>CM024753.1:62178782-62441879 GCA_014218235.1 Colocasia esculenta | reverse complement strand
TAGATTAGGACTTTAATCAAGATTAGCTCCCACTATTTTCCGGCAGATTGTATAACCCTCAGATATACATAATGGGAGACACCGACGGTCTCCTAGTGGGGATCGGAATCTCACAGACTCATAGCATGATCTTGTGGATAGCACAACAAACCATACTATGATCTGAAAGCGGTCAACCTTGACACTTGCAACTCTTGCAATATCCGATCTTATTTTGGCCCCTGAATTTTAATGACCTTGTGGATAGCACAACAAGTCATTAAATCCAGTCTAAGAAATACCATCATTACGTAACGAGCATAGATTTGGATGTAGCCCTTGTGGATAGCACAACAAAGCTACACCGGTCCTCTACCCTGTTTAAGGCATCATCATGCCATAGTTTTAGTCTGTCATTAGACTTGACAAGTGTAGCATCCTTGATTTTTAAAATCAAGAAAAATAAAATTTTATTATTAATATATGAGATAAATTAATTCAATTAGAATAAAAGGGAATTATTGTAATACCCATTAAGCTAAATTATTAGTGGGTTACTCTAATAACCCAAACCCAATGAAATGAGCCCAAATAGGGTTAGCCCATCATGGAATGAGAGGTAAATAGGTGAAATTCGTACCTAATAAATTAAATAAATAGGAAAGGGTTAAGATAAATGCTAAATAACTCATTATATCTTAAATAAGAGTCCTTACACCACCCTAACCCTTTGGCCACGAAATTAGCTCTCTCCCTAGCCATATTAGGTGGATAAATAAGAAAAAGTGGGAGATAAAGAAGGAAATTTAGAGTTTAATGGAAAGGAGGACTCTTATAATGACTAGGACTCCTATAGTTGGCCATATACACCAAAAAACTCATCATTAGCAACCCATTTTCGTGGCTAGAGCTCTGGAGAAAGAGGAGAAGGGCTGGAGACAAAGGAGCAAGGAGGAGGAGGCTAGAACAAGAAGGGTTTTCGGATTTTCGTCATCCAAACTAGGGTTTTCTTGCTCCACGAAAAAGGTAGGCAATCTCTCAAGATAAAATCATGAAATAATTATCCTAGGTAGCCTTCATGTACCTCTTCAAAAGCCCTATGATTTCGTGGTATTTCGTTCACCCATTTGAGCGCATTTAATTCGTGAAGTCCTGCTATCACCATGAACCCGAATCTCATGTTTTCTCTAATACCTTGCACGTACTTGTTCCCATGCTATGATAAAATTCTCATTGATCCTATCATATAATAGCTTTCAAACTCCTTTGGTCTTGCTTGATTTCGATCTCTCATGAGGGAGAATTAATCTTTGAATATCTATCAGACCTGTGCACTCGACCCTCCTTGTTTCCTTTTTAACTTCGTGCACACTCGTCATCATTCCATGATAAAATTATCATAAATACTACTAGATGTTAGATTTCAAACGCCGCTAGTTTCAGAATTTTTCATCATGTATACATCTCTAATTAATTCATTGAACTCTGACTGCGCCTGTTTAGGTCACTGAAAAGTAACCTGATCAATGTATGTCTAAACCTTGTCTATTTTCAAATTAATCATGTATGTTGATAGATATACATGTCTACTTTCGTTTAAAACTGGTTTCATGCTTTTGGACCACCGTACTATTTTATATAGAATTTAGAACGTCCCTGTATCACAGAGGACTCGCCCAGAGAAAAAGGGAAAAACCAGGACCGCCCCTGTTATCGCGGCGGCGCGATACGCCGCGATAAGAGGAGTGTCGCGGTCGGCCTTCAGGCCGCGTCATGAACACGATGGGCCTCGCCGCCGCGTTCCCAAAACCGAACCGGGCCAGGCCGGCCGGTTCGCCTGTCGCGCTAGGCCGCACCACCGCGACATGATCGCGACAGGACACCCCGTCGCGATACGCTCTTAACGCGCCCATGCACCCCGTCGCCTTCTTGGAATTTCCGCCAGAATAAATAATTGTGTTTATATCCCTGCTGATTAGTCTATATACTTCTTAATTAGCCATGATTAAACCATGTTATAATTAATTTGACTTGTTAAATTAATAAAAAATGACATTTGCACGACTTATCATATCCTCAAGATTTCTTTACACTTACACACACATAACATTGTAAATTGTCATTTGACCTTGATAAATTATGCAATAATGTATTCGGTAAATTATCGAAATAAATGATTAAATTATCCTATTTTGTAAAATACAATTGTTTCCCTTTTGACTCGCGCATTTTATCTACCGTTACCGTTTTCCCTCGGCCTTCGAGCACTCGAGGCCCGACGGACCCGTTTTACACACTTTTCCTTGACTTGGACCACCTCTCCACCGGGAATACTCTCGATTGGACCATGGACTCCTTGTCAAGGCCTCCGTAAGTCTTCTTGGCTTTGGCGCACATCCTTAGTCAACGAGCTGGTTGTACCCTAAAACCCGTTACACCTTAGGGATCAGTACGATCCATGGCCTTAGTGTTCTCTCCTTATCTTGCAATCACGCTGGACCATCTAGCCTGTGTTCATAGCACGGCTAGTGGGCAGTTGTGACTTCCACCAGACTGCCGGTACCTGACTTGGTGCCGTGCAACCGTTACTATCGTGTGTTTCTCGTCATTTTACACATATGTCCCTATCTCATCTGATATCTCGTTACTCTCATCTGTTCACGTTCTCTCTACACTCTCGTCTAGTTCATCTACTACTCTCATCTATTCTTGGTACTCTCTTGGCCATTTGTGATTGTCTAAGATAACAAACATGACTATGCTAGGCAACATAATAAGGGCCCGATCTGGTCCTTGGGAGGAGCACCTGAAAGGCTATAACTCGCGGGGGTCTAATGATCAGGTGATGGCATACACCAAATGCATGACTCTCAAGATTTAATCTAAGACAATTCACAAACATTCCTGTACATGATACTTGACTTGTGGTTGATAAAATGATCGACCAACACATGTTACTTGCTTTACTTGCTATCGTGACTTGTGCACTGCTGTGCAATTACTTGTTAACTTGAAATATGGCCAAATCTTTTGTGCTTGTTACCTATGAAGGTATTCTTGTCTTGTGAACTTACTGGCACGACTATACCTGATCGTTCTCGTACTTGCTCGTTCCTGTTAGTTATCCTGCTTGATAAAAGGTTAAACACTTTAAGCCTGCTTGTTTACATGAGATATTAAGTCCTACTGGCGTTATTCGCTCATCCTGCATTTTTATTTAATGTGTTTCAGGCGAGTATGACGATGACCACACTCACGAGGACGGGACTGAGGATGATGCTCAGGAGTGACCCCTTCCCAGCAACCAAGGCTTTCTAGTAGTAGTCAGTTAGTATAGATATGAGTTAGTGAATCAAATAGTCATTTATGTATTAGTTGATTTTGAATAAAGTACTCTGGGCCCTAGTTTTGGCTCTGATACGTTGATGTATTAGTCAGTTAAATGAGTTATTAGTGAATGTAATGGAGGTTGTTGGATTATTAATGAAACTGGAGTTTAATTGATGTTATCCAATTGTGCAATGGTCTGTTATTTATTTCTCGCTCTGTACTATTTAAATAACTGTAATCCCGCTCCGATATTCCGCGTCGGGGCGTTACAACAAGCCTTGTGGATAGCACAACAAACTTGCCCGATCTAATGGCAATCCTAAAACTATAATGATGGAGGGCCACGTAATTCATTCTAAATGATTACGCTATGGCTTAAAGTTTGAACGAGGAGGGATTTTGACATATTTTATCTTGGTCTCTATATCTGCGTGCTATTGATATATAGAATTTGGAATATCATATATTTAATATATATATCATAGCACATTCCACACATATCAAATATATGAAGAAATATGACGGATGATCATGGACTTTAACCTAGAGTGGCATTACCAGAGCCAGTTGGTAATCCACAAATATGGTGAACAAATGGCAGTTCCACATATGATGCTTTAGCTTGATGTAACTTTATCTCCATGAAGGTCCTGCATGGTACTCTCCTCCATCTCCGCCGATCCGCTTCTTATAATTACAAGTAATATTTAAATTGGGCTCGCAGGCCCATAAATGTACATCAGATAATAATAAGAAACCTTGAACAAGTCAAGGGGAGTACATAACAGGAGGGAGATAGAATGTACAACCCGAATTTAATAGAGGGAGAGAGGGAGGCACGCAGTCCTCATAAATTACATCATTTGCCATTAACCATAACATTCATCACATGATATCTAAGTCCATGACCATCCATCCACATACATCACATGCATCAACAAGCAATTATCACATAATTACTTCTGAAATATTTTACTTCAAAAATATAATAATTATACTTTGAAAACCATTTAACTAAATAATTTAGCTAACATGGATATCATCTAATCAACATTAGATAAACATCATTCACCGTTACTGCATGAAGTCACCAAAATGTACAGTTAATTAATTTAAAAATCACATTTCTAAATCAATTAACATGTCTTAATTAGATTAGAGGAAATAACTAAAATAGTTTCAGATTTCCTTTAAACTAATTAAGTAATGGGTCATATATATGAAAAATAATTTACAGAGAGTTAAAACTAATTTTCATAATTTTATGGGATTTTAAAACATTTTTCTAAATTTTTAAACAATTAAAAACATTAAGAAAATGGAAAAATGGGGGGGGGGGGGGAAAGGGCGGCGGACCGGTCCGGATCCGGCGCGGGCCAGATCCGGCCGCCCGGGACCCGCGGGTCCGCCCGCGACTTACACGCGGGCGGACCTACGCGCGGCCCGCGGGGGACCCGCGCGGGGTCATCCCCGCCGCCTGATAGGGCCCGCGGCGGCTGGGGAAAACCCTAGCCGCCGCCCCCCACTGGTGCAGCGCCGGTGGGGCGCGGCCCTGCCGCCCTCCGCGCCGCCTCCGGCGGCCGCGGACGGCGCCGGCGGTGCCGGAGGCTGCCGCCCTCCGCCCCTAAGCACCCAGAAAACCCGAAAAAGCCCTAAAAATATGCAAAAACGCCCCATCTTGGACTGTCCAATCTGCACGACGGCGGCATCTTGCAGAGGGCCGTGTGGCCTCCGCAGTGGGCCAAACGACGCCACAAAGGTTCTCCGCGAAGCCCTTGGTACCAGGAACATCTTCCTTGTGCCAAGCGGCAAGTGCACATCTCATGTGCGACCCACGAACACGTCAAACATGGCGACTCATGCACAACGTGAATCGACAAAAACACATAAAATATCATACACAAGACGCCGATTCCGAACGTACTAGCAACCTGGCTCTGATACCACTGTTAGGTTTCGTATAGAGCGCAGCGGAAACGCGAATCCCTCAGGTAGATATCGTTGTTGGTGGTCGGATCCGAACAAAAACGGAGAAACCACGCACATGCAGATCTCATCTTTACCTTGGCGGGGTTGCGTAACTCCCGAATCCGGGGAGGAGGTGGCGCAGAAGGCACCGGTGCTTCAAGCCGTTCAAGTGTCCGGCCTCTAGACGTATCCACGCAAGCTCCGGACGCAGACAGGATCTCCTCGTTCTCCACGCGTCTCCCGGATCTCAGCTCCACCATATGCAGGAGAGAGGAGAGAGAGGATGGGGGGCACCCTGGGAGAGAGAGAGGAGGGGGCGGCCAGGGTTAAGCCTGGAGCTTTGGCCCAGGGTTTAACTCTCAGCGTATTTTTATAGACACCGCGGTTTTTCATAAAAAACCCAGTCATTGTTTATAAAGAACACCTTGCCCAATCTGCTCGGAACTCTTATGCGTGTGACCCTCTAGGCCCAACTGCTAGTCCAGTTTTCAGCCCATTAAGCTCAATAACTCTTTATTGACTTATGGTAATTAATTAACATCTCATATTAATTAATTACACAATCAATTATCGTCTCACGATAATTGATCGGACTTCCAATCAAGTTGGGTGCCAAGCAACACCACTTGATCCTGGAAAGCATTGGGGTTCAGCAACCCATTCAAGGAACCTTTTGTATCATCAGTTACCACGTGAATATAATCCTTCGCTCGTACAATGCTCCCGAGTGCACTTAGGGTATGGTCAACTGTCAAACCCTAATGTGTGTACTCACTTGGTTTAGATGCCGCATAACTATATCAGAAAACTCCTTTTCTGATAAGTAGTCTTGCCCTGGCCAGGGACTATCATGCATCCTTCCCTAGAGCATTCACTCTCCTATTACCGAGAGCGAGCGATCCCATATTGACCACACAATCACCTTCGAGGGTATTCCGCTAGATCCGAACACTTAACTGATTAAGACCTCATGGCTAGAGATCTATAAGTCAAGGTCAAAACCCAGAAGTCCACCAACAAGGTGTCCTTGGTGTCTCAGGTCTAAGGACCAATCACGCCACTGTGATAATGAATCTAGCTGGTTGATAGTTAGGTAACATTACCATCCAGCGATTCATAACGGATCAGTTCAGTGAACTCATTCTCCAATGAGCACCTACAGATTCACCTTAGTGTCTCCACACAAGTGACTATGAGACGAGTCACCCTCATCATATGAGCAGGTGCTACCTGTACTAGTCTAACCGGATATCCGATGTCCTTCTCGAAAATCCTCCGACTAGGAACAATTAAGAATATACGTTTAAAGGATATTAATCTCATTGTTATGATCTCATCATAATTAATATCCATTGCGCATATTCATGGACTTCATAATGAAATGATAAACGAATTATACATAATGAATATAAAAGCCTTATTATTATTATCAAAGAACAAGATTGTATAAGTTATGATTGGCTTGAGGACACCCATAACTAACAGTCAATGCCTCTATTACGAACAACACTCTTATATCCTGAGTACTGACCATTTATTTTTCTTGTAGAAATGGTCGACAAGGAAAGTTGGGGAAGGTGAGTGCCCTGGATGCGGCCAAGAACTCAGAACTCGCCAAACTGGTCGAGCAGTGATTCTTGTCCAATGGTAAGAAAAGCACAACTCACCATTTGAAGAGGCCGATGATGGAGGAACTCGAGGTCGTGGTCATCGATACACTAGCCTCAGGGCCAACCCAGGAAGCTCTATCACCTCGGTCGAAGCTGGCCAGGAAGACTTCCGAACAGCAACAACCTGCACTGATGTTGGCGCCTACTGAGGTCGCTTCCAGGGGACCTTCACAGTCTCGGCGGTCTCCTCCACCGACGAGAGTGCAACCCATGACCATCGAGTGGGGCTGTTGGTCAATTCCTCCGAGAGCCAAGGCCCTCACCTCGGGCATGAAGTCCAATGAGGTCGTCGAAGACCTCTACCACATCGTTCAGGACCAACTGGGCTTAATCAGGGCCCTCATCCAAAAGGTGGACAACTCCTAGTTCAATGCTGACAGAAGAGTAGGGATCATAGAGCAAAAGGCTGAAGGAATTGAGAAGAAGGCTAAAGAGGCCTGGAAGCGGGCTTCGGAAGCTAAAAAGCTTCCTGAGGAGGAGGCACAACGGGCTACAAATGCCACAGACAAGGCTTCTCAGCTGGTGCTGGCCGTCGACAAGTATCACAAATCCTTCTTGGCCGAGAACGATGTGCATCAAGCGACCAAGGCCTAGTTCACAGAGCAGCTCATGATGAGTGAAAGAAGGTGGTCATTAAGTACAAGAATTCCGAAGAGCTCAAGTCAAAAATCGACAAGATTTTTCATGAAAGGGTACTCCTTCTGCCTTGGCCGCATCGCATAGCACTTTCTCAACCTTGACCTGTTTGAGTTGGCTCCCCTAGACGAGGACGAGGAATCGGGAGAGGAGGAGGTCGACGATGCCGCTACCACCGCTACCAAAGCCCCAATCTCCGATGTGCCCGCAACTGTCACCGCCAACACCGACTCGGCTCCTACGACAATTGCATTGTCCACCCCCCATTGCGCAAAGGGCCATAGAGTCAATACATGTTGTGAGGCTCGTTGGTGGCTGACGATCAATCTTGCTGAAAATCTGACATTGATGACACCTCTTGACATAGTCCTCGACGTCCTTCAATATTGTCAGCTGCCAATAACCTTGTCAGGAAACTCACCTAACCAGCGACCGAGATCCTACATGAATTCCACAGGAACCCTCGTGGACATCATGTACTATCTCCTTGGCCTAGGAAGGTCCAATGCATCGGAGATGGGCGTATGCGAAGCCTTTACGGTAGAAGATGTCCATCCCAGATATACTCCAGAATTGGAGTCATCCACGTCGGCTTGGCATTGGTACAGAGGATATCGGCTGAGGCCCCTATTGAAGGCTCGCAGAGCTCTTCGACAAGTACTATGGGTCGGAGGTAGTGCTCATATGCCATTGCATACTTTGAGAGTGCATCATCTTGTGAATTATGGGCCCTCGGGATCTTCTGCAACTCGGTCGACCCGAACTCTTCCATCAACCTGAGTACCTCGTTGATGTTATATGCCAACTTCTCTTCCCATGCTTCATAATCCTTAGCGACCTAGCTGATAACCAGCTGAGAGTCGATGTAGACTGTGACCCGAGAGGCCCCCAGCAACTTCGCCATCCAAAGCCCCGAGGTGACAACCTCGTATTCTGCTAAATTATTAAAAGCTGGGAAGCCAAAGCGGATGTTTTACTATAGAACGAAACCTTCTGGAGAATATAGGACGACACCAGTGCCGCTGCCCAGAGAACTTGAAGCTCCGTCGACGAAGACCTTCTAGCCCTCCTCGTCCTTCTGCTCAGGGGGCCTTGCTATGCCTTCAGAAATGAAGTCAGCAAGGGCTTGAGCCTTGATGGCGACCCGAGGCTTATTTGCGATGTCAAGCTCGCTAAGCTCGATCGCCCACTTTGCCAACCTCCTCGAGGCCTCGGACGCCCGAGCACTTGCTTGATGGGGAGATCGGTGAGGACGATGATCTTGTGGCCCTAAAAGTAAGGTCATAGCCAACGTGCAGACATGACGAGCTTAAAGCTTGCCCTCTCTAGGTCGGAATAACACTGTTCAGCTCCTCAAAGCACCCTGCTTGTGTAGTACACTGGCAAGTGTTGTCGCTCGTGCTCTCACATTAGGACCGAGTTAATAGAGTGGTCGGTGGCCGAGAGGTACAATAGTAGCTCCTCTCCCAGCTAAGGCTTGTTGAGAGTGGGTATGTTGGCCAGATGTTCCTTCAGTTTGTCGAATGCCTTATGGCACGCGTCATCCCATGCGAACCGACCTTTCCTCAGCACGTCGAAGAATGGTCTGCATCTCTCTGTTGACCTCGACATGAACTTACTCAAGGCCGCGACCTGTGTCACGTCCCGCCATTAATATTTCCATAAATGTTGAGACGCGACCGAACAGGAAATCGAGAACAAGTTTAAAATTTTTCGAGCAGGAATTGCTCAGGGTCATGACTTAACATAAAAATATAGATTTGACAGTCGTTCCTCAGAGTTAAGGTATTACATGATTCTCAAACCGTAATTCAAAGGTCAAACATGACAAGTGTTAATCTCTCAGCACACAATTCTCGTTGCCCCGCCTTCTAGAACTGATGTATACCTAGAAAAAGAGTAGGTATGAGCAGTCTTGCCAGTAAGATTTATCCTCTAATAACAAGAAATATATATTGGAATTAAGGAAAATTTGCTGCACCCGAGGATAACAATTAACAGTGTTCAAGAAAGGGAAGAACAATGCAAATCAGATGTACAGTATTAAACCATGCAAGATTAAATCGATACATAATGAACTGAATCAAAACAACGAGTGTTAGACACATAATGACATGCAATCATGATCAAATGTGTAATCACTATCTAGTAGTCCATTGAACACGTACTGACAGTAAGTGCAAACTAGTTATGTCATGCTGATGGGAAACAATAACATATAATTGAATATTCCTCAATCAAGCAGTAGGTAGTGTCTGATGCTGAGACACTCAGTATGTCCATTCTCAGTGAGACATTTTCAACTCATGTTCGATTCAGTGTCGGAGTTCGGTGTTCCTCCCACGGACTTGGACTAGCCCCAATAAGCATCTTGATCCAGTAGAGTACGAAGACCCGAACAGTAAGTACTCATTCATTATTGTTATGTTCCCGAACAATGATGCAGCACTTTGGAGTTTCAAGGATATGGCACATGTAAAAGATTGTATAAGAATCTCAAAAGAGTTGGAATGATCGAAATTTCAGGGATAACACAGTTATGTAATATGAGAGGTTTATGATAGTGAACCAAATTCAAGGTGTAATTCTTTCAGAAGTCAATCGGGAGTCGATGTATCAAGTCAGTTTGCGAATCAAATGCTAAACAAAATTTCCAAACGATATTACCATGTCGTAACACCGGTCGTAGTTACAAGACGGTCTAAACTTACAAGTTCTGGAGATATCATGTAGCATTTTCTACTCCTTTTTAGGCTTTAGAGAATAGCTCTGTGATATGGTACTTAAGCTTACTTAACATATTAAGTCCTAAACCTTTTATCGAAAAGTCAATGGAAGAATACCTCACGAGGAATATGATGTGGAAATATGTTGGAATATGATGTTTAAGTATAATAGTAATCGATGTTTGAATGTAATCCATATATGTAATCGATGTTTGAACATAATCGATATTTGAATGAAATCAATGTTTGAATGTAATCCATGTATGTAATCGATGTTTGAACATAATCGATGTTTGAGTGAAATCAATGTTTTAAATGAAATCGATGTTGAATCGAAGTCGATGTTTGAATGAAGTCGATATTTAAGTGAAATCGATGTTTTAAATGAAATCGATGTTGAACCAAAGTCGATGTTTGAATGGAGTTGATGTTTAAGTGAAATCGATATTTTAAATGAAATCGATGTTGAACCGAAAACAATGTTTGAATGGAGTCGATGTTTAAGTAAGATTGATGTTTTAAATGAAATCGATGTTGAACCGAAGTTGATGTTTGAATGAAGTCGATGTTTAAGTGAGATCGATATTTTAAATAAAATCGATGTTGAACCAAAGTCGATGTTTGAATGGAGTCGATATTTAAGTGAAATTGATGTTTAAAATGAGATCGATGTCGAAGTAAACTGTAATCGATGTGTTTGTATAGTAATTGTTGTGGACTTTAAAAATAGTAATTGATGTGGCACTTAGTCAGTAATCGATATGTATTGAACGACAATCGATTTAGCTTTTCAATATAAATCATGAAACGATAGTGCCAAAGATTCAAATGGGGGGTACTTCCTTATTTGCATGTAATATCTTAAGTAAATGAAATATCAAATTAAAATTTACTTAAATGATATGGAGTGTAAATAAGATATGAGTTTGCAGTCTCGTAGAGTTTTTGCGAACACTTCTGGAAGAAACAGTCCTGACAGAAAACACCAAGTCGGTTGACCGATTTCGGTAAAAACCAGAATCACAGATACTCAAATCATACAGTCCAATTATGCTTTAAATAGAATTGAATAATCAAGATGGATAGAGAGGAACCTACATTAGAGTTGGGCTTGCTCCCTAAGCTCCTCATCTCACTTATTCCTCTTTGCAATTTCTTTCTATCTTCTCCTTCTTCTTTCCTTTCTTCTTTGCTTTGCACCCTCTTTCCTCTTCCTTCCTTCTCCCCCTTCTCTCTTTTCTTTCTAGGACAATGGTGATGGTAATGGTGGTTTGAAGAAGAAGTGGTGAAGAAGAAGTGTTGGTGTTCTGTGGAGGAAGGAAAGAGAAGTGGAAGAAGAAGAGGCAACAATGGAGAAGAGAGGAAGTCGCAGAAGGCGTTGAAAGAAGAGGAAGAAGAATCAGTGAAGAAGAAGTAGCAGAAGAAGGAAGAAGTAGTAGAAGAAGAAGTGAAGGAAGAAGACGAAGAAGAAGAAGTAGCAGACGATGTAGCAAGAAGAAGAAGAAGAAGAGAAGAAGAGAAGAAGACGCAAGAAGAAGAAGAAGAAATGGGAGGGGGTTTTATAATGGCTAGCCTACAGAGGGATGAGGTTGATCCTTATCCTCTTCCTCCAACCCACCTATTGCCATGAGCCTCCTTAGATAGGATCAGCCAGGCAACAACACGTTGCCATTTGATTACGTAAGTAGGCTTACGTAAATCAGTTACGTAATTCAGATTTAATTCATTTAGGTTTTTTGGGCCACTTGTTTTATACTTAAATGATATCCAATTGAGATGAAATTTCAAACATAAGCTAATTAAGGGATGATACAAATTATGATAATTTTAGTTTAATTTTTCGGATTAGTTTTTCGTTAGGTGGAAATTGCCCCTAAAAATCATTTTGTTGGCTTAATCTGAATATCTGTGCATCAATCATCCAAAATAGCTATTTTTTTTAGATTAGTATATTTTTCTGGTAATTATGGTGTTGTTAGATTTTACTTTTGTTACCGAATTTCGATGACGTCCTGTCGGAGTGCACACATCTGAAGACAGTATCGGAATCACATAAATTATGTGAAAGGATTCTAGATTCAACTATAATCATGTTCTTGTATCTTTTTTGATAATTTAAAATCAATATATTTTCTAATGTTCAATATTTTATTATATTTAAATTCCGGGTGTTACAAATCCTCCCCCACTAAAAGGAGTTTGGCCCTCCAAACTGTATGACTAGTTTGGATGGATCACAAGGTTCAATCTATTAAATTTTATTTGGTTTAGGTTAATCTTATCAACTCTGTCACGATTATCGAGTCATACGGTATGTGCACCTGCCATATGCCTCGTAACTCTGGCATCGATGGAAAGTTTGGTATTTAGCATTATTCACGAAGGTTTAAGAGTCAGGTTACAACTCTGGGTTTAATTAGATGCAACTTGGTTAGATTCCCCATAATATAATTAGTATTCTGTAGGTTCTTAACAATGTCTTATTATTGTTATGGTCTCCACACTAAATGTCAATCTAGATCCTCAAAATCTACATTGACGCTGGTGACAAGTATGACATGAAAGATTGAGATAATAAATAAAAGTAACTTTTATAGGATTTCACAACATTACATGGATTTCTCTTTAACCCAATTCAATTTTTACAATTTGTAATCCCAACATCTTTGTTGTCTAAGTATAATGGTTGCCTACTTCTTGATGGCTGTGGAAGGATGCCGAGCCCTTCTTCTTATTCTTTGCTTTATTTGTCATTCAGTTTGCTATCTCAGTTCCACCCTCTAGGGCTAATGCCCTCTTAACCATATCAGTATAAAATGTGATCAGCTTGGGTGTTAAGTGAGTAATACAATTGGGCTTCAACCCATTTAGAATCTTTTAGCCCTTAATTTTTCAGTTGAGATCAACTGTGGAGCGTATCGAGACAATCTAGCGAACTGATCTTCATACTCTGCTACAGTCATATTTGTTGTGTTGAGTGTGTATTGGAATTTCTTAGTGATGATCTTTCAATGGTGACCAATGAACATCACTCATATTTTGATTTTGATGATGACATATTGAACATATTGAATATATTACAATAATGCTCAAACAACATGTTCTTGATAGTTAATATTTCATATCTTACTGTTAATGACATGTTTTGATGGTCTACTCTTTATTGTATAGGTTTACAAAGTTTTTGTATAAGTAGGTCTACTCTAGTTGACAGACAGGTCGACTCTACAAGACTGCCTAGCAAACTCCTGAAGAAAATGTCATAGCAGTGTCGACTCCATTTGATAGACAGGTCGACACACATAATCTGCTCAGCATGTTTCTGAAGAGAAATTGGTCAGTAGTGTTGACTCTATTTGGAGATGAGGTCGACACTAGCATCCATCCAATGAACCAGTTTTGGAGGAATTCACAGAAGTCAACTCTGCCTGTTGATCAGGTCAACTCTACCTGTTGATCAGGTCGACACTAGTGGTATGTCAGGTCGACACTAGTGTTCTGCCAGTGAGATGCTTTGGGGATTGGTCAGTAGTTTCGACTCTCTTGGAGACTAGAGTCGACTCACTTTGTATACAATCCAGAATCCAACAGAGCATCATATCCAATGACTATGATCTCTTTCTGGGAGATTCCATATTTACCAAAATGCCATCTCATCCAAGTGGCAATATGATAAAGGATTTTTTGGACACGTGGCAGCCCGGGGTGCAGTTTAGGTTCTGTGCACATCCTCTTCACGTATATGGACTGCGCAGTGGCTATATAAGCCTTGATCTCATCTGCAGCAAAGGACAAGTGAAGAAGAGAAAAGAGAAGAGCGGGAAAAAGGCATCTGCGTCTAGAAGGGGAGCAGAGCAGCGTCACCAGGAAGAAGAAGAGGAGGAGTTTGTGATAGGAGAAGTTCCGGCTGATGAAGACAGATCTGAAAAGCTAGAAGAAATGTTTCTGAGCCTGTAATTCATCAAGTTGACACTTTCGTTGTGACGGTCCTCGCCGTTCAGACCCAATAACCCAATAATGTGTCCGACACGACTCCGCCTCCTGCGATCGGGTCGAAGCCTCGCAAGGGATATCATTCACACATGTCCGTGGAAATATAAAGAAACATACTGAACACACATAATATAGTATTTCTCACATATATTCACATGAATGTACATACTCAGTTCCATACACAAGTCATTAATAAGTACAACAGCTCGGGACAACCCCCAAGGCTACACAAGTAAAGACATTACTCTGCTGGTGGTGTAGGCCCGACTCCCTACGGTGCGGTCCCAAACTAGAAGAGGGACGAGAACCCTTCTGCTCTCCTTCACCTGGAAGAAGAAGGGGGAGCCTCAGAAGTCACTGACTCAGTAGGGCAACTCCCCCCCCAAAGCCGATAAACCCATAATCAACAGATATAATATGTAAAGCTGTTATCATATAACAATGCCTACGCATGATGCTACAACTGTAAGTAAGTAAATGTCAAACCACAACATGTGTACAAGCTACAAAAGGGTACGCCACACACGAGTCACAAAGACTGGTTCGCGACACCAGCCACAGACTCGGACGAACAACACAAGTCCACCTCTCAGTCTCATAGCCACGAACAAAAGGTCAAACTGCGGCTCCACCTCAACAAGACAAGAACTGTGGAGACAACTAACACCACACCTGCAGGCTATACAACTGCAGGCCCAAGCCTGACACCTTTAGGGACTCCGGCCGAGAACCCTAAAGTGAGGCACTGGAAACAAGACTAGCTGGGGACCAGTACGTCTACCGGTGTCCGTCCCCCAACCACGAGCGCTCTACAAGTGACCGCACACCCATAAACATGTGTCACTACCCATTATCATCTTTCCTCAGCCAGACGTACAACTCAAACTCAAGAGTGAGGGTGTCGAGGAAGACGACACAAACCTCGATGGTACACTGTCACGTCCCGAGAATTACGCAACGGATATTATTAATTAATTCGAGTAGATATTTCGAGACGTGAACAGTCAGCAAATAAGCCTCTAGCTAGCACGCACTAAATGTGTATCAACACAAACATCATAATAGGGCCCATATGTTGAACTCAATATAAATTGTATTCAAATCTCAACTTATTGTATTCAAAGTGGAAACTATTATAGGACGAAGACTCAATAAAGCAAAAGTACATAATACCTCACGTCCTACTACATGGTACTAACACTCGAAGCAAACTACTATAACTGGACTCATAATTGGAACGCTCATCACTCGGACGCATTCCCATCCTCGACTTGCTCTTCCTCTTGAACTTCATAGTCACCTAGATTGGGTAAAAGTAGGGGATGAGCAAACTAGCCCAGTAGGATTTATATCTCAATGTGCGGGCAATGATATAAGTGATTAGCAATTTAGAACTAGGTAAGCACGATGAATGTCATGATATGCATGTACGAATAAAACTCATTAACACATGATACATGAAAACAAGCTGGATAGAGTGAACAAGATGGAATAAGATTTTTGAACAAGGTGACAAGAAAGAACTAGCAATAGATCACTTTGTACAAGTACACAAGATCTCACTTGATGTCAAGAATGCAAGATAACAATAATTGCATTAAATGCAGGATGGCCATAGCACGCAAGCAAGCAAGCAAGAATGTACGAGCACGATCAAGTAACACTAATCCGGCATGTAGACACTAATGTACACCGAGAAAAGATCCATCAAGAATGTACACCAGGACATGTGTATGTGGTATTGTATCTATCATTCAACAAGCAAGCAAGACTCCCAGCGCAGATGCAACGCCAGTAATTGAACATGATTTCATGATAACAATGGTCAAGAGATAAGTTGGGCAGCATAACGGTACGATTTATGCTTTAGTTCAATCTTTACATTAATGGCTTTTGTCTAGATTGTAAATCACACTCACGAGATCAAGGAGAGAAAGGAAGTGCACGCTATCTCCAGGGAACTTCCATGGTACAACCAACTCGTCGGCCATGTGGGAATCCATGGTCAGAGGAGATTTACGGAGGCCTTGGTGAAAAGGTCTCTAGTCTACCGATTCGGAATGACCGGTAGAGAGTTTCCAATTTCCCAAGAAAGGGGTTGCCTAACAGTGCGAGTGTGTAGTGCGGTACGCTTCTCAATTCTCAAACTCGCGGGAAAACACTTTAACTTGATAGCATAAAGTGAAACTATGCCCTTAACTAAACATGATTTCCATGGTTTTTAAGATAACAATTCATCATTTAAGAAGCTAGAATAGTTCGAAGAGTTAATCAAAGATCACCTGAATAGTCACGTCATTAAGAAAGCCGTTAGAAATAATGTTCGTGTTCTTAAAGCTTTTCAAATGGGTTTAACACTTTTAAGCCATTAAAATAACCACCATGCATTGATCAGACCCAAAACATGTGAATTACACACTAAATATTACCTTAACCAGACCTCGGGTATAGTGGTTAGGTTTGCAAGAAAGTAAGTGGGGTTAAATGACAAATCCTGAGATCGCGACAGGGGCATATAAGGATAGCGACAGGGCTGTCAAGCCCGGGGTCAGGTCGCGATAGGTTCATATAAGGAAGGCGACAGGGGCTGTCAGGTCCGGGGACAGGTCGCGACAGGCCACAGCAAGGATCGCGACGGGTCGGGACCAGAAAGCGACAGGGTGTTGTGAAGAACGCGACTGGGCGGTCAGATCAGGCAGCACGATCGCGACGGAGCGACTCGTCGTGATCAGATCGCGACGGTGTGGGCTGTCGCGACAAGACCTCAAAACGCGGCCTATTGAGTTGTCGCGTTCACAGGGTCTGCGCCTGATCCTGACAGAGCAAGGACATGTTCTTGGATTGCGGTCCAGAACTGCCATATATTGACACAGGGTGCTTCCGAAATAAAGAACAAATTATACAGTGTATGAAAAATAACAAAACTAGTTTTAAAACAACCTAGACATACCAAGGTGTTTCTATTAAATCAGAATTAGAAAATAAGGATGGTTTCGATAAGCTTTAATCAAGTCGAACACAACGTCAGACCAAGTGCAACCTGAAACCGTAGTTTCATGCAGCAACCCTATTGCCATGCTTATAACTCTCTAACTAATAACATTTAGATAAAACGTTCAACACAAAACCTGAAAAGGACAACTAGTAGAATAACTTTTATGTTTTGAGTTTACTCTAATTCGGTCTTGAATCACATGCAACATACAAAGAACGAGAAAAGCCCTAACAATGCACGACTTTGGCAAAACGCTTATAATTCAAAATCTACTAAATGGAATTCGATGAAACCAGTGGAAAACGAAAGTTAACTTGATGCTCTACACATTGGTATAGGATAAGTTAAGGTTTGGCCCAATAAAACCTACCTCTTGGGTTGATGAAGTCTCGTTCTTCCAGAAAACCGTGTTCAGACCACTTGGAGGAGAACGCTTAATACTCCGTGTATACTGCATGGAATTTGGGCATCCACTTAGGTTAGGAAGTAGACTCGACCCTCTTTCCATGGGTATAAGCCTTGCACGATGGGATTTAGGTTTGGCCTACCTTAGCTTGACTCCAAGAAGGTGGTTTGTGCAGGTCGCAGCAGACGAACGGGGAAGAAGATGAGCTTCTTGTGGTCAATCCACAGCTCCCTAGCCACCAAGAACTCCTCCACACGACCCTAGCAAGTTCTAAAACTCATACCTAGGGTTTGGTGAAGAGTATTTAAGTAACCATGGTGTTTAGGAGTCCTATTGTAACTAGGAAAGAAGGGTTGAGGGATTGGCATGTTGGTTTCCTATTTTTGATGATTTCTTCCTCCATTAGAGAGTCTTGGTCATCAAGCAACCCCCATAGGTGGGTAAGCACGAATTTGGGTTGCTAAAAGTGCATGATTGCATCCCAATTAAACCCTAATTACACCTTTCTAATTTCAGCCTATTAGAGTTACGAATTTCCATGTATTTTCTAGCTTTATTTGATTTTTGGGTCATATGTGATCCATTGGCCCAATTATGATATTGGGTCATTAATATATAATGTTGGAAGTCTCTCCAACACCTTTATTTAATTTTTGGTTGCGTCACATTTCCGTGTTTAACGGTTTTCCGACTTGTTTCCTAATTCGGATAATTGGTCACCATGTGATGTTCACTTGGTTAATAAAATTTTTCATCGCACGAATTCCTTCGTGGAACCCTTAAGGATAATATGTGGGGTTGATTTCCCATTTTTACGGATTTTTCCTATGTGTTTTAGCACATACGATAATGATTCGTACGTTTTAAATGCTTTGATATTATGGAAATTATTTATTTCCATTTATTTGAATAGTTAAAATTTATTTCCATTTATTTCCATTTATTTCCATATATATATATATATATATATAGTTAAAATTTTAGGGGTGCTACACCCTCCCCCACTTAAGAGAATTTGGTCCCCAAATTCATGTATGGAATGTTTTTGTACAAGTGAGGTGTACTTGTGAATAGCTCCGGGTATCTTTTGTGCATTGCTTCCTCGGTTTCCCACGTGTCGTTTTCGTCCATGCGTTGATTCCATCTAACCTTTACTAGTGGGATGACCTTGTTCCTTAGTTGGCGCAGTTCCCGGTCCACGATCTTAATCGACTTCTCTTGATATGTTCCGTCTTTGTTGAATTCCAGAAGCTCATATTCTATGACATGCCACGGTCTCTTACATACTTATTCAGCATGGATATGTGGAACGCGTTGTGTATTCCCTCCATTTGTGGTGGTAAAGCGAGACGATTAGCCACCTCGCTGACTCTTTCAAGAATTTTGAAAGGCCCGACGAACCTTGGTGACAACTTGCCTTTAATACCAAAACGTTTGATCCCACGGCCTGGAGACACTTTCAAGAATACATGTTCACCAGCCAGAAACTCCAGGTCTCTTCTTCTGTTATCTGCATCTGCCTTTTGTCTTTGCTGCGCCACTGCCATTCTTTCTTTAATAATCTTTACCTTCTCCGTGGTTTCCCTTATCATCTCTGGTCCTAGTATTTGTTTCTCGCCAACTTCATACCAGCATATTGGAGATCGACAACTCCTGCCATAGAGTGCTTCAAATGGTGCCATTTGAATGCTGGCTTGATAGCTATTGTTGTAGGCGAACTCCACAAGAGGTAAGTGCTCATGCCAGCTACCTCCAAAATCTAGGACACATGCTCTAAGCATATCTTCAATCACCTGGTTGGTTCTCTCCGTCTGTCCATCTGTTTGTGGATGGAAGGCCGTGCTAAAGTTTAGTTTAGATCCCAAGGAGTAATGCAGTCCTTTCCAAAAGTGGGATGTAAACCTAGGGTCTCTATCAGACACGATAGACACTGGTACTCCATGTAGTCTGACTATTTTCTTCACATACAATGCAGACAGAACGTCTACTGACCACTTATTCTTCACTGGCAAGAAGTGAGTTGACTTAGTTAAGCGGTCGACTATAACCCAGATACCATCGAATCCACCTCTAGATTTGGGTAGTCCGAAAATAAAGTCCATCCCTATACCTTCCCATTTCCATGCCGGAATTCTAGGGGTTTGAGTTTACCTGCGGTCGCAAGTGTTCAGCCTTGACCTTTTGACATGTTAAGCATCGGGCGACATATTCCGCCACCTCTCTCTTCATATTAGGCCACCAAAAGCTTCTTTTCAGATCTTGATACATTTTGGTAGTTCCCGGATGAATGGTATACCTGGTCTTGTGTGCCTCATCCATAATCATTTTCTTCGTCTCCGCATGGTCGGGTACACAGACTCGATTCCGGAACAATAGTCTTCCATCTTCAGTTAATGAGAAATCCGGCCTCTGGTCTAGATTAGCCTTAATCTCCACAAGTACAGGGTCATTGTCTTGGAGTGTTGTGATGTCCTCCAGTAGTGTAGGTTGTGCCCTAATACTAGCAACAAGGCATCCCTTCTCTTTGATGTCAGCATCAATATTTAACTTGGCGAAGTCTTCTAATAACTTCCATTCGTCCACCATTAAACTTGACAATGTGATCATTGGCTTCCTACTCAGAGCATCTGCCACAACATTTGCTTTTCCTGGATGATATTGGATCGTGAAGTCGAAATCTTTGAGATACTCCACCACCTCCACTGTCTCATATTCAAGTCCTGCTGAGAAAACAGATACTTCAAGCTTTTATGGTCAGAAAACACAATGAATTTCTCACCATATAGATAATGACGCCATATCTTCAAGGCGAAGACTACAACCGCTAGCTCCAGATCATGTACAGGGTAATTGTCCTCGTGCTTCTTCAATTGTCTCGACGCGTAGCATATAACTTGCCATTCTGCATCAGCACACAGCCAAGGCCGATCCCGGATGCATCAGTGTATACTTCAAAACTACCCCTAGCAACTGGCAGTGTTAGTACAGGTGCTGAGGTAAGGTGTTCTTTCAATGCCCTGAAACTTTCTTCACATTCATCGGTCCATGCAAATGGATTCTCCTTCCTGGTAAGCCTGGTCAATGGTACAACTATCTTTGAGAAATCCTTAATGAAGCGACGATAATAACTGGCTAAACCTAGAAAGCTCTAATCTCCGTCACAGTTGTTGGCCTTGCCGATCTTTACCGCCTCCACCTAGATGGATCTACAGAGATTCCCTCCTTGGATATGATGTGGCCAAGGAAAGACACTTCTTCCATCCAGAATTCACACTTACTAAGTTTGGCATAGAGTTGATTGTCTCTAAGCACTTGTAGAGCCACCTTCAAGTGTTCTTCGTGTTCTTCCTTGGATTTGGAGTAAATAAGGATGTCATCAATGAACACCACTATAACTAGTCCAAGTAGGGCCCATAAATATTGTTCATAAGTTGCATGAAGGCCGTTGGAGCATTGGTTAAACCAAACGGCATGACTACAAACTCGTAGTGACCATATCTACTTCAGAATGCAGACTTGTGAATATCCGCTTCCTTTATTCTTAGTTGATGGTAGCCAGATCTTAGATCTATCTTAGAGAAATATTGTGCACCAGAGATCTGGTCAAATAGCTCGTCGATGCGGGGCAGTGGATACTTATTCTTTATTGTCAATTGGTTCAGCTGCCGGTAATCAATGCATAGCCTCATTGTCCCGTCCTTCTTCCTGACGAATAGTACTGGCACTCCCCACGGGGATGTGCTAGGCCTGATAAAACCTTGATCTAGCAGTTCTTGGATCTGTCTCTTCAACTCCTATAATTCAATAGGGGACATGCGATACAGAGCTTTTGAAACAGGGGCTGCCCTAGGGAGTAACTCAATGGTGAAGTTTACCTCCCGCTTAGGTGGTATGCCAGGTAATTCCTCTAGAAATACATCAGGATAGTCCCTGGCTATTTGAATGTCTTCTAAGGTAGGTCTCTTCTTTTCAGTTGCCAAGACGGAAACTAGGAAAGCATCACAACCCTGGTTGATCAGCTTAGAAGCCTTTAAGGAGGATATCAAGATAGGGTGTTGTGATAACGGGTGCCAAGTAGTGATAGAGTTGGAAGGTTTGGTCTTTTAAAAGTGACCCTCCTATGGCGACAGTTTACATCGTCATCATATTCAATTAGCCAATCGACACCCAGGATGACATCATAACCCTTCATGTCTAAACAGATAAGGTCGGCAGGGAGATTGTGTCCTCCAATTATAGTTTCACATTTCGGCAAGTAGTGAGTGAGTTCAGATTCTGAGCCTAGTGGAGAGGCTACAGTGATCTTGGATTTCAAGGGTACAGTTTTGACAGGTAGAGTTGCAGCAAAGTGGTGTAAATAAATGAATAAGCAGCTCCAGTATCAATAAGCACAAATGCAGGTTGAGAGTGTATGGAAATGGTACCTTCCACCATACCCCCTTCCTCGGGTAGTTAGTTTCTATGACAGCATTAAGGCGTCCCTGACGCCGTGGTACGTTCTGAGCTCTACCTTGGTCCTTCATCATTGGACAGTCAGGAATACGGTGGTCACGACCGCCACATCTCAAGCATGCCCCGAGCTTCTTCCAGCATTCTTCAGCTCGGTGCCCTGGTTTATCACAAATTTGCAGTTTTCCGCCAACTGCCTACCTTCCATTTTGACTCTTTTGTCTCCCGCAGCATCTCTTCCGGCATTCGGCCTCTTGTTGTTGTTGTTGTTGACGTGTGGTTACGAAAGGTTGGAGTAATATTAGGTGCTCCCTTCTTGACGAAGACCGGCTTGGAGTTGTCCTTGCCCCTCATGCCCTCCACCTTGGCCATGGTGTCTTCTACCAGCTGAGCTCTTTGGACCATCTCAGTGTAAGTTTGAATATTATGTTGTCCGAGCCTTTCAATGAACATGGGCCTGAGCCCATCCATGAAACGGTTAGCCTTTAGTCTTTCAGTTCCCACCAAATGTGGGGCATACACGGCAAGCCGTGCGAACTGAGCCTCATACTCAGCCACGACATTCCTTCTGTTTTAGTGCGACAAACTCCGCTGCCTTCTTCTCCTTGACTCTCTAAGAGAAATACTTTCCCCGGAATATCTCCAGAAGTCAGCCCACTCCAGTTCAGCTATATTAGGCAGGTGGGCCGATGTGGCCTTCCACCACGCTCGGGCATCCTTGGTAAATTGAAAAGTGGCCAGTACCACCTTCTCCCTGTTAGTGCATTGCATTACTTGGAAGATCTTTATATTGCTTCCTGCCAGTTTCTCTGCTCGTCTGGGTCAGGGGATCACACAGAAACGAGGAGGGTTTAAACTCCTAAAATTGCGGTGCAGGTCACCGGCTCCATTCCTTGCAGCTCCAACTTGATTTCCAGCCTGAACTACATTTTGTATGCCTGGGTCAATCCAGCCACGGTTTCTTGCATAACTTGCAACTGATTACGAGCCATTGCGGTTGAGTGCAAGAGTTATGAGGTTCCTGAGAAAAGGATGGAAACCAATTAATGTCTCCAGATACATTATAAGAGTCAATGGGTAGGAGTGTTTTGTTCATTCTATCATATTCCCATCTCTACCCATTCTCACCACGTACTATATTTAATTTCCATGACCTAGGTTCCATAGGTATCTCCATTCCTGAGACATATCCTATTTGGTATTCCTAGGCTCTGATACCACTAAACTGTCACGTCCCGAGAATTACGCAGGATATTATTATTAATTCGAGTCGATATTCGAGACATGAACAGTCGGCAAATAAGCATCTAGCTTGCACGCACTAAATGTGTATCAACACAAACATCATAATAGGGCCCATATGTTGAACTCATATAAATTGTATTCAAATCTCAACTTATTGTATTCAATGGAAACTATTACAGGACTAAGACTCAATAAAGCAAAGTACATGATAGCTCACGTCCTACTACATGGTACTAACACTCGAAGCAAACTAACTATATACTAGACTCATAACGGAACGCTCATCACTCGGACGCATTCCATCCTCGACTTGCTCTTCCTATTGAACTTCATAGTCACCTAGATTGGGTAAAAGTAGGGGATGAGAAAACTAGTCCAGTAGGATTTATATCTTAATGTGCGGGCAATGATATAAGTGATTAGCAATTTAGAACTAGGTAAGCACGATGAATGTCATGATATGCATGTACGAATAAAACTCATTAACACATGATACATGAAAACAAGCTGGATAGAGAACAAGATGGAAAGATTTTGAACAAGGTGACAAGAAAGAACTAGCAATAGATCACTTTGTACAAGTACGCACGATCTCACTTGATGTCAAGAATGCAAGATAACAATAATTGCATTAAATGCAGGATGGCCATAGCACGCAAGCAAGCAAGCAAGAATGTACGAGCACAATCAAGTAACACTAATCCGGCACGTAGACACTAATGTACACCGAGAAAAGATCCATCAAGAATGTACACCAGGACACGTGTATGTGGTATTGTATCTATCATTCAACAAGCAAGCAAGACTCCCAGCGCAAATGCAACACCAATAATATTATACCCCATGGTTAACAGTATATCTATGACTCGCCGTCATTGGGGCTAGATTGGAGCCCTTGGACACACGCCGTGCCCTGTCAGCATCTCATGTAAATTTTAAATGTAGATACCCAGTCATTAATAATGGCCAATGAGAGTTTCAATAAATAAGCATGTGTAATGTCATGTTCATGATGATGATGAGAATAAGTAATAAGTAATTGAACATGATTTCATGATAACAATGGTCAAGAGATAAGTTGGGCAGCATAACGGTACGATTTATGCTTTAGTTCAATCTTTACATTAATGGCTTTTGTCTAGATTGAAATCACACTTATGAGATCAAGGAGAGAAAGGAAGTGCACGCTATCTCCAGAAAACTTCCATGGTACAACCAACTCGTCGGCCATGTGGGAATCCATGGTCAGAGGAGATTTACGGAGGCCTTGTGAAAGGGTCGCTAGTCTACCGATTTGGAATGACCGTAGAGAGTTTCCAATTTCCCAAGAAGGGTGCTAACAGTGCGAGTGTGTAGTGCGGTACACGTGTCTCATTCTCAAACTCGCGGAAAACACTTTAACATGATAGCATAAGTGAAACTATGCCCTTAACTAAACATGGTTTTTCATGGTTTTTAAGATAACAATTCATCATTTAAGAAGCTAGAATAGTTCGAAGAGTTAATTAAATCACCTGAATAGTCACGTCATTAAGAAAGCCGTTAGAAATAATGTTCGTGTTCGTAAAGCTTTTCAAATGGGTTTAACACTTTTAAGCCATTAAAATAACCACCATGCATTGATCAGACCCAAAACATGTGAATTACACACTAAATATTACCTTAACCAGACCTCGGGTATAGTGGTTAGTTTTGCAAGAAAGTAAGTGGGTTTAAATGACAAATCCTGAGATCGCGACAGGGGCATATAACGATAGCGACAGAGCTGTCAGGCCCGGGTCAGGTCGCAACAGGTTCATATAAGGAAGGCGACAGGGGCTTCAGGTCCGGGGACAGGTCGCGACAGGCCACAGCAAGGATCGCGATGGGTCGGGACCAGAAAGCGACAGGGTGTTGTGAAGAATGCGACTGGGCGGTCAGATCAGGCAGCACGATCGCGACAGAGCGACTCGTCGTGATCAGATCGCGACGGTGTGGGCTATCGTGACAAGACCTCAGAACGCGGCCTATCGGGCCGTCGCGTTCACAGGGTCTGCACCTGATCCTAATAGAGCAAGGACATGTTCTTGGATTGCGTCCAAAACTACCATATATTGACACAGGGTGCTTCCAAAATAGAGAACAAATTGTACAGTGTATGAAAAATAACAAAACTAGTTTTAAAACAACTAGACATACCAAGGTGTTTCCAGTAAATCAGAATTAGAAAATAAGGATGGTTTCGATAGGCTTTAATCAAGTCGAACACAACATCAGACCAAGTGCAACCTGAAACTGTAGTTTCATGCAGCAACCCTATTACCATGCTTATAACTCTCTAACTAATAACATTTAGACAAACTATCAACCAACACAAACCTGAAAAGGACAACTAGTAGAATAACTTTCATTTTATGAGTTTACTCTAATTCGGTCTTGAATCACATGCAACATACAAAGAATGGGAAAGCACTAACAATGCACGACTTTGGCAAAACGCTTATAATTCAAATCTACTAAATGGAATTCGATGAAACCAGTGGGAAACGAAAGTTAACTTGATGCTCTACACATTGGTATAGGATAAGTTAAGGTTTGGCCCAAGAAAACCTACCTCTTGGGTTGATGAGTCTCGTTCTTCCAGAAAACTTGTGTTCAGACCACTTGGAGGAGAACGCTTAATCTACTGTGTATACTGCATGGATTTGGGCATTCCACTTAGGTTAACAAGTAGACTCGACCCTCTTTCCATGGGTATAAGCCTTGCATGATGGGATTTAGGTTTGGCCTACCTTAGCTTGACTCCAAGAAGGTGGTTTGTGCAGGTCGCAGCAGACGAACGGGGAAGAAGATGAGCTTCTTGTGGTCGATCCACAGCTCCCTAGCCACCAAGAACTCCTCCACACGACCCCAGCAAGTTCTAAAACTCGTACCTAGGGTTTGGTGAAGTGTATTTAAGTAACCATGGTGTTTAGGAGTCCTATTGTAACTAGGAAAGAATGGTTGCATGATTGACATGTTGGTTTCCTATTTTTGATGATTTCTTCCTCCATTAGAGAGTCTTGTCCATCAAGCAACCCCCATAGGTGGGTAAGCACGAATTTGGGTTGCTAAAAGTGCATGATTGCATCCCAATTAACCCTAATTACACTTTTCTAATTTCAGCCTATTTAGAGTTACGAATTTCTATGTATTTTCTAGCTTTATTTGATTTTTGGGTCATATGTGATCCATTGGCCCAATTATGATATTGGGTCATTAATATATAATGTTGGAAGTCTCTCCAACACCTTTATTTAATTTTTGGTTGCGTCACATTTCCGTGTTAACGATTTTCCGACTTGTTTCCTAATTCGGATAATTGGTCACCATGTGATGTTCACTTGGTTATAAGATTTTTCATCGCACGAATTCCTTCGTGGAACCCTTAAGGATAATGTGTGGGGTTGATTTCCCATTTTTTACAGATTTTTCCTATGTGTTTTAGCACATACGATAATGATTCGTACGTTTTAAATGCTTCGATATTATGGAAATTATTTATTTTCATTTATTTGAATTATATATATAGTTAAAATTTTCGGGGTGCTACATACGCACTGTACCGGGACAAACCCCGAGCACCTGGTGCTGGGGATTTGACTCGAGAGGTAACCTCGGAAGGCGTTATGACCTGACTTGCTATGCACCATTTCCACACCAATCTCTTGTTAACAACCATGGTATGAGTCAACACAACCCACACGAGCCCTACATTGTTTTGCCAACACAGCACAAGCAATGTGGGATAGAAACCAGACAGACTGGCCACAAAACATCTGTGCTCGGGTGGCCTCATTTCAAACGTGTCCAACACAGTGGACGTTTCTATATGGTTGAATCGCGTCGCACTTACCTGACACCTTAAAGGATGAATTGCGTCGTCTGGTTCCATCGTCTTTTAGGTGACAGAACTCAGACCTATAAGCCCATTCCGGAAATCATCCTAATTTCCCATACATGCAAGTAGAGCAGGTAGTAAGCATGTAAATGAAACCCTAAACAAGATCTCTATCCTCCTTACATGATTCCACTTCAAAATCTATAAATCCTAACCCATTCAAACCATGGAAGAGAAATAGGGCAAGTTCCCCTACTTGTAAATGAAATGCAAATCCAATAATATCCTGGCGTTCCCTGCGCTCTGAAGCTCCTTCTCGTGCCGGGATCACGTCGAACGGATTTCCGAAACCATAAAATCTCCTCAGAATCCCATAGTAAGACCCCCTTCCAGCTGAACAGTGTAGCTGCACTGTTCGGCCAAGGGTTGGAACTCAAAACACAGTGAAACTAATCGCGTCGTGTCTTCCCGTTGCGTTTAGAAACGTGTTCGACATCGGCGACGCCTTTAAACCCTCGGCATCCCTGCATGCGCCACGCAACATGCATGCAGTGGCGCCCACGCACGACGGTCGAAAGTCGCGTCCATGTAGGTTAACACTTTGTTCTTAAAGTTGTGCCGGTTAGGATGGACGCGTTCCACTAAGAGACGCATCGTCTGTGTTAGATGCGTTCTTAGTGAACCCGACAGAGGCCTATTTTGGGCTGAGATGCCCAGCCCTCCAGCCTCCCACCTGCACCAAACCTATAAAAACATATGTAGACCTACATGGTCTACCATTGGGCCATACATTGGCCTCCAAAACCTGGTAACCTCGATCCGAACATACCGGATATTACATTACTATCACCTAAAAATAATTTCGTCCTCGAAATTAAAAGAACAAACATAAACACAGTTCAACATGTATGCAACTATCACCTAAAAATAAAGTAACGCTTACTCAAACAAGTATGTGAAGGATCTAATAGGTGGATGGATCAGATCTAGAAGGGGGGGTTGAATATATCTGACACCAATTACTGCGGAAGCTTAAGCAATTCAAATTACTTCGAATCAGAGATCAATTCAAACAAACAATTTACTGATCTGAAGTGTGGATGTGTGTAGATGATGTGTGAAGCAATAACACTTAGTGTGAAAGCGAAATCCTATGCAAGCATCTAGTGCAGACAAGCAGATCAAACCATTGTACAAAAGATTTTTAGGTGGTTCGAAAATCACACCATGATTCCTACATCCACCCTTCACATAGTGAGGCTTCACTACTCAAAAGAGTACAACTCACACCAGAGCACAACGACTCCAAACACCCTTGAGCTCAATGGCTCAAACACACAACCTGGAGCACAATGACTCCAAAAATTGAGCACAACGATTCAAACCACAATAGGAGCACAATGACTCCAAATTGAGCACGACGGCTCAAACCATAGAAGGCTAGATCAACACAAAAGAAATTAGATCCTATAGCAATGATCTGATTCACAGACTCAATCATACATAGAAATCTGCACAGAACTTCATGCAGATCACTCATAGACGAAAGTGAGAAGAACAATCCAAGAAATGGGTAAAATAGATGTAGATTGAATGTTCCTTGGTGAAGAGGTCTTGCAGAAGCTCAACTTGAAGAGACTTGAAAGAATTTGATGAAGATCTCCTTCAATTTGCGATGCTCTGCTCCACTAGCATCTGAATTGCCATAAATTCTTCTTCAGCTGCTGCTCTTCAGTTGGATCTGCTCCCTTTCTCAGCACATCAAACTTCTCTCCATTGGCCTTGATTCCCACGTCCTTCCTCTTGACAGGATGGTCTGCAGCTTCTGGAGATGGAGCAAGATCTGGAAAAACCCCTTTTGCCGCCAAAAAGCTTCTTCTGGGAGTTGTATGGGGTTGGCTTCACTTGGGGTACGAGGATCATGGGTATTTATAGCCCCATATGTCCATGAGGTGCCTTGGGGTGCGTGGGCACACAAATCTAGGTCAAATCCCTTGATTCCTATGCAGCCACGTGTCCATAAAATTTTTGTTTTTGAGCTTCAGTCGAAGTGTGTCGACACATATGCAACTGTGTCGACACCACTGACTACTGCTTCAGAACTGGCTTCTGGGAGGGACAGTGAGTGTCGACACACAGGTTGGCTGTGTCGACACCATTAGCTACTGGCTTCAGCTTGTTCACTGGATGCAGTGGCTATGTCGACACACTCTGCAGTGGTGTTGACACGACTGGAAACTTTTCTTCTTCACTGCTTCCTGATATAATGCATGTGCCGACACACACTTAACATGTGTCGACACCACTGTGACAAGGTTAAACCTGAAAATATGAAGTGTGAACTATTAACATAAGTCATTATCATCAACATATGAAATATTAACATGTCATTTAGTCATCATTTTAATATGTACAAGTGTACAAAATGTCATCATCAAATCAAATTATGAGTGATGTCAAATAGTCATGATTAAATCATCATTAAAAGGTTTCAAATACACACTCAACACAACATTCTCCCCCTTTTTGATGATGACAAAATAAATGTAAATTTCTTCCATGTCTGCATTTCTCTCTCTTAAGTCTTTGCAATTTCTCCCCCTTTTTGACAACATCAAAAAGATATATGAAATAGAACAAAGAATGGTAGGAGACCAAGAAATTTAGTTGTGGAAATGAAGGTTCAAGAATGATCAAAATAAGTGAGGCAAGGTGATTTGACATATGAGAGAAGTTATTGTGTGTTTGGTATTATGCAATAAAGTTTAATCACAAAGACACACCCAACACAAGGTATAGCAAGATATAATGATCTGAATGTAGTTAAAAAATATGTGTAATGTGAAGTGAAGTGACCTATATGAGTGAGCAGAAGTATTTAACAATGATGTTAGGAGCTTTAATTTTAACACAATGTAGAATAATAGGTCTAAACTCAGTGTACATGAACTTTATTAAGGTCTTAAGCTTTTCCATCCTGTCAAGTTGATTTTCTTTTATTTTTAACTGGAAAGAATACAATAATAAATTAGTTAAATCTCACTTTTCAGTGCAAGAGATCACATTGATCAGATGCAAGACCTCCTGATTACTCAGTGGTTTAACTTTCATTATCTTATACAGAGTTGAAAATTTTGATTTCCACTTTTTGACGTAAAACAAATCACTTTTCAGGTGAAATGGCCCGGTTACTCAGTGGTTCAAGAATTTGCATTGCTCTGTTTGTATCTTTCCATATTATTGATCATTTTTTTTTGATGTTTTGCAGGAATATGTTTGCTTTGACCAGAAAAGTCATGACTACGAATTTAGAAAAATTATGCTTAATATGTGGTAAAAATGAAGCTTAAACATGCACATGTTAATAGTAAAGCCACTCATGTGTCTACAAGTGTTTTGCAAGTCATTTTAAAGACATTCAGTATTAAGATTGCTTAACCATAAAATGATAATGAATCTTTGAAATTAAATAAATGCACAATGAGTTTAGTGTCAATGTCTTAATTCTCTCATAAGAAAATAGCACAAGGACTCAAAAATTCTGATGAGTTTGGGGTTCAAGATAGACAAGTAAGATCAAGGAATGTGACAATGACTCTCCCTTTCATGTATCCCCCCCTCACAAGATGAACATAAAGATTATTGAAGAAATAGGAATGGAATGAAGTGAAAAATAGAATGAACAAGAATGTTTTATTAGAAGACAATGACTCCCCCTCAACAATTGCATACAAGGCTCTTGATACTTGGTGGAGACATATACTCACACATAGTGAAAGTGTCCAGACATGCATGACTTGTCTTTCTTCAAATCACCATTTGATATACCAAAAATGCCAATGCAATGTGAGAGTGAAGAATTTATTTTCAAGAACATGAAGACTTTTATTTGCAAAAAGAGATAGAAGATATCAAGAATGTGGAAATTTGCACAAACCAAGCTCTCTTCTTAAAGATGAGAATTTGTTTTCTGGAAGAGACTTAGTGAAAATATCTACAATTTGTTTTTTAGTTTCAATGAAGTGAAGTTCAAAAGATTTCTTAGCGACCTCATCCCTTAGAAAATGGTGCCTTATTTCAATATGCTTTGTACGTGAATGCTGAATTGGGTTTTTAGACAAATTAATAATACTAGTGTTACCACACAAAATAGGAATACAACCCAATTTGTGATTATAGTCTAGGAGTTGATGTTTCACCTAAAGAACTTGAGTGCCACAACAACCAGCCGCAACATATTCAGCCTCTGCAGTGGATAGAGCTACTGAATGTTGCTTTTTAGAAGCCCATGAAATTAGGCATCCACCTAGATATAAACACAAGCCACTAGTATTTTTTCTATCAAGCTTACACATAGCATAATCAGCATCACAGTACGTAATTAAATCTAACTTACAACCAGCAGGATACCAAATTCCAAGTTCACATGTTCCAACAAGATATTTAAAAATCCTTTTGACGGCTAACATGTGACTTTCTTTAGGATTGGCTTGAAACCTAGCACACATGCACACACTATACTGAATATCTGGTCTAGAGGTTGTGAGGTAAAGTAGAGAACCAATCATACCTCTGTAAGTCTTTGGATCTACTGACTTACTAAATGAATCTTCCTCTAGTCTTACATTTATTGCCATTGGTGTGCTTGAATGCTTGAGGTGATGAAAGTCAAACTTTTTTAGAAGTTCTTTCACATACTTTGTTTGACTTATAAAAATCCCTTCACTGGTTTGATATACCTACAATCCCAAAAGAATTGTAAGTCTCCCATCAAACTCATTTCAAACTCAGTTTTCATAAGATCAGCAAATTCAGTGCAAAGAGCTTTATTTGTAGACCCAAAAATTATGTCATCAACATAGATTTGGATAACAATGATTTGATTATTAACAACTTTAGTAAACAATGTCTAGTCTACATTACCTCTTGTGTAACCTTTATTCAACAAAAATGAGCTCAAACGGTCATACCAAGCTCTTAGAGCTTGCTTAAGATCATAAAGAGCCTTATTGAGTTTGAAAACATGATCAGAATATTTTTGATTTTCAAATCCAGGAGGTTGTTCTACAAAAATATTTTCTTTGATGTATTCATTCAAGAAAGCATTTTTCACATCCATTTGATAAACTTCAAATTTCAGGGATGATGCAAAAGCAAGAAATATTCTCAGAGCTTCTAGTTTAGCTACAGGGGCATATGATTCTTCAAAATTAATTCCAAACTCCTGATTGTACCCCTTGGCAACTAGTGTAGCTTTATTCTTAACACCTGTCCATTTTCATTCAATTTATTTCTGAACACCCATCTAGTACCAATACAGATTGATCACTAGGTCTAGGTACTAATTCCCACACTTGATTTCTGTCAAATTGATGAAGTTTATCGTGCATTGCATTGATCCAATCCTCACTAGTTAGAGCTTCATCAATTGACTTGGGTTCAATTTGAGAAATTAGTGCCAGTGGGTCTTCATTTATTGTATTTAGAAAAGACGATCTAGTTCTAACTCTATCATGCACATTACCAACTACATTTTCAATTGGTTGATCTCTTAAAAATCTATTTTAGGAATTACCTCTTGGGATGCATTCAGTTCTGGAACAATGTTACCTGATCCACTTGTGGCAGGTGACTGATTGTCCAGATTTTCAAATGGATCTTCATCCTCTTCAATAGTTGGTGAAGATTCGACAATGATGTCATCTTCTTCATTACTTTGAGGAACCCTGCAAGATGTAGAGTCATCAGTTTGATACGTATTTTCATCAAAAACTACATGTGGAGATTCTTCCACATTTTTATTCTTGAGAATTTAAACTCTATAAGCTCTTAAAATCTCAGAATAACCAAGGAAAATGGCTTCAAGACTTTTGACATCAAATTTATCAAGATTTTCTTTATTGTTGTCATGTATAAAACACTTGCAACCAAAGATTTTAAAATAAGACAGAGTTGGCTTTTTGTTTTTCAAAAGTTCATAGGGTTTTTTTTTTCTTCTGATTTTTGGTCTGACTAATGCTCTATTCAAGATGTGATTTGCTGTGTTCACAGCTTCAGCCCAGAAGGATTTGGGTAATTTACTTTCCAAGAGCATAGATCTAGCCATTTCCACTAGAGTTCTATTCTTCCTTACCAAGAATTTTATTTTTTCAGTTGAAGAATCAATTATTTTGCAGAAATCAGATTCAAAAACAACCTTGTGACCTTTGTCACACAATTGGCTGATACTCAAAAAATTGTAGTCTAAACCATCAACTAACATAACGTTTTCAATTGAGTTTAAGGAGGATTTACCAACCTTTCCAGATCCAATGATTTTCCTTTATTTTTACCTCCAAACATGACGGATCCTCCTTCCTTTTCAATTAGAAATGAAAATTTTGTTCTGTCTCCTGTCATGTGTCGTGAACACCCACTATCAAGAAACCACACATTGGAGCTGGGTGCACGACCTTCCTGCATAAATCAGATCAGAGAAGAAAAGATTTTGGTACCCAACATTGTTGGGACCATCAGTTTGTTTGAGCAAAAACAATGTCTTTTCTGATCCATATTTGAGTTGTTTTTAGTTTTTGTTTTGTTTCAGAAATGATTTTCCTTTTTGGCATTGTAACATTCTGATTTGGAATGAAAACACCAGTGTTCTTCCTTTCATAAGCATGGAAATTATGCATTTTGGCATGATTGTTCATGTATGGAAATCCAAACCAAGAATTCTGTTGATATCTTGGAAATTTTGGATAAAGAGATTGTGAATGGTACCAATGAGGATTATGATACCATTGATTCCAAGAATTGATTCAATTAGATTGATGTGATATCCTGAATCTCCAATAACCATCGTGAAGGTTTGTTTTAGTGTTTTTATAATTTTTCAGATTTTTATTTGAATTTTTGTTCAACTGGTTATTATTTTTTCAGAATTGGACAGGTCGACCTATGTTGGCTAGTGTCGACTCAGCGGCCACAGTTTTCAACTTGTGGTTGACAGGTGTCGATCTATCAGAAATATGTGTCGACATATTTTGTTTCTTTTGATTAGAAACATTCTTTTCACTTTGGTTTTTGATTATTTCAAATTTTTTCTTTGACACTTGTTTATTTTTATTTTCTGGACTAGTGCTTTTGACAAATTTTATCAAAGGAATTTTTGAAGGTTTTTCTTTCTTTTTACCAGATTTATTCTTCAATGATTTTTCTGTGGTGAATCCTAGTCCATGTTTTTCCACATTTATTCTAAGTCCTAACAATGCATCAAGATTTTCTTTTCCATTTGTGAAATTTTTTTATCACTTGTTCCTTTTCACCCAACAACTTCTTTAGTTTCTGAATTTCATCAATAGCTTGTTGCTTTTCTTTTTGTTGTAATTCCATTCTTTCAGAAAGCTTTTCAAAATCATTGTTGGCCTTTTGAGATGTAATTTTAAATTCATCAATTTCATTCAGAAGATCTTCCTTTTCTTCGTTAAGTTAAATATTTCATTTTCCAGTTCAGAAATTCTTCTATTTAAGGAAGTATCATGCATAAAATTTTCAATTTTCTTTTTCAGATGTTTATTTTCTTTTCTTATTTCAGAATATTTTTCAACCAACTCAGCATATGCATCTTGCCAATATTCAATAGTATATTGTTCAAAAGAAGAACTTACATTTCCATCACCGCTGTTGGCCATAAAGCATAACTCCTCATTTACTGAACTTGAGGAATTCTTTTCTTCATCTTCACTTTGGTCTTCATCCGACCAAGTTGCTATCATGGCTTTTGGCTTCTTCATTTTGTTGTTCTTCTTGTATTGTCCTTTTTGATCTCAGGACACTCACCCTTCATGTGTCCTGCATTGTTGCACCTGTAGAAAATAATTTCTTCATCAGTTTTTTGATTTCTACCAGTATTAAAATTTGAAGAAGAAGCATTCCTTTTACCAGAGGAATATTTTTTCTTTCCATTGAATTTTCCTCTTCTTGATTTTAAAAATTTTCTGAATTGCCTAGTCATGAGGGCAAGTTCATCCTCATTGGACTCAGACTCATCAGAACTTGATTTTTCTTGATTTTTCTCTTTGTTACTTGATAAAGCCTTAAGTGCTACTGGTTTAGCTTTAAGCATATGTTCTTCAATTCTTTTCAGATTTATTTCATAAGTCATTAAAGATCCTATGAGTTAATCCAAAGAAATTTTGGATAAATTCTTAGAATCTTCAATCACTGTAGCCTTTGTGTGCCAAATAGATGATAGAGAACGCAAACTTTTTCTTACCATATCAGCATCAGTGTATTCCTTACCTAGTGCCTTCAGTCCATTGACAATTGTCATAAACCTAGCAAACATTTCAGAAATTGATTCATCAGATTTCATCATAAATAATTCATATTCAGAAACAAATATGTTTGCTTTGGTTTCCCTAACTTGAGATGTTCCCTCATACATTAATTCAAGTTTATCCCACATTTCTTTAGTAGATTTACACATGGATATTCTTGAATATTCTTTAGGGTGGACAATGTAGACACCCGATTAAGACTAATGTGTTGAACCACATTTCTTGCTACCTTAGTGGGCCCCTAATTGGTCACTCACCTTGAGCCCATCATTTTCCTTGATTTGAGCCCATTAATCCATTTAAAATACCTTGAAATCCTGAAATTAATCATTTGAGAGTCCCTAGAGGAATATGACTCCTATTTTATCATGTGGTTAGAGAGAATAATCCAAGATAATTCGGGTTCCTTGTCGCGACGCATCGTGGCGCCGCGACTATAGTCGCGACGGGTTGGGCCGCCGCGACAGCCCATGCATTATCCATGCACGTGGGCAAAGCTGTCGCGTCCCCCCACACTGTCGCGTCTCTAGTCGCGACCCTACGATCTGACGCGTCAATGTCCGAGATCTCTGGCCTCCGTAACCACACCCTATTTATCCTCCCATGCACTTTGACTTGGTCTATGAGGGTTATCCCGACCCCTTGGACGGATCCTTGGCCCTAGGGACTCTCCTAAGCTCCCCTAAGGACTCTACACCCGATTTTGATAGAGCTTTATCCCCCATTTTTAATTTCTAAACCTTTTTGAGAGATAATACCTAAATTTCTCACTCTAAGCTCTATATAAGGAAGGCCCCTCCTCATGGACGAGGAGAGCCTCATGATCACCCCGAAGGGCTGCCAAAATTTCCTCTGAACTAGACTTAGCCACGCAGCCACTCATTCCTTCATTCCCTTCACATTCCACTCCTCACAACTCACTCATTTCACCATCAATGGAGCAAGGAACGTGAAGAGGGCGACTCTAGCAATCTCCTGGACCTCTTTGCACATCATCGGAGCTGCATCCACGCCAGGAAGTCGCCCTAATGGGGCTCATTCCCCTTCCTCTTCCTCTTTTCTATTTCTACATGCATTTTTATGTCCTTTTTAAATAGAGCATATCCACCATCCACCCACGTTTTCCCACACCCATAGGGTTTAAAACCACCCCAGGTGCGTTCCCACCATGATCTCCCATCTCATTTCGTCTTTTAGAATAGATACTATACATTACATGTTCTAATAGGGTCTTTTCTTTGTATTTTCTTTTGATTGACATGCAAGCAAACAAAGTCTACGAGAAGCTCTGGTGCTCTGGCCGGCTGGAGGACTAGAAGAAGGTCACAACATCAATTCTCCCGCATTCAGAGAACGCGACGGCCTGGGGTGACGCGATATAGACGCGTCGATTTCCACTGACGCGATACTAGAGACGCGGCGGCCATGACGACCGCGACACCATGTCAGTTTCTTGTTCTCTTCCTTTTTTCCTAGTTTAAGTTAGCCATTGTCTTTCCATATCATTAGGCAACTTATCTAGGTGGCGATCACATCCTTTTTCCTATGCTATCATATTTGATATCCATGTCCGTGTCGAGGGGAAGCCAATCCCTGTGATTACACCTTTTGGCGATCACGGTGGGACCTTCAGTGCTATCCTCATAGATCTAACTTGCTTGCTTGCCATATTTTCTTTCTTTTTGTCCTTTTGGTGCCCTATTAGTCTTCTTTTGTTCTTTGTTTCCTGTCTTTTGCCCCTCGGTTCGTGTCACGACGCATCGCGGTGACGCGATAAGGTCGTGTCGCTGGACAACGACACGATAGCAGGTCAGTTTTTTTCTTCTTATACCTGCCTTACCCTGCTTCTATAAGATCATGCATCCTTGTTCCATGTATATGTGCCGTGTATTGTCGTGTTTTTGGATGTTAGAATCCTGTTAGGGTTAGGGTTTTCCTTTTAGTTCTCATTTGTAAGTTTTCGGGTCGAGTCGCGGCGTAGCGTATGGACGCGACATGGTCGCGCTGCCGGTGAGCGTCGCGTCAACAGGTACGCTCTGTTTGTTAATGCTTCCATCCATGAATCGGTTTTTGGGTGCTTCCTGATCCATGCTGTATTGATTTAGGGTTTTGGTGCTTTTACCTTTTGGTAGGGTAGTCTGTTTGAGTTGGGTTGGTGACCCACTGTGTCTTCGGGCCTCTGTCATTATCGCGGCGCTCTCGCGCTGTCGCGATAGGGTCGCGGCGTACCCGTCACCGCGACTCGGCCCGAGACCCATCTGGTCGCCCTGTTTGTTTCTCATCTATCACTTGTGCATACATTTCGGACATTTAGGCCCATTGCATATGCTGCTAACCCATTTGATCAGGTTCCCCCTTGGTTGAGTGAGTCCTCTCACCTACGAGCACTCGTAGGCTGACTCGGGCTCGCCTTCCGAGGACCTCCGTAAGTCCCCGTGGCCGTACGCACGTTGCGGTTCGCCGGGCTGTTGTACCAGTGCACCTTTAGTTTGAGCCATCCTCATGAGTGAGTGTGCACCACCCTTAGTCATACCGGAGCACTTGAGTTCATTTCTATCAGGGACCGCATGACCGAGTGACATCCCTTTAATCAATTCACTTAAAAGGTCAAGTTCGAATCTTAAGAAATTTCCGTTGTAAGCATGATAACTTGAGTGCTTTGATCCCCCTTCTCCTCTCTGTCTTTCTTGTCGTGATAGAGTTTAGGTGTGTCCCCCCAAATTGGTTGGAGGGTGTATGCGTCATTGTTTAGGAGATCGAGTCAGTCCCCTCCGATCCTCATGCTTTATCATAATCCCCTCTTCGACATGGACCAATTTTGAGTCCTTGCCGACGATGCCCTACCCCTTGGGTGCTCGAGGAAGTGGCCCCCTTCCATGGCCACTCTCCCGGGGCATATCCAGCCTCCCTCCATTACTGAGATCCAATCCCGTCCTCCTTCTCCTCCCGGGGATGATGACCTCACTCTCAATTCAGCCAGCTCCTTCCTCACCTCACTCCGGACCAAGTCCGAGAGTTCATAGCTGCTACCAAGGGGAAACAACCTTTATTTCCCCGGGGTCAAAATCCAGCCCGACCGGCGGAGTCCTCCGTCCGCGTCGCTTCAGCCCCTCACCTTTTTTCGTCTGGGGCAGACCCTACACCTCTCCGTCCTCGGGCCATTCATTTTTCAGAACCAAGCTACCTCCCCCCACAAGATGTTCGGCCTCGGTCTCCTCCCACTACATATTATACGGCCGAACCAGCTCCGCTTCCTCGCGAGAGGTCTCACTCCTTCGAGCAGCCACGCTCCCTTGTCCCTACGCATCAGATCCAATCTCCTTCCGATTTCTTGGCGGAATGGACAAGTATGAAGAAGGAGCTTCATGACCTCCGGAGGCAATTGATCCTCGGAAGGTAGCTGACATTGCCCTCCCATCCTTCCAATACCTCCGGGTGCCTCCCCAGTCCGAGCTCCCTGTATATCGTCGATACTCTAGGGTAGGGGACCCTATGTTCATCTGAAGGACTTCGTCTATGAATCGGCGCCGCACAAGTATGACCGCCATCTCATGGCATATTGTTCAGAAAATCATTAGATGGTCCAGCCTTAGAGTGGTTCTATTCTTTGCCTCCCGAGGAAGCCGAGGATTTCCAAATCGTCCAAGAAAGGTTTCTGCAGCAGTTTCAAGATCGGGTGGGACCCGAATACTCTTTTGTGGATTTGGTAGCTGAAAAGATGAAACCAGAAGAGGATTTCTCCACCTATGCTGACCGGTGGCGCTCTTTGGCCGCCAAGGTCCGTTGCCCAATGCCTGAGGAGGAGAAAGTAAAGTTGTTGATCTCCAATGCCACACCCACCTACCGAGCTATTTGGCCATGAACGACATCTCTACCATGCACCAATTATATAGTCGAGCCCGTTTCATTCAAACCCAACTCAAGGACTCGCCTATACATTCCATGTTCGAGACCCCCAAGGCCCGTTATGCTAAAAAGCCGCAAGGCCCTGTCACCGAGGGGATCCAGACCAATGAACAAGTAGGTGTCCTTAGCAATCCCCAAGGCCCAGTAGAGGTCCCCCTATACCCAGCAAACCCAGCAGTCTTGGAACAACAACAACAATAGGCAGCCACCTCCCCAGGACAAAATCCCCCTCAAGATCAGCGCCAATACTCCCAGGTTCCTCCGCCTCAAAATGGCTATGCCCCCAGGAAACCCAATGGGCCCAAGAGAGCCCAATACCCTCCATTACCCGAATCTCTAGCTGATGTCTTTGAAGCCCTCATGTCTCTAAACGCCTTAAGACTCCCTCCTGAGAAGGCGAATTGGAATATGGCGGCCGATCAAACAAAGTATTGCGTCTATCATCGTCATCCGGCCACAATGTGTCCGATTGCTTCCAATTCCGGGACATGATATACGATCTCCATGAGCATAATCAGATTGATTGGGCAGAAATGAAGATTTGATCCAAACTCTAAGGGATCAGCAAGGCCAAGGCAACAGCAGCAACAACAGAGGCGACAGCAGCCGCAGCAACAACAACAACAACAACAGCAACAATACCAGCCTTTCCAACAGCAATACCAGCAACACACAACACACAACAACAGCAGCCGCAGCAGTCGGCGAACACCTAGGCATAGTCCGTAACCCCATGCCACAACATCAACCTGCTCCGAACCCTCAACCAGCTCCACCACCTCCTCCGCCTGCGCATGTTAACCCCGTTATCCACCAGAAGCCCAGTGGGTCTTCGATGACGACCATGAGGTGGCCAGCTTCTGGCTATTTCTCACGTCACGCCCACTGTTCCCGCACCTGCATCCGCCATACCCCCTCCCTTTACACCCCATATTGCCACCATCACCTCACCATCCTATTCTCCCGTCATATCACCCATCATCCCTCCACCAAACAACACCTCTCTCCCCTACGCCAGCACCACTACTAGCCGACCCTTCTATCCTTAACACCCCTACCCCTCCACTCCACCATAATCTTGCCCTCCGGAGCGGGCGAATGTTTCATCGGATGTATCCTAACGCATCCATACCTATGCCAGGTCTGCAAACCAACAATCAGCAGCAACAAGACACAGAAGAAATTGATGCAGCGCCGGGAACTCAATATGACATCCTAAAGCACCTCGATCAGACTCCCGCCAAGATCTCCATATTAGAGCTCATTAAGAGATCGCAGACTCACCAAGATGCTCTCAGAACTTTTTTGCAAAGAGTCATGGTCAGTGAGGACATGAATCCGGACAACCTACCCTCAGTGCTCTCAATAGTGAACAGAGGACCCACCATTACCTTTTCTGATGGCGAGTTGGCTGCCCCCGAAGCCAGGAAAATGCCCCTGTGTGTGACACTTACCATAAATAAAGTGGCAGTCGATGCGGCTCTGGTGGACACAGGAGCCTCCATTAATGTATGTCCACTAAGCACTCTTAGAGCTTGCAACATATCGGAACGTCAATTGCAGCCCACGCCTACCACTATGCTGCATATGACAATTCGCGACGTGCCTGTCACGGGGTTATCACTTTGCAAGCAGAATTAGGCCCTCTCGTCATGTCTGTGGAGTTCTATGTGCTGAACATTGATCACACCTACAAAGCCATTTAGGGCGCCCGTGGATCGAATCATTAGGGGCAGTACCCTCTACAGCGCATCAGTGTCTGAAGTTCCCTTTCCAAGGGCGGATAGTCAAGGTAAAGAGTATGACGACAACGCATACAGTCGAAGCCGTTGAGAGAGTGCTGCCATCAGTATGGTGTCCAATAATCCCATAATCTCAGTGCTTGATGTTAACTACACTTGGGCCTATACTTTCTCTTCTAACCGCCCAATTGGGTCTCCTCCTATAATGGCGTCAGAAAGGATGTGAGCAAGAATACAAAGGGGTGGGACATCATGTTAGGCTGGGTTATCAGTCAGGAAAAGGCCTGGGTGCTCATCTTCAGGGCAAACCAAGACTGTCGCCACCGCTAAGAAATTCACAAAGCGTGGCCTTGGATATTCAGAATGGGCCGCTTTCTCATCTCCTCCACAATCAGACCATGGACCGCTCACTTGGTCTTTATACGAGCATTTTTAGAGGGCCCATTCAGCCCGGATATAACACCACCATAGAAACGCCAAGATCAGCCTATCAAACTTTAGAGGAGCAGCGACCCAACAAGAAGAAGAGAGCTGAGGAAGATACTGAGGATCCGGATCAAGATGATATTGTCTCATCAGTTAGTCTGTTGTTTGAAAATCAGAGCTGAGGAAGAAAAGCTGGAATTAGAAGACCTTATTTCTGCGGTCAATCGACTGTTCAGCGAAGAAGATGTGTCACAAGTAGCAGCATTATCAGCATCACAACCACCGCCAGGCGACAGTTGCCTGGAATTGGTGAGGAGAACCAGTCAATCATTTACCCCTACTTATACAGGAGTCCTGGCCAGGGTCCTCCCGACCCCACTCACTTTGTCTCATCCATACTCGATGTTAGTATTAGTTTCATTCCTTGCCTCTTCCCTTCATTGTCCAAATCTCGCCCGCCGCCATTGAGGCATTCATTCGTCTTCACCCCGCCTCGCCATTTCCTTCAACGGTTCGATCTTGTCTTTTTTCGAAGCCATTTAATTTAATGTAGTTCCTTTTTCATCAAAAAAAAAAATGATGACAAAAAATGTGTGTGTGTGTGTGTCCCCCCTGCTTCCGACGGCGATCCCCGTCACTCCCTCGTGCTCCTGATCTTGACGGCGATCCCCGTCACTCCCTCGTGCTCCTATTTCCGACGGCGATCCCCGTCACCCCCCTCCTACTCCTGTTTCCGACGGCGATCCCCGTCACTCCCTCGTGCTCCTGCTTCCGACGGCGATCCCCGTCACCCCCTCCTGCTCCTGCTTCCGACGGCGATCCCCGTCACCTCCCTCCTACTCCTATCTCGACGGCGATCCCCGTCACCCCCTCCTGCTCCCACTCTCGACGGCGATCCCCGTCACATTTGCTCCCCAGCGGCCATCGTCGTCATCCATCGTCTCTCTAGTCGTGCCTTCACCTCGTGGTCAGACATGGCCATTCCTGGCGATTCGGGTGAGGGGCCTTCTGCTCCCCTACACCCCGATGCTGTTGCCGGCACCCTGAGCTCGGTGGCCCGCTTCCTCCTCCAGCTCCATCGAGGATCTTCGGCCCTGCCGCACCCGTTGTTTTCCCTTCCATCAACCTCTGGACGCTTCTCCAGAGCCTCCTGTAAATATCAAATCTAGCTCAAATTCAGGGGTAGTTTCTAGTGAGTCCCCGTCCCCGTCTAGGAAGAAGAAGGGTAGTGGCGTACCCCGTAGATACCTCTTAGACTTAGTCTTATATGTGGCGCTCTTCTAGCTGTCAAAGAGTTCATCAAAGAAGCGTAGTTCTGGACTTAGAGGAGATGCCGATAGAGGAAGGGCTAGACGACGACTTTGGGATATATGAAATCGTAGCCGAAGAAGACCCATTAAATGAAATGGTGTTGAATAGAGGATGCTGCTGAGGCGTATGCTAGTGGTATGAGGAGATTCGATGAACCTACCTCAGCAGTCGACGAACCTACTAAAGAGGTAAACGGGAACGCAAGAGGACCCCAGGCTCTTAACCATAGCTTCTGGTCTCCCGCCTGAAGAAGAAGATGAGCTCATAGAAATGTTAAGAGAGTTCAAGGATTCCTTTGCCTGGTCCTATGATGACATGCCGGCATTGACCCCGATTTGGTGGAGCATAGGTTAATTTTGAAGCCAGGGGCAGTTGCCGTTAAACAGAAGCTAAGAAGTTCCTCCCCCACATCGCTTTAAAGATGAAAGAGGAGATTGATAAGCTACACAAAGCCAAGTTTATCCGTGTAGTCCCCTATCCTTTGTGGGTGGCAACATCGTCCCAGTGATGAAGAAAGACGGAAGAGTGCGCATCTGCATAGATTTCCGGGATTTGAATAAGGCATGTCCTAAGGACGATTTCCCGCTACCTCATTTGGATGTTTTATCGATAATACAGCAGGGTTCGAAACTCTATCGTTCATGGATGGGTACTCCGCTATAATCAAATTCGTCTAGCCCCGGAGGATCAAGAGAAGACCTCCTTCACCACCCCATGGGGAACATATTGCTATGTGGTCATGCCGTTTGGACTAAAAATGCCGGCGCCACTTATCAAAGAGCAATGTTAGCTATCTTCCACGACAATACATATTGATGTTGAGGTTTACGTGGATGATATCGTGGTGAAGTCGCGGACCCGAAAGAGCACTCCTCCGTACTTGCCAAAGTTTTCCGTCACGCACAAGAGTATCATTTGAAGATGAATCCAAAGAAGTGCGTATTTGGAGTTTCCTCAGGAAAATTATTAGGCTTCATAGTTAGTAAGCGGGGGATTCAAATAGATCCACACAAGGCCAAGGCAATCAATGAGATGCCTCCTCCTAAGAACATATCTGAACTTCGAGGTTTGATTGGTCGGCTGCAGTTTTAAGGAGATTCATATCTCAGCACTCTCAAAGATGTCGTCCTTTCTACGAACTGTTGAGAGGAGGAGTCAGTTTTGAATGGAATGATAAATGCCAAGAGGCCTTCGATGAGCTCAAGAGCTACCTTATGAATTCGCCCGTGCTTCAGGCACCTATACCTGGGAAACCCCTAATCCTATATCTGTCAACTGTTGAGGACTCCCTAGGAGCTGTCCTTGCTCAGCATGATGAATCCGGCAAAGAAAGGACAGTCTACTACCTATCTAGGCTATTCAATCCTTCCGAGCTCAAACTCACCACAATGGAGAAAACTTGTGCAGCGCTAGTTTGGGTAGTGCAGAAATTGAAGCACTACTTCCTAGCTCATAAGGTGAGTTTGATTTCTAGAATGGACCCTATTAGGTATCTCCTGAAAAGCCAGTCCTCGCCGACAGATTAGCACGCTGGCAAAGTTTCCTCTCTCAGTTTGATATCTCCTTTATTGTTCAGAAAGCCATAAAAGGGTATGCCATTGCTGAGCACCTTGCTCACCTCCCTCTTCCTCATAGTGATACGGTTCAGGAGGAATTTCCCGATGAAAACCTATCACTTGTCTCTCACGATCCCTTTTGGTCACTCCATTTCGATGGAGCTCTTAATTCTAGGGGACGGGGCATAGGTGCGGTCTTGCTCACCCCAGAAGGGATCACCATTCCTTTGGCTTATCAACTCCAGTTCTACGCCACCAACAACATCTCCGAGTATGAGGTTCTCCTAGCCGGTCTTAAGCTTGCCTACCTTTTAGGTGCCCGTCACCTTAAGATCATAGGAGACTTTCAGCTCGTTCTTCGGAAAGTCCTCTCTACCTATCGCACTCGTGACCCCAAACTCAAGCCATATCAAGATCTGGTCACGCTCCTCGCCAAGCAATTCCGTCAACTCATCTACATTCATACTCCTCGCTCCCAAAACATTCTGGTCGATGCTCTGGCATCGTTAGCTTCGTCTCTCTCCTTCCCTCTCAGCCGTAGCGCTGAGACTATCACACGTCAGATTAGAAGCCCCCTCAACTCAGGATCCTTGGTTCTCAAATCTTAGGAGCTCCCTAGTGTTGAAGGCAGAGAAGAAAGAAGCGAAGGAGTTGTTGCTTGTTGAATTAGGGGAATTGATGAAAGAAGAAAGGCCGTGGTACCATGAGATTGAGCAGTTATAGAGACGGTACCTTCCCAGAAGAAGCTGAAGCAGAAGATAGGCGAGCTATCCGTAGAGCGGCATTGAAGTATACCCTCGTGGGTGAATCCTTTACAAACGCGCTCTAAATGGAATGCTCCTCAGATGCGTGACCGATGAAGAGGCTTGGAAGATAGTGGAAGGCTCCCTCCGGTGAATGCGGAGGGCATGTGAATGGTCAGATGTTAGCCAAAAAGATCCTTAGGCAGGGCTACTACTGGCCAACCTTAGAAGAAGACTGTGCCGCCTACGTCCGTAGGTGTGTCAGATGCCAAATCCATGCCGATAAAATTCATGCTCCATCTTCCTCTTTGCATCCACTATCTTCTCCTTGGCCTTTCTCCATGTGGGCCTTTGATATCATTGGGCCTCTTGGTGATCCTAATGCTCAGATAAAACAAAAATCCTTCATCCTCACTGCTACTGAGTATTTCACCAAATGGGCCGAAGTGGAAGCATTTACAGAAATCAAAGGTTCGACTGTGTGCAAGTTCATCATGAAGAACATCATTGCACGGTTTGGAGTACCTGGCAGCCTCGTCACCGACAATGGACCCCAGTTCATATCACAAGACCTTCAAGACCTCTGTAAGAAGTTCAATATTTCTTTGCATCATTCGTCTCCTATTATCCACAGGGCAACGGCCAGGCCGAAGCCACGAATAAAACATTTTTAAGATTTTGAAGAAAACTTGTGAGTCTAATAAATTTGCTGATTGGCAGAAAAGTTAATTGAGGCTCTGTGGGCCTACCGCACCTCCATCCGCATACCTACGGGGCAAACTCCTTTCTCACTTACATATGGGATGGAAGCGGTATGTCCGCACGAGATTCTCATCCCTTCGCTAAGAATTCAGTTGGATAAAGAACTTAATCCCGATGAACATCGGGAGGCGTTACTTACACAACTAGAACTCTTAGACGAAGGGCGTCTAGCCGCAGCCGATCACGTGCTTTCATATCAAAACAGACTCTCAAGGTCTTTTCAAAAGAAAGTGATTGAGTGTAAGTTTCAAGAAAGAGACATGGTTTTGAAGCGAATTTTCATAAAACCTGGAGGTCCAAGGTCAAAATTGTCTGCAAACTGGGAAGGGCCGTACGTCATTAAAGAAGTGTACCCGGGAAACGCATATAGGTTAGTTAATGCCGATGGTGATGAACTCTCTCACCCATGGAATTGATTATATCTTAAAAGATTCTACCCCTGATCAACAGTCTTTTGATAACAACACCAATTAATAAGTAGCCATTTGCCAAGTGTCTCGCTCCCTCTCATATTGACGAAATAATATTTATGCGCAATCACGTACTCAACATGGTAGCCTAAGGTCAATTGTCCCTTCACATACAGTGTTCTCACTTAGCCCTTGCTCGGGGAAACAAAAGGTCAATTCTCTCCCTACTCGGACAAGGTCTAGGGGCAAGGGGAAGGCTAACATGTAAACATGCAACAGTATAGACCATGTGTTTGAAGTCTCAAGGAGGGACGGGCAGTTCTAAGAAAAGCATATAGCACAAAAATAAAGCGACGAAATGATAAAATGAAGGGGCATGTTAAAGAGTGGCAGTACAGTTCCCCGCGGGACGCCCTTGAGCCGGTCGCGCGCATGCCCCAGTCAAAAGAGAAAATACTGTGGCCCTAAAGTCCCTGGACAACAGATGAATAGCACATATAGCTTACCTGTTGCAAGTCGTACAAGTCGGCAACCCCGACCCCGAGACTAAGTCTTATCACATTATATTCTTCCTATCCTCCCTAAAAATGACCAAAGAACCCTACGTTGGTCTGTGTTGGAACATTATGTCACAGGGGCAAGAAATCTTAGCAAACCGAAGATGAATATGCGTTGCATATAAATCTTACTTTCCAAAATGAGATAGAGGTAAGGCTCACGGTTAATCGCTCAACATTAAGAAGTATTATTATCAAAAGAATTTTTGAAAATCCAAAAAAATCAAAAATCCCGAAAAAACCAAAAAAAAATAAAAATCCCAAAAAATTCAAAAAAATCAAAAGATCCAAAAAAAAACCCGAAAATCAAAAAAAACAAAAAAAATCCAAAAATCCAAAAAAATCAAAAGATCCTCAAAATCACAAAAAATATGTACAATTTTAGAAAAATAAAAGGTGTGTACATATTGCTTTTCTTTAGCATGCATTATTTTCATAGTCTTTTCGCTTATTTAATAAGGCTCGGCCCCTTGACAAATTGCGGAGTTAGCTTTTATCATGTTGTGCAAGGGGCCGAACCTAAGAAAAGATCTAATTTGTTCTTCTAAGTGTATGCAGGAACAAGGATTTTAAAAGCAGAGTACGACGTCGCGCTCAGACTCTCTCTCTCGCTTGTTTGAATCTCGCCTCTCACTCGTGTCAATCACAAACCATTCATTTATCATGATATTGGCATAAAAGTAAAACTGCACTAAGGTATGAACAAAATGTACATAGATAAAAGGGGAGGTGGCTCACAAGACTCCTCACTGACCACCACCACTCTCCCCGGATCCCTCTCTCCTATCTGGAGGTGACAACATCTCGCCACCCCCTCTGCCATCATGGGCGCTACCCTCGCCCTGACGGTGCCGCTCCTCCTCCTCGTTCCTCCGCCTGCTGGAGGAACCGCTAGATACTGTCCGACGGAGGCGCCGGTCGCCCTGCTGACGCTCACGCCGCTCCGGCTCCGGCTGCGTGAACGGCCGATATCCGTCACAATCTGCTGAAGGCTCCGCGCCAGCGTCTGCTGTGCTAGCAACTCTGCACGCAGTCGGATGACCTCCTCCTGATCTCTGGGTGGCCTCTGTAGCCGCAGCGTCGCCAGCTCCCGGGTCATCTCCGCCACCTGTGCCTCAGCCGCCTCCGCCCGGACGCGTAGCTGGTCCCTCTCGCTCTGCAACGTCATGGCTTGCTCGTGAGCCAGCTCCAAGTCTCTCTCCTGCACAACAAGTAATCAATCAACATCATTTGGAAATAAGCGACTCAAGTGTTTAAATGAACTTACCCGCTCCTCCAAGTGCCTTTGAGCCTCCTCAGCTCTCAGTACTGCCCCTGCCAGTCGAGCCTCCATGAGCGATGGAGACCCCCCTGCGCTCCGAGAGGAGGAAGCACCGCCTGCTCCGGTACCCCTCACTCTCTCCAGCTCACTCCGCTGCTCGCAAAAGGCATGTCAGTTTCAAAATTTTGCTTAAATCAAAGGGGCTGAAAGTGAACACAGTACTTACCAGCTCGGTCGTCTGCCTCTGGGCTGCCTCCCGATCTTGCACCGCCGACTGGAGCAAGGCTCGGAGCGATGCGATCTCACCAGTCACGTCCACCTGCAAGGAATTGCCAAATCATCAGTTTTAATCATTAAATCCCAATTCTTTGAGCTGTGGTTTAGAAAGTTCTACTTGGTGTCGGGCGCTCTTGTATACCTTTCCTCCGTACTTCAAGGCGTACGCCTGGAGGTAGGCATCGTCAGTGGTCGTGTCCGATCTGACCCCCTTGCCTTTCCGCTCCCAGTTTTCTATCTGCTCGCGCGCCCGCTCCCTCCAGTCTGTCGTGTCGTGAAGTCCCCGAAAGCTCCGACCCGGCCGGCGAAACCGGTCCCGGACGGGGAACTCTACGACACTCTGCTTGAGGCCCAAGGAGCGCTGAGTCAGGAATAGGTTCAGAGGTAGCACGAGGTTTAGTGCATGCAACCACACCGACCTACCGAAGTAGGGGCGGACCTGCACCAACCAAGGCTGTCCCTCATCACCCTCCCCCAGATATGGCTGCCAAACCACCTGCAAAAGAGAAGTAATCAGTCATTTCAAGCAAATAATTTCAAAAGGCAGGGTTTAAGGGTACTTACATCCAGATAAGGGTAGCTGTCAATAACCTCCTGTAGGCGCTCCAGCTGATCAACCAAGTGGCGGGTGTCTCGGCGAGAGTCCCAACGGCGTGCAATGGGCACGAAGCCTGGCCGTGTGAGATCCCCTCTTCCCAGGGCCGGGAGGTGTAGATAGGCCCAAACCTGCAAGATGAAAGACAAATTAGTTGGCAGTTTAAGCAAAATTGAAGCTTAAATCTAAGAGAGTTAGAAGAGAAGGTGTACCTGAAGAAAGGGGTAGAAGCCGCTCGTAGACGTCTGCCGCTCGGAGGCGCTCAAACCATCGAACTGGTGCGCTAAGAAGGCTGCTCCCCAGGCATACCCCCCTACCTCACCTAGGTCCTCTAGCAAGGGCAGGAAGCGGCAGTGGACTGCGTCGCCTCTCGTGGCAAACAAAAGTCTACCAAGAAAAAGAACGAGAAAACGGCGCAAGTCCAAGTCCGCCTGCGGCCCGGGCTCGCTCGCAAGCTCCCTCTGGCTGACCCTAGCTAGCCTCGCCAGGTACTCATCCTCACTCTCCCCTGCATTCTTCCCCGCCTCAAACAGACCTAGACTCTCCTGCAAGGCTACCCTGGGCACTAGAGAGGACCTACGCTCTACTGGGAGGTCTAGGAGGCGCTCGGCCAAGTCGTGATAGCAGGGATAGGTGTAACCGCTCACTGCCCGCCCGTAGACTCTAAGCCCTGTGATCCGGCTCACGTCCTCCAAGCTAGGGATCATATGCCCCCCATGGGAATGCAAAGGCACTCGCCTCTGCATCCCACCTGCTTCGCAGGGCCTGTGTGAGGGCCGGATCCACCCTCATCCTCTCAATCCTGAAAATCTGCCCGAATCCCATCTCCTCTACTCTCTCTCGCTGGAAGGAGGGGAAGGCCAGGTAAGCAGCCAGCACCAGTGTCCATGACACTCGAGCCCTCATTTCACCCTGCAAGATTCATTCAAGTTCAATTTCAGGTTTTATTTGTGTGTTCGGTTAAAGTCGCGACAGCTGTTGCAGCCGCGACCTTGTCGCGACAGTGCGGGCCACCGCGACCTTATCGCGTCACCTTCTTAGGTCGCGATAAGGTCGCATCTGCCCTAGACGTCGCGACACTGTCGCGACGCCCCGCCCCGCCCCGCCGTGACACCATGTCGCGGCGGGTCGCGCTGACGCATTCTCAGATTCAAACCGGCCGGAGCCCTCTTTGTTTGATCCTCATTTTCATGGGCGTCTCGCCCTACATTCGCCCTCTAGGGGCTCCGTATGCCTCTCTACTACTACCATTCAAGGTTTGAGGGAGGGGTACTTACCGTTTTCATGGCTTTTGCTCTTTTCTTCCACTCCTCCTCCACGTTTGTGACTGGAGCCATCCCCTCGTCCTCCTCCTCTCCCATCGCGATTTCGGGCGCCTCCTCCTCTACCGGAGGCTCCTCCATCCGCCGTCGTGAGCTCCGATGCTCTGCTTGGCGTTTCCTTCGCGATGAGCCCTCGCCGATGTCCTTTCCTCCTTCCATTGCAATAAGAGTCGTCTTGGAGTGGGTGTCTAGCTAGCAAGAAGGTTGGAATGCAGGGGAATTGGGGGAAAGATTCCAAGGTTTGGGAATTTGGGTTTTTGAAAACCGGAAAGGAAGAAGGAAAGGGGGGCCGTTTGTTTTTGAATCGATCGGTTCATGACGCGACGCAGCGGGCGGTCGCGTTCATGTCGCGACCCTCGGGGCTGCCACGACAGTGTCGCGACACCCCGCATGGCCGCGACATAAAGGTGACACCCCTGGCTGTCGCATCATCAACAGAGCCCTTCCGTTTGCATAAAATTTCAATCTATTTCATTCAAATGCAAAGTCTGTTACATGCTCTAATTCATTCTAAATAATCAAACAATACTTTCAAATCCTTTCCTAACTATCATCTGGCTTATAATTCAAATCAAATCAAATCAAATCAATTGTTCCCTCCCCCAGGCTGAAGTTTCTTCAAAGCTTCAATGTATTCCATGATTGCTTCATCATCTTCTTCCACCTCGGCCTGAATCGCGCTTGTCGCGCATCCTTCCCAATGGACGACCGCACTGCGCATGTTGCGTTCGTCCTGTGCATCGCCCCTCTTCCTCTCTTGGATAGGTGGGAAGTGTGATAGAAGTGGAACCACCGTGCGAGCCGCACCGCATTGGAGACGGCAGCGATCCGGGTTGTAGGAAACTAGCGCCCCGTTGCCCAGCAGCCTCAAGGCAAGCCCGATATGTTTAGGAAGGTGAATTGTCCGGTCGTGCATGAATCGTGGGCGCATGTCAAAATCTGCCACGGTCAGACTTCGGAGGTATTGGCGCCATGCATGTATGCCCTTCACTTGAGATGTTTTGCACCATGCCCGAGGGCTCATGTGAAGCCGTCCGCCCACATACACCAGTGGGTGATTCAGCATTGTCTTGCATTCCATGGTCAGGTCCTCCACCGCCCGGAATTGAACATGCATCCCCATCCATAGCTCAAGGGCGACGACCGATCCGTAGAAGGGACCCCCGAGTGCTGCAGAGGTCAGGCCAACATATAGAAAACCCAGGACGGCTTGCCCAATTTTCATACCTTCGGAGATGGAGTCAATGATGCTAAGATTGCCAAAGGAGATGGCACCGTCGGCTTCCGGGAAGAGTATGACGCCGCAAATGCATATGGCGGCTGCCTTGGCAATGGCGGTGTAGTTCGTGGTCTTCCGCTTACACTGGGAAATAATCCATTGAGCGATTGGGAGGAGGTGAACATGCATACCACTAGTCATGGAGTAGAGATCGTTCTTCTTTGTGGTAATGTATGCTAGGATGCTCCATGAGTTGATCTGGTCCACGGTGTAGGAGATTGCCGACTCTTCGCCCCTTTGATAGCGTGGGAGGCTGAGCATGATTTCCAACTCTTCCAGGAGGATCGTCGCCTCGAATTCAGGGAAGATGAACGAGTTGGTCTGTGGGTGCCATAGCTCCACCATGGCTGTGACACTCTCCCACACATGCACCAACTTGTTGTAGTTTTTGGCTAGTACAAAGATGGTGGACAGCCCCCACTCCTTCAAATGGCTAATAGATGTGGGCGGCAATAATTCGAGCATGGGTACCAGCCATGGCATCTTTGAGAATCGCCGTTGGCCGGGGAGGATCTGAGATAGAAGAAGAGCATGAAGAACGGAAGGAAAAGAGGAGAAAAGAGAAGAACAAAACGGAGCAAAACAGAGCGAAATAGAGCAAAACAGAGTAAAAAAAGAGTAATGCAGAAAATGCAGAATCTCAGAAAGAAAAGGCCACTTACTTGAAGCTCCGGGTGCGTGTAGATGTGCCCCGGGATGGCGGAGAGTTGCTTCAGATCGGCATGCGTCTCTCTAGCAGCTTTTGGGCTGGAGTAAGCAGGAATATCTTCTGCAAAAGCCGAATAATTCCTCTTCATGGTTGCAAGAGAGAAAAAAAGAGTTTGAACTTGAAGAGCAGAGGATGCCAGGAGTTTAGCTGCGGGATTAACAGCCCTAACCCTCTATTTATAGAGTCCTAAGAGTTAGAAACCCACTCTAATCCCGCAACTAGGAGTTAGGATAAGTCTAGGAAAGGTTTAGGAGTCCTAGTGTTAGTCTAGATGTCTTAGGATAAGTCTAAGTCCCGGTTTTCTGCATTTTCAGGACTCTGTCCGAGTCGCGACGCCGCGATCCGACGCGACTATGTCGCGACAGGGAGCTGCGACGCGACAAGGTCGCAGTCGATGGGTGTGTCGCGTCTATACCCGAATGTTTATTTCCCTTACCTGTGCTTTGTATATGTGTTTCTTCGACTATGTTCATTAAGTTCATTTATCATCTTGTGATTATTATGCTGAATAATTGAAAAAAAAATCCAAACATGAGGAAATGTCCCAGGTAAGTCAGGTATCGTATTTCTGTCCCTATTCCTTGCATTACTATATGGTATTCTATCTATTATATCCTTTCAAGGACCGGCTGGTTCTCAATGTGTTCTGGGATTTGAGTTCCCCTTTACCAAAAACAGTGATGATCTAGGTACACATTGTTAATCGTTGGATAGGCCGTTGAGTTATTTAAGCACAGGGACGATAAATTCAGGCCTGCACCGCGGTTGTGGGTAGTCTCTTGACCCGTTCTTACTTAACTTAGCAATATTATCCTTGATATATTTTCTATTTTTCCTTTTTCTTTGCATTCATTTTGATGATTTCTTTTACTTTAGCCCAGCATGCATCATGTAGGACTTTGAACTTTCCTGACTCATTCTAGACCTTTGATGAGCTCGTGTTGAGTGCCCAATCATCCTTCATGTTCCAAACAAGAAATCCAATTCCACTCCGAATCAGAAGGTTTGCCTCCGAGCAAGTTGTTCCCGTCAGATTGATAAGAATTTCCCTGTCTGGATTCTCCATCCAATTATTCATCCTTTTCCTTTGATCCATTTTGATTGCGAACCGCTCCCAGGACAGAGTCATGAGTTACCTGCCTGGCACGCACATGTCCTTCCAAAACGAAACCTGCAGGCCAATCGGCTAGGGTACCTCTCAATCGAGGGGTTGATCGTCCTCTTCTTTTCTCCTCTCGTCCAGACTTGTGCTCTTCTTTGCATTCTACTCGAACAACCGACTCGGGGCTTTCACAAGGATTTCAATTGCCTGTTAGTTAACATCGGGTGTCTCTTCACCTTGGCCTCCACTTTTCAGTCCACTCCGCGTCATCACCGTTCCACCCTCACTTCATGACATCTCCACACCATTTCCGCTTCGCTCCCCTGCAAAGTAGAAGCCAAGGAGGGGAAATCTGTAGACACCCGATTATGACTAATGGGTTGAACCACATTTCTTGCTACCTTAGTGGGCCCCTAATTGGTCACTCACCTTGAGCCCATCATTTGCCTTGATTTAAGCCCATTAATCCATTAAAAATACCTTGAAATCCCGAAATCAATCATTTGAGAGTCCCTAGAGGAATATGACTCCTATTTTATCATGTGGTTAGAGAGAATAATCCAAGATAGTTCGGGTTCCTTGTCGCGACGCATCGTGGCGCCGCGACTATAGTCGCGACGGGTTGGGCCGCCGCGACAGCCCATGCATTATCCATGCACGTGGGCAATGCTGTCGCGTCCCCCCACACCGTCGCGTCTCTAGTTGCGACCCTACGATCTGACGCGACAATGTCCGAGATCTCTGGCCTCCGTAACCACACCCTATTTATCCTCCCATGCACTTTGACTTGGTCTATGAGGGTTATCCCGACCCCTTGGACGGATCCTTGGCCCTAGGGACTCTCCTAAGCTCCCCTAAGGACTCTACACCCGATTTTGATAGAGCTTTATCCCCCATTTTTAATTTCTAAACCTTTTTGAGAAGATAATACCTAAATTTCTCACTCCAAGCTCTATATAAGGAAGGCCCCTCCTCATGGACGAGGAGAGCCTCATGATCACCCCGAAGGGCTGCCAAAATTTCCTCTGAACTAGACTTAGCCACGCAGCCACTCATTCCCTTCATTCCCTTCACATTCCACTCCTCACAACTCACTCATTTCACCATCAATGGAGCAAGGAACGTGAAGAGGGCGACTCTAGCAATCTCCTAGACCTCTTTGCACATCATCGGAGCTGCATCCACACCAGGAAGTCGCCCTAATGGGGCTCATTCCCTTTCCTCTTCCTCTTTTCTATTTCTACATGCATTTTTATGTCCTTTTAAAATAGAGCATATCCACCATCCACCCACGTTTTCCCACACCCATAGGGGTTTAAAACCACCCCAGGCGCGTTCCCACCATGATCTCCCATCTCATTTCGTCTTTTAGAATAGATACTATACATTACATGTTCTAATAGGGTCTTTTCTTTGTATTTTCTTTTGATTGACAGGCAAGCAAACAAAGTCTACGAGAAGCTCTGGTGCTCTGGCCGGCTGGAGGACTAGAAGAAGGTCACAACATCAATTCTCCCGCATTCAGAGAACGCGACGACCTAGGGTGACGCGATATAGACGCGTCGATTTCCACTGACGCGATACTAGAGACGCGGCGGCCATGACGACCGCGACACCAGGTCAGTTTCTTGTTCTCTTCCTTTTTTCCTAGTTTAAGTTAGCCATTGTCTTTCCATATCATTAGGCAACTTATTTAGGTGGCGATCACATCCTTTTTCCTATGCTATCATATTTGATATCCATGTCCGTGTCGAGGGGAAGCCAATCCCTGTGATTACAGACAACACACTGAAGCATATTCATGGCACTGTAATTAAGAGTAGCTTTCCTAATCTGCTCTCTAGTCCAATTCTCCTCATCTCCATGATTTTAATAAGGACCCACTTCAACTATCCTCCAAATTTCATAGTTTTGAGCCCTAAGAAAAACTTGCATGCGATTTTTCCAATAAGAGTAATCAGACCCATTAAAAAATGATGGTCTATTAATGGAATGACCCTCAGCCACAAATCCTCGAGAATCCATCAATCACAATGAGAGACAATGAAAGAGCAAGCAAACAATTCAAGCAAGTGAGACACAGAGATCAAACAGAAGCTATCAAATCAGATCAGAAACAGATATTAACCATCTCTGATACCAATTGAAGGATAGAATAGGTGGACGGATCAGATCTAGAAGGGGGGGGGGGTTGAATAGATCTGACACCAATTACTGCGGAAGCTTAAGCAATTCAAAATTACTTTGAATCAGAGATCAATTCAAACAAATAATTTACTGATCTGAAGTGTGGGTGTGTGTATATGATGCGTGAAGTAATAAAATACTTAGTGTGAAAGCGAAATCCTATGCAAGCATCTAGCGCAGACAAGCAGATCAAACCATTGTACAAAGGATTTTTAGGTGGTTCGAAAATCACACCAGTGATTCCTACATCCACCCCTCACATAGTGAGGCTTCACTACTCAAAAGAGTACAACTCACACCAGAGCACGACGACTCCAAACACCCTTGAGCTCGACGGCTCAAACACACAACCTGGAGCACAATGACTCCAAAAACTGAGCACAACGACTCAAACCACAACAGGAGCACAACGACTCCAAATTGAGCACGACGGCTCAAACCACAAAAGGCTAGATCAAACACAAAAGAAATCAGATCCTCTAGCAATGATCTAATTCACAGACTCAATCGTACATAGAAATCTGCACAGAACTTCATGCACAGATCTCACAGATGAAAGTGAGAAGAACAATCCAAGAAATGGGTAAAATAGATGTAGATTGGATGTTCCTTGGTGAAGAGGTCTTGCAGAAGCTCGACTTGAAGAGACTTGTAAGAATTCGATGAAGATCTCCTTCAATTTGCGATGCTCTACTCCACTGGCATCTAAATTGCCAGAAATTCTTCTTCAGCTGCTGCTCTTCAGTTGGATCTACTCCCTTTCTCAGCACATCAAACTTCTCTCTAGAGATTGGCCTTGATTCCCACGTCCTTCCTCTTGACAGGATGGTCTGCAGCTTCTGGAGATGGAGCAAGATCTGGAAAAACCCCTTTTGCTGCCAAAAAGCTTCTTCTAGGAGTTGTATGAGGTTGGCTTCACTTGGGGTGCGGGGATCATGGGTATTTATAGCCCCATATGTTCACGAGGTGCCTTGGGGTGCGTGGGCACAAAAATATAGGTCAAATCCCTTGATTCCCATGCAGCCACGTGTCTAGAAAAATTCCTATTTTTGAGCTTTAGTCAAAGTGTGTCGACACATAGGCAGACGGTGTCGACACCACTGACTACTGCTTCAGAACTGGCTTTTGGGAGGGACAGTGAGTGTCGACACACAGGCTGGCTGTGTCAACACCACTGGCTACTGGCTTCAGCTTATTCACTGGATGCAGTGGCTGTGTCGACACACTCTGCAGTGGTGTTGACACGACTGACAACTTTTCTTCTTCACTGCTTCCTGGATACAATGCATGTGTCGACACACACTTAACATGTGTCGACACCACTGTGACAAGGTTATGTAAACCTGAAAATATGAAGTTTGAACCATTAACATAAGTCATTATCATCAACATATGAAATATTAACATGTCATTTAGTCATCATTTTAGTATGTACAAAGTGTACAAAATGTCATCATCAAAATCAAATTATGAGTGATGTCAAATAGTCATGATTAAAATCATCATTAAAAGGTTTGAAATACACACTCAACACAACAGTATGGATACGTCTTGTACATTTCATCGGCCAACTCCCAAGTGTCTTCACTACCCTGCCTGTTTTCCCATCTGATCTTTACTAACTCTATATCATTATTTCTTAATTTTTGTGTGCGGCGGCCTGTAATCATCACAGGATACTTCAGCATGGACATATCCGGCTTCAAATCATCTCTTTGATGACTGACTACCTGTGTAGGATCACGAATGTACCTTCTTAACATTGAGATGTGAAACACGTCGTGTGCATCCGTGAAGTCTGATGGAAGCTCTAACCTGTATGCCGTCTCTCCAATTCTTTCCACAATATGGAACGGACCCACATACCTGGGACTCAGCTTGCCCTTCTTGCTAAACCTCATCACACATTTGGTTGGAGAAACTCTCAAAAACACATAGTCACCAACCTCAAACTGTAGAGGTCTGCGCCGTGTATCCACATAACTCTTTTGCCTGCTCTGTGCCGCTTGAAGCTTCTCCTTAATAAACTTAACCATTTCCGCACATTGCTGCACTAACTCCGGTCCCATCACTTGCCTTTCACCCACTTCATGTCAATTCAGCGGTGTTCTGTGAGTTCTTCCATAAAGTGCCTCATATGGTGCCATATCGATGCTCGTATGATAACTATTGTTGTAGGCAAACTCAACCATACCAAGGTGTTGCTCCCATCCGCCTCCCCAAACCAAACAACACACCTGAAGCATATCCTCAATGGTCTAGATTGTCCTCTCCATCTACCCATCGGCTCGATTCATCTTCACTTCCATAATTTCATGCTTGTGGGTTCTCCAATTGTATAACTCATGTGGATGATATGCTGAACTATACCTCAATTGTGTGCCCACAACCCTCTACAAACTTCTCCAAAAACCAGATGTGAATATGGGAATACAGAATGTTGCTTTTTGGAAGCCCAAGAAATAAGACAACCACCTCGATATAAACACAACCCACTAGTGCTTTTCCTGTCAAGTTTGCACCCAGCATAATCAGCATCACTATATGCAATCAAATTCAATTTCCATCCAGCAGGATACCAAAGTCCCAGATCACATGAAGAAAGAAGATATTTAAAAATTCTGTTGATAGCAATCATATGACTATCTTTAGGATTTGCTTGAAATCTGGCGCACATGCAAACACTGAATTGAATGCCTGGTCTAGAAGTAGTCAAATAGAGAAGAGAACCAATCATACCTCTGTAGTTTTGGCATTAACAGACTTACCAAAGGCATCACTTTCAAGTCTTACATTAATAGCCATTGGTGTGCTGGATGGCTTGCTGTGTTGAAAATCAAATCTTTTGAGTAACTCCTTGACATATTTTGTTTGACTCAGAAAGATTCCTTCAGAAGTTTCATGCACTTGCAGACCTAAAAAGAATGTAAGTTCACCCATTAAACTCATCTCAAATTCAGATTGCATAAGATGGGCAAACTCATTGCACATATCATTATTTATTGAACCAAAAATGATATCTTCAACATAAATTTGAACAACAATGAAATGGTTATTTACAATTTTTGTAAACAAAGTTTGATCAATTTTTCCTCTAATGTAACCTTTATTTACAAGAAATGAGCTCAACCGATCATACCAAGCTCTTGGAGCTTATTTGAGACAGTACAGAGCCTTATTAAGCTTAAAAACATGATCATGAAATTTTTTATTTTCAAACCCAGGGGGTTGTTTGACAAAAATATTCTTTTATGTAACCATTCAAAATACACTTTTGACATCCATTTGAAAAACTTTGAATTTCAAGAGGCAAAAAATGCAAGAAATATTCGAACAGCTTCAAGTCTTGTTACAGGCGCATATGATTCTTCAAAATCAATACCAAGTTCTTGGTTGTACCCTGAGCAATAAGTCTGACTTTATTTCGAACAATTTGACCAGATTCATTCAATTTATTTCTAAAAATCCATCTTGTTCCAATGACTATAGTTAGATCTGAGGGTTTTGGTACTAAATCTCAAACTTGATTTCTTTCAAATTGATGAAGCTCTTCATGCATAACATTTATCCAGTTTTCACAAGATAAAGCTTCATCAATATTTTTGGGCTCAATTTGGGAAAGTAGTGCCAATGAATCCCCATCTATTACAGAATGAAAAGATGATCTGGTTCTAATTCCATCTTCCAAATTACCAACAATACTTTCAAGAGGATGGTCTCGTAAGAATCTAGGTTCAATAATTACCTCACTATTTGTATGAACTTTAGGAATATGATTACCTGAATCTCTTGAAGTTGGTATTTCAGTAACCTCATGCGCATTTGGCATTTCCTGCTCTTCAAGATTTGTGGATGGATGTTCAAGAAAATCATCTTCATCATCACACATTGGAGCTCTACAAAAATTAGGAATGTCAATCTTTATGGAATTTTCATAAAAAATGACATATGGAGATTCTTCCACAGTCTTATTTTTCAGAATATAAACTCTATAAACTTTTGAAATTTCAGAATATCCTAAAAAGATAGATTCAAAACTCTTTGCATCAAATTTATCAAGATTTTCTTTGTTGTTATTATGAACAAAACATTTGCAACCAAAAATTTTGAAGTATGACACACTGGGCTTTTTATCCTTTAACAATTCATAGGGGGTTTTTCTGATCTTTAGTCTTAAGAATGCTCTATTCAAAATGAAATTAGTTGTATTTACAGCTTCAGCCCAAAAAGATTTAGAAAGCTTACTTTCTAAGAGCATAGTTCTGGCTATTTCCACAAGTGTTCTGTTTTTCCTTTCTACAACCCCATTTTGTTCTGGAGTTCTAGGGGAAGAAAACTTATGGAGTATGTTCAGATCAGTACATAGATCAGAAAAAGATTTATTGTCAAACTCACCCCCATGATCTATTAAAAATAGATTTTAATTTGAAAGACAACCCACTAAGGCAATTGTAAAATTTCCTGAATTCTGAACATGTATCACAATAAGAATAAAACCCAAGCATATCTTGTAAAGTCATCAATTATCACAAATCCATATCTATTACCACTGAGACTTTGAGTTCTTGTTGGACCAAAAAGATCCATATGAAGTAACTCAAGTGGTTTAGATGTAAGTACATCATTGAACACTTTAAAAGATTTTCTTGTTTGTTTTCCTTGAGCACATATCCCACAAACTGGTTGTCAATGATAGGGAAAGATTCAGGAAGATCTTTTACAAGATTCATTTTTATGAGTTTGCTTAGGGTTGAGAAACTTGCATGACCCAACCTTTTGTGCAACAATCAAGCAATGACATTTTTATTTGCAATCAAACAAACATTTGTAGAAGAATTGTCACTCAAATCTATCATGTAAACATTATTTTCTCTTTTTCCAATCAATTTGATTTTCTCAGAAGAGGAGTCAATTATTTTGCATGAATCATATTCAAAAAGAATTTTGTGACCATTGTCACACAATTGACTAATGCTAAGCAAGTTGTAATTCAACCCTTCAACTAACCAACATCATCACTCAAGTTATGCAAGACTTACCAATCTTTCCTTTGCCAATTATTTTGCCCTTATTCTTGCCTCTGAAGGTGACTGATCCACCTTCCTTTTCAAACAAGCAGGAAAATTTATTTCTATCTCCCGTCATGTGTCGTGAGCATCCACTATCAAGAATCCAGATGTTTGAATTGGATGCACGACTTTCCTGCACACAACAAATTAGACAAGAAAAGTTTTTGGTACCCAGATGTGATTGGTACCAACATTTTGAGTCAGAAGAGAAATTAAATGTAACGTCGCTTATTTTCGGATTCTTTTTGGATCGTGTGTGTTGTGGTTGTGATGGCTGTTGTAAGGCCAGTGTGGTGCAGACGCGTGGTGTGTGTAGGTGTGGTGCAGGTTAGGTCCCGAAATGAAATAGGACCTGCTGTAGTTGAGTAGGAGTTGGCGGCCAGGGGTGGTCGTTGACCTGTTGGCGTCCAGGTAAGTTGCCGTTGACTGCATGATCTTGGCGGCAGGGGATATGGACGTTTAGGGTGGCGGTTGTCTTTGGCGGCAGAAGGTTGACGCCAACCTGAGAATTCTGCAGGTTATAGGTCACCCGAGAGCAGGTTTCCCACCTGTCTCTCTCTTCCCCTTGCCCTAGCTTCGCGTCCCCGTGTTTCTAAAGCTTCCAGCAGGTACTGAAGGGCGGTTGGAGGATCGTGGAGCGTGTGGCGTTGTCGAATCGGACGAGGAACGCTGTGGCGTGGTGCAATTCCCGTGGGAGCTCGCGGAGGGTTCGGTGTGAACCGGGAGAATTCGGAGGGTTTGAGCGTGTTCTGAGGTAGGGAACGACCCTTGTAGTTCTTATAGGTTGTAATAGAATAATTAGAAAGCATGAAACTGCATGAAAATGGCAACTTCGGGTCATGGTATTCATGCGGGGTCCTAAGGGTGATTTGATGGAATTTAATGGTTAATTCATGTAGTTTAAATCTTAAATGATGCATGTTTGGCTTGGAAAATAGTTTCCTCATGTTTTCTCGTTGCTTTGATGATTGTAAAACCTGTAGAATCAGTTTAGGGTTTCTGCAGGAACTGGGGTTGAAGAGCTTAGCGTCAACATCGATTGACGCCAGGTTCATCAGCCGGGATATAGACGGCCAGATCCATTGCCATCTGCTTCCTATAAGCGGCAGTCGATGTTGCCGCCAACTTGTGCATGTAACCATGCAGTGTGGTTTACGTAGCTTTTCTGGTTATGAATATTGCGTGTTTGTGTGTGCATGGCGATGACCTGTGTGAGCCAGTGCATTTGATATGCTCTTGGAGCATACTGCTCATGTAATGGGAATGTTTTACGTGAATGATGTGTGATGTACGTAATTGTTTTACGCAGTATGTGTAGTGCATTGGCATCCGTGGCACTCTTGGAGTGTATTGTCCATGTGTTGGACATGTGGTTTACGTGCAAGACGTGTGGTACACCAACCAGGATGTAATATACACGTGTTGTTTACGTGGTTTGAGTGTGTGTATACTACACACTTTGTTGTAATGTAATTCTTATGATTTGTCGTAGTAACTGGGCAGTGAGGTTCCTGTGTGAGCCTAGCCATGACTTTGTGGTGTTTGGGCAGTGAAGGTCCATACCGACCTAGCCCTGGTCCGTTGTTATCTTTCGAATAATATTATATGGATTTTTGTATTAAGTGGTGTGTGTGTTGCCACGGAGGTCACCTCATGACCAATGATAGGCAAGTTTGTGGTTCAGGTATGTGTTGGTGTGGGATAGCTTTGGGGTCATATTGTGACCAATGTTAAGCTAATCCTAACACTTGTATATCGTAAATTATAAGTAAAGGCTATATGTGTAAGTATCGTGGTTTGTGCTAGCCGAGTGTGGTGGTCCGGCGCCTATTCCGGAATGCCTCTCTAGTCGGGTACCCCAGGTTCTTTGTGAGCCAGGCACGTGTGTTTGTTGTGCTCGGGGTTTTGTCCCGGTACAGTGTGGTACCGTTGAGGTTTGTGTCGTCTTCCTGGACACCCTCACTCCTGTGCTTGAGTTGTACGTCTGGCTGAGGGAAAGACGACAGTAGGGCAGCGGCTTGTGTTTGTGGGTGTGTAGTCACTTGTAGCGCGCTCATAGTTGGGGGTACGGACACTAGTAGTCGACACTGGTCCCCAGCTAGTCCTGTTTTCCAGTGCCTCACTTTAGGGTGCTCCGGCCAGAGACTCTAGAGGTGCCAGACATGGGCCTGCAGCTGTGTGTCTGCAGGTGTGGTGTTGGTTGGTCTCCACAGTTGTTTGACTTCTTCCTTGTGGAGCGGCAGTTGGACCTTTCGTCCGTGACTGCGAGGCTGAGAGGTTGTTCTTGTGTTGTGTTGTCCGGGTTGGATATTGGCCTGATCAGCCAGTAGTCCGTTCCCGTGTGGTGGCGTCGTTCCCTTCCGACTCGTGCTTTGCTACTTGTCGTGGTTCGTGAGTTTGTGACTCGTGGTCGAGGTTTGACCAGTTCGAGGTGTACCCTGGTGTTGAACAATTGTGATTGAGTTGTGGTTTGTGTGACTTGTCGGTTAAGTTTTTACTTGTAATATTGTGCTAAATAAAGGTATAATATAATTGTGGTTCAGTGTGGTGTCTACCGCCTTTGTACCCTTTGTTCGGGTATTTGTGTTGTGGTACCTCAGAGTAGCAGGTACCTGTACCCTTCATGAGTTATTTTATAGTTTTGTGGTGGTACATTGTGTACCAACCTTTTCAGGCTCTCGTGTGTTGTGGAGGTCTTGTGGTTTGACCTGCCACTTGTTGTATCCTAACTGTTTTAAGTAGATCTTTGTTTATATTTTATTGTGAATTAGTTTGTGATTATTAATTATGTTACCTTTGTGGGTATTTTGCTGATGAGGCTTATAGCTTAGGCATATTGTGGTTTAGTAGAGCTATGCTCCGTGGAGGCCATGTGAGACCTTCCACTTGTTGAGTTTTACCCTTCTTGGGCATGGTTCCGATTATGGATTTAGTGTATGATGGACTAGCTAGCTGTAGCCAGTCCTACCATTTATGTGTGGCTCTTGACGTAATGTGATTTGGAGTATAAAGAACCAGCTCTTTGTTAGCAGTCCTGTTACTTAAGTGTTCGAGATTTGCTTGTGAAGCTTGTAGCCTGGCAGTGACTTGCCTGTGTGGCTTATAGCTTAGGCAACTAGTTGTTGTAGCAGTGTGCCAGTGAGACTGTGGTTTAGGCACTTTAGTAGTTGGGCTGACTAATGATATTATGTTAGTCATGTAGTCCTACTTTCTTCTGAGGACTTTGTGTTTATTATCATGATTATGTTTAATTGTTATTTATTGTCATGATGTGAGCATGAAATGGTTTGGCTATTGGTGTTGCCAGTGAAACCCTTTAGGGAGAGTATTGTGGTCTCGGTATTGTTTTGGGTAACCCCTACTGAGCCAGTGACTTGTTGAGGCTCACTCCCCTACAGTTCTTTTCAGGGCTTGCCGTGTGTTTGGCTTGCAGCGGCGTTGTGTCAGACTTGTACCACCAGCAGTTGTTTAGTAGTTAGTGTTGTGTGAGCTTGTGCTCCCTCGGGGTATGCCCCAGGTAGTTGTACTCTTTTAATTGGACATGTATTAATGTAATGGGACAGTTGTACAAATCAGTGAACAGATATGAGTACATGTACTTTCTTGTGTCTTATATTCTTGTGGTTTGTCTTTTATACTCTTACTGGACACGTGTGTGAGATATCCCTTGCGAGACTTCGGTCCGTTCGCGGGAGGCGGATCTGGATATGGAGCCTTATTGGGCATAAATACCCCGGTCTGTCACAGTTGGTATCAGAGCAATGTCCAGTTAGAATATGAAAAGACATTGAAAGTATAATGTCCCAATACATGGATTAATGTTCACTGCTGGTAGTAAGTCTGAGGTTTTGTGTGATATAAAGTAGTTTTTATATGAGGTTTTGGCACGTAAACCGTGTGTTTCTGTTTGTTAGATTGGCAGTTGTGAGCAGTTGTTGTGCCACAATGTGGATAGTAGCATAAGTTGTGTGATAGCATCCTGGCACTAGTGTAGTTAAAGCAGTTAAAGTATAGAGTATTTCTGTGATAGATCAGTTTGGTTGTTAAAGATTTGCAGTTAAAGGAATTGAAGAGATTAACAAGTTTGGATATGGAATTCAGTAAATAAGTTATAATGAGATAGAAAGTTGGTAGAGACAGGTGTATGGTAACAAGGTGATAAGGATCAGGTCATGTGTGTGTGATAAGTTGCAGTTGAGAATCTCAGCAAATGTATTGTGGCATTAGAGATTTGAGTCAGAGGATATTAAGAAACAGTGTGGATGGAAATGTGATTAGAGTTTATGAGAGTTTGATATGATCAAAAAGGTAGACCAGCTTTAAAAGAAGTATCAGTACATAAAAGAGCAGTGATTTATGGCAGATAGATTAAATATGCCTGAGATCAGAAATCTGAGAAAAGTGTTATGAATAATGATGATAGCAGGAAGTGTGATATGAAGATTTGTATAAATAAGTATAGAAATGATCAGTTGAATAAAGAAAGAGAGAAAGAAGGATTAATGTGCAATAAGAATTTGTGAAAATTGCACAAGAGGAATATTTAGTTGATGATTGGCATTTAGATAAAGAAAAGATATGGATTAGAGAAAGGAAAATTTAGCAGATGATGAAGTGAATAAATCAGATGAGTCAGAAATGTCAGTTAGAGTTTGCATATTGGTGCAAAGAAATGATTTAATTGAGTAGAAGGAATTGTTATTAAGATATTTCAGGGTTTAAATGCTGGAGCAGATTGATTAAGAATATTTGAAAAGTTTATGCCCCAGAATTATGGGAATTAACCAGAAAATGTCAGTAAAGCAGGAAAAGTATATGAAGAGTAAATCATGTTAATAGTGGTTTGGTAGGTTAGAAATTGCAGTAATTTCTTCAGTATGAATTAATTGAATAAGATGATTTGAGAAACAGTTGAAGCTAGAAGAAAGTAGTTGAAAGTAATACTGTGAGCAGGAATTGTGGAATATTTTGCAAAAGTGTTCAGTGTGATCAGAGTAGCGCAGCGGAAGCAGAAGCAAGAAAGATTTAATATTCACAGATTGTTCAAGGTTTGCTGAATAAAGAAAGTGTAAAGTTTTGCGTAGTGGAATAAAGGAAACAGAGTTTATTATGGTTTTTTAATCAGAGATTGACTTAAGCGGTATGAGTAATAATATATGAAAGAGCAGGAAATTCAAAGATGGTGATTGGTTTTCTTTGAAGAGGTGTCAGTTGTGAATGTAAATGCAGATGAGGCAGGATAACAACAAGCAGTGATAAATGGAAAAAAGAAAATGGTGGCATGAAAGAATATTATAGTGTAAGATATTTGAGAAAAATAAGCGGTCTCGGAAGAAATATTGCAAACACAGCCCAGAAATTGTGGAAGCAGGTTCAGTCCAAGGAGATAAAGCACTATTGGCAAGGTAGGATCGCCTACGGTTGAAAGCTAAAGAAAGGCAATGGAATCGACAGAACAGAGTAATTGTGAGATGAATTGAAAGACTGAAGCAGAGAAAGAGTATCCTACTGTTCTGTGTTCGGCTTTATTTGCTTTTAGGTGATAATCCGAATTATTGTGATTTGTTTTATATGTCGAGGACGACATTTGTTTTTAGGTGATAATAATGTAACGTCGCTTATTTTCAGATTCTTTTTGGATCGTGTGTGTTGTGATTGTGATGGCTGTTGTAAGGCCAGTGTGGTGTAGACGCGTGGTGTGTGTAGGTGTGGTGCAGGTTAGGTCCCGAAATGAAATAGGACCTGCTGCAGTTGAGTAGGAGTTGGCGGCCAGGGGTGGTTGTTGACCTGTTGGCGTCCAGGTAAGTTGCCGTTGACTGCATGATCTTGGCGGCAGGGGATATGGACATTTAGGGTGGCGGTTGTCTTTGGCGGCAGAAGGGTTGACGCCAACCTGAGAATTCTGCAGGTTATAGGGTCACCCGAGAGCAGGTTTCCCACCTATCTCTCTCTTCCCCTTGCCCTAGCTTCACGTCCCCGTGTTTCTAAAGCTTCCAGCAGGTACTGAAGGGCGGTTGGAGGATCGTGGAGCGTGTGGCGTTGTCGAATCAGACGAGGAAACACCGTGGCATGGTGCAATTCCCGTGGGAGCTCGCGGAGGGTTCGGTGTGAACCGGGAGAATTCGGAGGGTTTGAGCGTGTTCTGAGGTAGGGAACGACCCTTGTAGTTCTTATAGGTTGTAATAGAATAATTAGAAAGCATGAAACTGCATGAAAATGGCAACTTCGGGTCATGGTATTCATGCGGGTTCTAAGGGTGGTTTGATGGAATTTAATGGTTAATTCATGTAGTTTAAATCTTAAATGATGCATGTTTGGCTTGGAAAATAGTTTCCTCATGTTTTCTCGTTGCTTTGATGATTGTAAAACCTGTAGAATCAGTTTAGGGTTTCTGCAGGAACTGGGGTTGAAGAGCTTAGCATCAACATCGATTGACGCCAGGTTCATCAGCCGGGATATAGACGGCCAGATCCATTGCCGTCTACTTCCTATAAGCGGCAGTCGATGTTGCCGCCAACTTGTGCATGTAACCATGCAGTGTGGTTTACGTAGCTTTTCTGGTTATGAATATTACGTGTTTGTGTGTGCATGGCGATGACCGGTGTGAGCCAGTGCATTTGATATGCTCTTGGAGCATACTGCTCATGTAATGGGAATGTTTTACATGAATGATGTGTGATGTACGTAATTGCTTTACGCAGTATGTGTGGTGCGTTGGCACCCGTGACACTCTTGGAGTGTATTGTCCATGTGTTGGACATGTGGTTTACGTGGAAGACGTGTGGTACACCAACCAGGGTGTAATATACACGTGTTGTTTACGTGGTTTGAGTGTGTGTATACTACACACTTTGTTGTAATGTAATTCTTATGATTTGTCGTAGTAACTGGGCAGTGAGGTTCCTGTGTGAGCCTAGCCATGACTTTGTGGTGTTTGGGCAGTGAAGGTCCATACCGACCTAGCCCTGGTCTGTTGTTGTCTTTCGAATAATATTATATGGATTTATGTATTAAGTGGTGTGTGTGTTGCCACGGAGGTCACCTCATGACCAATGATAGGCAAGTTTGTGGTTCAGGTATGTGTTGGTGTGGGATAGCTTTGGGGTCATATGGTGACCGATGTTAAGATAATCCTAACACTTGTATACCGTAAATTATAAGTAAAGGCTATATGTGTAAGTATCGTGGTTTGTGCTAGCCGAGTGTGGTGGTCCGGCGCCTATTCCGGAATGCCTCTCTAGTCGGGTACCCCAGGTTCTTTGTGAGCCAGGCACGTGTGTTTGTTGTGCTCGGGGTTTTTTCCCGGTACAGTGTGTTACCGTTGAGGTTTGAGTCGTCTTCCTGGACACCCTCACTCCTGTGCTTGAGTTGTACGTCCGGCTGAGGGAAAGACGACAGTAGGGCAGCGGCTTGTGTTTGTGGGTGTGTAGTCGCTTGTAGTGCGCTCGTAGTTGGGTGTACGGACACCAGTAGTCGACACTGGACCCCAGCTAGTCCTGTTTTCCAGTGCCTCACTTTAGGGTGCTCCGGCCAGAGACTCTAGAGGTGCCAGGCATGGGCCTGCAACTGTGTGTCTGCAGGTGTGGTGTTGGTTGGTCTCCACAGTTGTTTGACTTCTTCCTTGTGGAGCGGCAGTTGGACCTTTCGTCCGTGACTGCGAGGCTGAGAGGTTGTTCTTGTGTTGTGTTGTCCGGGTTGGATATTGGCCTGATCAGCCAGTAGTCCGTTCCCGTGTGGTGGCGTCGTTCCCTTCCGACTAGTGCTTTGCTACTTGTCGTGGTTCGTGAGTTTGTGACTCGTGGTCGAGGTTTGACCAGTTCAAGGTGTACCCTGGTGTTGGCACAATTGTGATTGAATTGTGGTTTGTGTGACTTGCCGGTTAAGGTTTTACTTGTAATATTGTGCTTAAATAAAGGTATAATATAATTGTGGTTCAGTATGGTGTCTACCACCTGCTTGTACCCTTTGTTTGGGTATTTGTGTTGTGGTACCTCAGAGTAGCAGGTACCTGTACCCTTCATGGGTTATTTTATAGTTTTGTGGTGGTACATTGTGTACCAACCTTTTCAGGCTCTCGTGTGTTGTGGAGGTCTTGTGGTTTGACCTGCCACTTGTTGTATCCTAACTGTTTTAAGTAGATCTTTGTTTATATTTTATTGTGAATTAGTTTGTGATTATTAATTATGTTACCTTTGTGGGTATTTTGTCGTTGAGGCTTGTAGCTTAGGCATATTGTGGTTTAGTATAGCTATGCTCCGTGGAGGCCATGTGAGACCTTCCACTTGTTGAGTTTTACCCTTCTTGGGCATGGTTCCGATTATGGATTTAGTGTGTGATGGACTAGCTAGCTGTAGCCAGTCCTACCATTTATGTGTGGCTCTCGACGTAGTGTGATTTGGAGTATAAAGGACCAGCTCTTTGTTAGCAGTCCTGTTACTTAAGTGTTCGAGATTTGCTTGTGAAGCTTGTAGCCTGTGTCATGAAGAATACTATCAATTTTTCTTTTCAAATATTTATTTTCTTTTCTTACTTCAGAAAGATTTTCAACTAAATTACCATATGCTTCTTTCCAATCTTCAATGGTAAATAGTTCAAAACATATATCTACATGTTCTTTACTGCTTCCAGCCATGAAGCAGACTTCATTTTCTTCTGAACTAGAGGATTCTTCATTGCTATCCGAGCTTTGATCCTCATCTGACCATGTAGCTACCATGGCCTTGTTCTTCTTTCTGTGAAACTCCTTCTTGTGTCTGTTGAGCTTCTCCTTTTTATTCTATGAACATTCAGCCTTCATTGTCCAGATTTGTTGCACCTGTAACACAGGAAGTTCATCATTTTTCTTGTGATCAACATGTGAGAAGGAGTGTTTTTTTTTACCAGACATGACATTTTGCTGATTACCAAGGTTCTTCTTGTTGGATTTCAAAAATGCCCTAAATTGTCTAGTTATCAAAGCAAGATTATCATCCTCAGAGTCAGATTTTTCAGATTCAGAAATCTCTTTAGATTTTCCTTTACTACTTGAGGAAGCTTTAAGAGCAATGGGTTTTATTTTCAACATATGTTCTTCAGATCTCTTAAGATTTAGCTCATAAGTCATTAAGGATCTAATGAGTTCATCCAATGTTATTTTGGATAAATCTTTTGAGTCCTCAATGACTGTAGCTTTAGTGTGCCATACAAGAGATAAAGAACGCAAGATCTTCCTTACCAAATCTACGTTTGAGTATTCCTTACCCAAAGCTCAAAGTCCATTGATGATAACCATAAACCTAGCAAACATCTAGATATGGTTTCATCAGATTTCATGACAAATAATTCATAAACAGAAACTAGCATGTTTGCTTTAGTTTCCCTAACTTGAGATGTACCCTTATATAACAATTCTAATTTATCCCATATCTCCTTAGCAGACTTACACATAGAAATTCTGGAGTACTCCTTTAGATGGATGGCACATTGCAGTATGTTCATGACGTTGTAGTTCAAGGTAGCCTTTTTGATCTGCTCCCTTTGTCCATGTATCTTTGTCCCCAGTGATTTCTACCGATCCTTTCTCAACAATCCTCCAGACTTCATAGTTCTGTGCTCGAAGAAATACCATCAATCTGTTCTTCCAGTAAGGGTAATCAGTACCATCAAAAAATGGAGGTCTATTGATTGAATGACCTTCTGCAATGAAACTGTCACGTCCCGACATTTAATATATCTATAAATGTCGAAACGTGAACGAATAAGAAATCAAGAGTAAATTTTGAACTCATTGAGCAGAAAATTGCTCGGGGCTTCACTAATTAAAAATAATTAACTGTCATTCTACAAATATTACATGATTCTCAATTTACAACTCAAAGGTAGACGCTGCAAAGGTTGATCTCTCAGCACACAAATCTCGATGTCCCACCTTCTAGAACTATAAATTACCTGAGAAAAAGTAGATATGAGCACTCTTGCCCAGTAGGATTTATGCTCCAAAATCAAAAAATATAAAGGTTTACATAAATCAAGGATAATTGGGGTACAAGAAGGTAATAAGGACTGAGTACAAGTAATAGAAAAATGATACGAATCAGATCATAGATGAAGTGAATCATGATTATCAAACAGTAACAAGAAAGAGTAATATGCGATTGAACTGACATAAGGTGTCCATCAATGAAATAGCAAAGCACGAGTGTATATATAACCAATAATTCAGAAGGAAATAAAGAAAATGTATGTGTAGAGATGCCCTGTCCACTCCTCAAGCAAGCAATAAACGAACATGTTTCAACATAATTCATGGAAATGTCGACCAATCTAGCTTGTAGTGGTGTCATGCCAAACACCCTAGAGATCCATACCGCTATGCGTAGGTGCTCCTCCCAGGACTAGATCTGCCCTATTTGCACTGGCATTAAATCAAGAGAGAGTCTGAAGACCCAAAGGTCCGTCATCCCATTTCCAATTCTGATATACATACATGGTACTTGAGCACTCATCAGGAGTACAACTATATCAAAGGAAGCAGGGTTCTAGAAGTTAATGCTCAAAGATATCTAGAAGGTACAAGAATCAAAATAGTTTAGGATGTCCAAGAATAATCCAAAGATGGATGTAGATGATGATTAAATGATTCATCTCAGTGGTATAATAGTTTAGAATCCAAGAAAATGGAAAAGGCAACTTGTTTGGACAACACAAGAGTATGTTAACTTTGATTGAGGATGAATGGTTCTATTTGTCAACATAAACTGGTGGTTTCACTGGACCTTGGATAATTTAGCATCCTACTAGGTTTATTTGAATTATGAGACTTTTAGGTAAGCCAAATTGTGAGAAATTAGAAAGACGGCTATTTTGATGGAATCGCCAAAATCACATTTTTCTTCTTCGGTGGGAGAGTTGACTTTTTATCGGTAAGAGATATAATTTTTCTGATATTTTTATTAGATTCAAATGGGGGGTACTTCTTTATAGGGTTCCTAATGACACCTCTGACTAGAGAAGGAATGGTTCAGGTTAACATCACAGACTGGTGTATGTCGACAGCCATTAGGTGGCCATCGACAGCTACTGTCTTCCCAAAACCAATTTCTGGGATCTGAACACTGCCTGTTGATAGACCAGGGTCGGCTGTCGATAGGTGAAGTCCATCTATCGACAGATGGAAACTATCTATTGACAGCTACTGGTGGATTTGCACTATCTGGGTTCTGGAAGCAGGAACCCTGTCGACAGGCAAGTTCTGGCTGTTGACAGGTACAGTCTAAACTCCCAAAAATGATTGTTCAACATCTCAAAATGCTCATCATAGTGTTCCTATGATTCTAAGCATGGTTGAAAACACTTAATGGGTCTGGTTTACACTTCTAAACTCTACTTTACATGAAGGATAACAATGGAACATGAGAAACACAAACTTACACCTGAGTGGACAGAAACTTAAGAAAACCAATACTGGAAGTACAATTCACCTAACAACACTCCTTTGTACTTGGTAGGAAGTTCCCTACCAGTAAGCTTGGTCATGATATGATTACTAGCTAGAACATGCTTACAATGGACAGAACAAGCATTTCTAAGGGTGTTTCCAGAATTAGAGTCAAGTGTGAACATAGTATGATAGGAACAGCATTTCTACAGCTACAACATAAGCAGCAGCAACATCAGCAATGATAGGAACAGCAGTAGCAACAGGAGCAAGAGCAGGTGGAAAAGACCCACACGATGGGTTCAAGGGTGTTTTTTATAAGCTTCCTAGGCTCCCATGCTTATTGGCACGACGCCATACACATGTTGCCGTGAAACCCATTTTCCTACCATGTGGCCACGTTTTATCATGAAGTTTCCCATAGCTAACACGTTTCATGGAACGTGTAGCCTTTATACACAAGTGAGAGGTCTTACGTAGCCAAGGCTACGTAAGCAAAGAAATTCAGAAAAAAATGAGTTACGTAAATTGGAGATAATTCATATGGTCCCTTTATCCTAATATTTTTGCATTCAAACGATATCCAATCAAGTTGAAATTTCAAATGTAAGCTAATTGAAAGGTTTTACCAATTATGATGATTTTAGTTTAATTTTTAGAATGTATTTTTCACCCAACAAAAAGTTGCCCGAAAAATCATTGTGTTGGCTTAATCTTGAAATCCGCATGTCAATAATTCAAGATATTTACATTTCTAGAATCAGTACATTTTTATGAGAATTATGGTGATTTCGGATTTCAATTCCGTTACCGAATTCTAATGGCGCCCTGTCGGAGTGCGCACATCTGAAGACAGTATCGGGATTACTTTAATAATGTTGAAGTATCTCTAAAATAAAGATAATCAAGTTTCTAGTAAGTATTTATGTCTTTTATGAAAATTAGAATCTTCTCTAATTATTGATATAATAGTATTAATTTGATATTAAATTTTGGGGTGTTACAATTCCTCCCCCACTAAGAAAAGAGTTTGGTCCTCTAAACTCCATGAATAGTTTGGATGGATCACAAAGATTTTTCAGCCTTTTTAAATTTCATTTAGTTCAGATTAATCTTACCAATCTTGTCGTGATTATTATGTCATACGATGTATGCATCCATTATATATATTGTTGTCATGACACCGTCAGTTGATGGGGATCTTAATATTATCATTTTTAGATCTTAAGGAACCATATTGTGATCATGGGTTCAGTTAGATGCATCCTCTACTTTGTTCTTTATTTATGGTAGTAGTATATTAAGTATTGAGCAGATCCTTGTTAATAGCATGTTATACTTAAAGTCTCCCCCACTAAGGAATAACCTTAATCCTCAGAGAGCTATATGAATACATATCCCCTTGGACAGGGTAATAGAGCATGACGAGAATGATGAGTATTGAGAATATGATGATAAACAACAAAGATTTTATTTATCACATAAGGTTTCTAGTACAGAACACTATAATCAGCCTTACAAAATTATATTGGTTGGCAAGACTTATTAAGCTTTGACATGCTCTAACAACTAAACTCAAGCATCTCTCACTATACTCTAGTCCTACTGACTTATACATAAAAATTACTTTTAATGGCCTCAGTCAATTCTCCTTGTAGCTTAAAGTCTTCCTAAACTCTTGTCATTCTTCTGAGATAGTACAAGACATTTTGAGATCCGATGATTTAGACTCCCGCACTTCAAACATGCTCCTTGTTTCCACCAACAATTTTCTTTGACATGGCCAGGTTTGTGACAACATGCACAAGCTTCCTTAGGTTGCGCCTTAGCATTCCCGTGCTCATTAGCCTTCTTGATCTTTTTGCTCTTCTTGTTCCACTTCACCATCTTTTTGCCAGTTGTTTCTCTATTATTGGAGAGGACTGTTTTCTTCCGTACAGATATTGTAACACTCACTGTTTCTTGGGGGTTTGTACTTCTAATATTTCAATGTAGTTCCATTTTCCCTTGATCACCGACTGGAACTACTCGCTCCAAGGATTGAGCAAGGTTGTTCATTGCATATTGAACCTCTCTCCAATGTGTTTCTTCTCCCATCCCGTTGGCTAAGCAAACAAATTTAAGTTTAGTTAATCAATCATGCAGTTTAAAACTCAGCTTTTCTAACTAATACTATTAATACAATAGTTACTGTGTGCATCTAGTTACTTGATACATTAACCTTCATGATTAAATGATGTCTTTTCCTTATAGGATTTTAAGATATGATAGATGATTTATGTTGTGTCCCTGGTTTTGATATGTCAAGCAAAATGTAATAACTATCTAACACAAGTCTTTTATATCATAAGAAAGTTCACAAAGTCCAAGGCTTTTTTTAGTGTGTTGATCCTGGTTATTTCATAGATCGACACACAAGTTGTAAGGCCCTCGAATTTTGTAGTATTACTTTGTTACGTGTAAATAATTCATGCTTGTATATGCATATGTAGATATCTACGTACGTATTAACTAGTTATACTTATGTGTGCATGTGTATAACTAGATTATAAATATTGCTTGAATTGCATGGTGGTAGTGTGTACATGATAGTATACATATTGCATGTAAGTATATAGAATATGCATGGATTTTCTGCATGCTTTTAAGTTCTGGCCGAAGGGCCAATTGGCGTCAACAGGGTGGACGTCCATGATGGTAAACGTCTATATCGTTGGACGCTAACACTTAAGTCAACGACCATGGATGTGGACGTTAATATCTCTGACCTGCATGCGTTGCAGACCCCGAAATTTCGGGGGCAAGCAAGCCCAGCCATTGGGGAGATGTCCCCAACGGCTATCAGGCCATCCCATCACCCCTCCGGGATATCCCAAACCCTTCTCCTATAAACCAAACCCCTTCTGCACCAGAAGAACTCTCTTGACTCTTTGAAAAGAGGAGAGAAACCCTAGCTCTGGACTGAAGGAAACCTAGACTTTGGAGGCTTTGATCCGACGACTGAAGGCTTCTCCCGGCGATCTACACCGACTGGAGGATAGCTGGGACATAGGGGAAGGCTTCCCCGACATTGGTTTGGCGTCTACATTGACCAAGAACCCAGAGCAAGAAGAGTTTGGAGGCTTCTTGGGACTGCCCAAGGAGAGCTTCAACAACAACTTAGATCCCTTTAGAGGTTTTTAGAAAGGCAAGTAACCCATCCCCGTGGTGCATGTGTGTATCCAGTAGGTCCTAGGCATTTTTATGGATTTTTATCGTGTTCTAGACTCTCTCATTTCTCTGTTATCTGGAGCTCAGTTTGTGTTTTTGCACAGACAAGAACTTGACGTCAAGCCCTCTTGCCGTCAAGATCTCCAGTCAGCGTCCAGCGATCTTGCCGTCAATCTCCTTGAACGGCCAGACACTGCCGTTAAGTTCTTCAGTGCAGAACAATAAATTGTTCTGAATTATATAATTATTTTTCCGGACTTTGACGCATGAGGATATAGTGTAATTTTTATATGTTATGTAAAATAGATAAGGTGATGTGTGTGAAATTTTCTATACTTTCTGTGGATGGCATAAATTGTTAGATTTATTGAAACACATGTTGGAAAATTGGATTATGCATGCTCACCTATTGTCTACATGATTCCTGAGGAATTAAATGCCTTAGATTTTTCTATACCATGTGTATATGTGTCAGCCCATACCCTACAAATTTGAGAATTTGTTCATGTTCGTGTGATTTACTGTAATTCTGCAATGGGAAATAGAAAGCATGTGTAGGATTTTCAAAAATCCACAGTAAAATGTATGTTGAGCAATAAATTCGGGGAAAATTTCTATAACAATGTGTATGATAGATTCAGATCTGTGAAATGTCAAATCGGAGATTCATGTTATGTTCCATGATAAATTGAATTATGAATGGCATGAGATTGAATGTTTTAATTTATGTAAATGTAAATATGACTCAGAAAAATGTGGAAATTTGCATGTGTGGTCATAAACCTGCAAACAATGTGTGGTTAAATTTCCATGTGATTTGGATAACAGAAAATGGCATTATGAGATTTCCATGTGAAAACGAGTGATTAATGCATGTTATCAAGAATGTGATTTGATTATGCATTGTTCAGCCTGATTAATGTAAATTATTGAATGTTTAAGCCTGTCAACAGTAGTATCATGTTAGGGAAAAATAGAGTCATGTGTATGAATGAGAAATGTGAGCCATGTGTAAATCATGTGAAAAGTGTGTGTTAAAAATCGGATAATGTGTGAAATGTGCCATGTGTGACACTACTTCCATAGAGGGCCGTGGAACCGTACCATGGAAAAGTTCCCATGGGAAGGTTCAATGTGTTAAGATCCTAAGGGCATTAGGATGAAATCCTGGAGGTGGACAAGTACCACTGGTTAGGGTGGAGACTTGTTCTCCCGGTCTGCGCAGTCCAAGAGTCGTCAAGGTAAGTACTTGAATTCCAAAACTGAGAAGGAAGAAGAAGTAAGAAATGAAGACAAGAAGAAGTGTCATGCCCCGATATTTAGCAGCGGAATAAATACCAGGGACGTGAACGATACAAACAAACGTATCACAGTTGAATAGCGCAGAGTCACAATTGAATATAATAACACTTTTCAAATCATAATAATATCCTCAAAGTTACTCTTTATTTCATTTCATTCAACTAGATACAACCTTACAAGAAAGAATTAACCAAAGGGTCCATTATTCAAATAACTTCCAGAAAAGTTCCACTATTACATAGACTACTCAATTTCTATTTCTAAACTGTCATCTATTCTAGGACGGGTGCTCGTCACTCTTGTCCAGTCCCATCCGACTCCACCAGTTCTTCATCACTACCTGAAAGGGCAGGATGATAGGGGTGAGCGAACTAGCTCAGTAGGATTTACATCTCAATAATGTGCGGGCACTAGTATACATGATTAACATTTTAAGTAGGTGGATATGCATATGAATATGATGACAATGTATGCAATACTAACAGATTGAATATCAGAATAGAACGGATATCATATCAGATCAAAATGTCGAATTTCATATACAATGGATAGATATTTCAAGAATAGGATCATATCAAAAGAGATTGGCCATATTCACAGATATCACGTATTCACATGAACAGATGTATCATATCAAATCATATCTTATCAGATCAAATCAGACTTATCATATCATACAAAGGCACATTCACACAAATCTTGCATATCGTATCAGTGCCATGCCACGCACCACAAGTCCATACTCCCGCGGTTAAAAAGTACGTTGGGGTGCTCCTCCCCAGGACCAGACAGGGCCCTTATTGCACAGGCATTGGTCAAATGGACCGAGGTCCCACGTTGTGCCAAACAAACATATTCACATTATGGCCACAGAGTTTCAATGATAAGCTCATAGTAAAAGGACATGATCATTCATAGAGTCAAGGAATGACAAACAGCTCAAAAGAACAAGGCAGGATAATGGCATATCTTATGTTTCATAGTTCATTAATGTCTTGACACGAGGGTGTTTCTAAAGACAGATCATATGTAGAACATGTAATTTCCTAGCATGTATGCATATGACAATAATCAATTAAACACCGTAAAACATGAAACCATGAAACTTATATGAAAATCATAACATTTACACCACTAATATGTCCATACTAATCATGTATTCATCCCCACATTCATATCATATTATTATCTTATCAATTGACAATAAGCAAGATCACAAGATAATCCAAGGATCATAAGAACAATCAAAATTTACACATTAGAATCATATTCATATCATTACCATTTCCTTTAATGGTTTGATTTATTTTAAGTCCATGCATACCTTATAACACCATGTACATGCTTGAAGACATCATGAATGATTAGTCCCAAATTATACAAAAATCTTGTAAGGGTAGTGTCGACACTAGATCAAGTGGTGTCGACACAATGCTTCAAACACAAGACAAAATCATGCAAAACTGGTCAGGTAGTGTCGACACTAGTTCAGGTAGTGTCGGCACAGTGCATCAAAACAAGAAAAAAGGTCAAGTCGTGTCGACACAAGATCAAGTAGTGTCGACACTAGAGACAGCTTCCAGAAACCCCTAACTAATATGGGACAGTGTGTCGACACTAGCACAAGTGGTGTCGACACTAGATCAGCTTCCCAGCACTTTCTGGGTCAAACTGGGGGAGTGTGTCGACACGGGATGGGGTTGTGTCGACACTAGAGGGATTCCCAGAACACTTTCTGGGCTGTTTGGGACAGCAGGTCGACACGAGTTCAGGTCAGGTCGACACGGGTTCAGGTCAGGTCGACACGAGTGCCTCTTCCAGACAAAAACACATGACTGCAGTGCAGTGATCCACTTCCACCTCTTATAACTCTCTAACAAGTGACATTTAGATAAAACGTTCAACATGAAGATGAAGAGGACAACTAGTAGAAAAACTTTTGTGTTTAGAGTTTGATCTAATTCGGTCTCGAATCCCAAGAAAACATATGAGGAACAAAGAGTTAAATGTAGCCCGAAATCGCAGTATTCTGCAGAGACTCTCTTATCATGCTCCTAACTCTCTAACGAAGGATCTTGGACAAAACGTCCAACATAGAAGATGATCGTGATGTCAAGTGGAAGAACTTTCATGAAGAAAGTTTAGTCAAATTCGGTCTTGAATCGTGTGCATAATAAGAAGAACAAGAAAAAGCCCTAACTGTGCAAGACTTCGGAAAACCGACGAATACACAACGTATACTCCATGAAATTGAGTCAAAACAAATGAAAATGATCCTAGACTCAGAGAATTACATGATGGTGTTGGTTTTCTTTAATCTTGGCCCGAGAACACCTACCTTTAGGAAGATCTAAAACCCGTTGATGTTCTGGATTGCAACAGAAGATGCAGGGGATGAAGCTACGGACTCTCAGCCTTTCTCCTGCTCCTCAGAAGTTCTTGCTTGCCTCCAAACGACTCCAACTTCGTTGTTAAACTTTCCCCAAGAGTTTAGGGACGAGTTCTTATAGTTTTAGGATGTTGTTAAGAGTCCTAATGATACTAGGAAAGGGGCTACGAGCTCTGTTTCCTAGTTTCCAGGAAATCTGGGATTCCCTTACCCAAAAGAGGTAGCAAAGGTTTAGGAAACCACCAATGGGATTGAGTTCGGTTTTGGCTTACCTTACATGACTAATCAACCATCTTTTAACTCTAAATTGCCCTTTCTAATTTTGGCATAATTACCTACACGAATTTCTGGGTAATTCCCTGTCCAGTTCATTCATATCCTTGGGCCAAATGTGTTCTATAGGCCCATTCTTGTTGATGGTTCCTAATTACATGGTGTTGGAAGTCTCCAATACGATTATTTATTTTTTATCCCTCTATATTTCTGAAAATTTTAAATTGCTAAATTTCCGGGTGTTACAAGAAGGAATCCTACAGAACATGGAACAAAAAGGAAATATGGGTCAAAATAGGAAACATGAGTTTATATGGATCAAAAGACTACAAGCATGTAAATAGAAATCTGGAAAGGAATCGTAGGGAGGAACCTACATGTCACAAGGAACTTTGGAGATCTTTTACTTCTCCTCAATGAAGGAGCCCACAATAGCAGGAAGAAGAAACAGGAGGGAAGAAGAAGTAACCACTACGGCCAGTGCAATGGTAGGAGTAGCAGCCACAGCTTCTACAGCTACAACATAAGCAGCAGCAACATCAGCAACGATAGGAATAGCAGCAGCAACATGAGCAAGAGCGGGTGGAAAAGACCCACACAATGGGTTCAAGGGTGGTTTTTATAAGCTTCCCAGGCTCCCATGCATGTTGGCACGTCGCCATACACATGTTGCCGTGAAACCCATTTTCCTACCATGTGGCCACGCTATATCATGAAGTTTCCCACAGCTAACACGTTTCGTGGAACGTGTAGCCTTTATACACAAGTGAGAGCTCTTACGTAGCCAAGGCTACGTAAGCAAAGAAATTCAGAAAAAATGAGTTACGTAAATGGGAGATAATTCATCTAGTCCCTTTGTCCTAATGTTTTTGTATTCAAACGATATCCAATCAAGTTGAAATTTCAAATGTAAGCTAATTGAAAGGTTTTACCAATTATGGTGATTTTAGTTTATTTTTTAGAATTTATTTTTCACCCAACAAAAATTACCCAGAAAATCATTGCGTCGGCTTAATCTTGAAATACACACGTCAATAATTCAAGATATTTACATTTCTAGAATCAGTACATTTTTCTGAGAATTATGGTGTTTTCGGATTTCAATTCTGTTACCGAATTTTGGTGGCGCCCTGTCGGAGTGCGCACATCTGAAGACAGTACCGGGATTACTTTAATATTGTTGAATTATCTCTAAAATAAAGATAATCAAGTTTCTAGTAAGTATTTATGTCTTTTATGAAAATTAGAATCTTCTCTAATTGTTGATATCATAGTATTAATTTGATATTAAATTTTGGGGTGTTACAGAAACCTTTGGAATCCATGATCAAGACAATTAGATGAAACTAGCAGTACAAATTGAGCAAGTAATTGAGTAAATCAAAACCAGAAACACAGATGATTCAACAGAACACCTCAGAGTATAGACTCTAACCCGCTCTGATACAAGTTGTTGGGATCGGATAGGTGACTGAATCAATGTTAATTACGAATGTGTGTGTATGGCAGTGGAATTAAAATGAGTGACACACACAATTCATTTATATCAAGTTGTGGTGTGTGAGTATAGAGTGAAACGAGACAACAAACCACAATGCACAGAGAATTTTAAGGTGGTTCGGAGAACACAATTTGTGTCTCCTACGTCCACCTCCCCACGACGGAGGAAACACTAGCACTAGAGTGAACAACCTGGAGCACGATGACTCCAACACCTTTGAGTGCGACGACTCAAAGAAAACCCAGGAGATAGGCACGACGACCTACTGTACAGACCACTTGTGAGTTCCAAAACTCACAAGCAATTGAGCACGACGGCTCAAACACCAAAGCACTACGGCTCCAAATCAGAGCACTACGGCTCCAAACCTGAGTACACTGTACTCAAAACCTTTGGACCACGTTGGATTCAAGTTCTGCTAGAACAAGCTCGATTAGAGAGTAGATCCTCTAGCATGATCTATCTCAGTACAATGATGAAAAAGAACAAATAAAATTAGATGATCTGTGTAGAATGCATACACAGATCACACACAACGAATATAATATCCGGTATGTTCGGATCGAGGTTTATCGGATTTTGGAGGCCAATGTATGGCCCATTGGTAGACCATGTAGGTCTACATATGTTTTTACAGGTTTATGGTGCAGGTGGGAGGCTAGAGGGCTGGGCATCTCAGCCCAAAATAGGCCTCTGCCAGGTTCACTAAGAATGCATCTAACACAGACCCCGCGTCTCTTAGTGGAACGCATCCATCCTAACCGACCCGACTTTGAGAAGAAAGCGTCAACCTGCATGGACGCGACTTTCGACCGCCGTGTGTGGGCACCGCTGCATGCGCACCGCATGGCGCATGCAGGGACGTCGGGGGTTTAAAGGCGTCGCCGATGTCAGACGTGTTTCTAAACACGGAGGGAAGACATGACGTGATTTAGTTTCACTGTGTTTTGAGTTCCAGCCCTTGGCCGAACAGTGCAGTCACACTGTTCAGCTGGAAGGGGGTCTTGCTGCGGGATTCTAAGAAGATTTTATGGTTTTGGCTGTCCGTTTGACATGATCCCAGTGCGAGAAGGAGCTTCGGAGCGTGGGGAACGCCGAGATATTATTGAATTTGCGTTTCATTTACAAGTAGGGGAACTTTGCCCTGTTTTCTCTTCCATGGTTTGAATGGGTTAGGATTTATAGATTTCGAAGTGGAAATCATGTAAGGAGGATAGAGATCTTGTTTAGGGTTTCATTTATATGCTTACTACCTGCTCTACTTGCATGTATGGGAATTTAGGATGATTTCCGGAATGGGTTTATAGGTCTGAGTTCTGTCACCTGAAAGGCTACGGAACCAGACGACACGATTCATCCTTTAAGGTGTTAGGTAAGTGCGACGCGATTCAACCATATAGAAACATCCACTGTGTTGGACGCATTTTGAAATGAGGCCACCTGAGCACAGATGTTCTGTGGCCAGTCTGTCTGGTTTCTGTCCCACATTGCTTGTGCTGTGTTGGCAAGGCAATGTAGGGCTTGTATGGGTTGTGTTGACTCGTACCGTGCTTGTTAACAAGAGATTTGGCGTGGAAATGTGTGCATAGCAAGTCGGGTCATAACGCCTTCCGAGGTTACCTCTCCAGTCGGGTCCCCAGCACCGGGTGCTCAGGGTTTGTCCCAGTACAGTGCGTACCGTCGAGGTTTGTGTCGTCTTCCTGAACACCCTCACTCCTGAGTTTGAGTTGTACGTCCAGCTAAGGGAAAGATGACAATGGACAGTGACACGTGTTTATGGGTGTGCGGTCGCTTGTGGTTAGGGGACGAACACCGGTAGACATACTGGTCCCCAGCTAGTCCTGTTTCCGGTGCCTCACTTTAGGGTTCTCGGCCGGAGTCCCTAAAGGTGTCAGGCTTGGGCCTGCAGCTGTGTAGCCTGCAGGTGTGGTGTTAGTTGTCTCCACAGTTCTTGCCTTGTTGAGCTAGAGCGGCAGCTGGACCTTTCGTCTGTGGCTGCGAGATAGAGAGGTGAACTTGTGTTGTTTGTTCGGGTCTGTGGCTGGTGTCGCGAACTAGTCTTCGTGACTCGTGTGTGGCGTACCCTTCTATAGCTTGTACACATGTTGTGGTTTTCCGTTTACTTACTTACAACTATAGCATCATGCGTAGGCATTGTTATATGATAACTGCTTTATAGCTTTACATATTATATCTGTTGATTATTGGGTTTATCGGCTTTGGGGGAGTTGCCCTACTGAGCCAGTGACTTGTGTGGCTCACCCCTTTTTCTTCCAGGTGAAGGAGAGCAAGAGGGTTCTCGTCCCTCTTCTAGTTCGGGACCGCACCGTAGTGGAGTCGGGCCTACACTACCAGCAGAGTAATGTCTTTACTTGTGTAGCCTTGGGGGTTTGTCCCAGGCTGTTGTACTTCTTAATGACTTGTGTATGGAATTGAGTATGTACATTCATGTGAATATATGCGAGAAATACTATCTTATGTGTGTTCAGTATGTTTCTTTATATTTCCACGGATATGTGTGAATGATATTCCTTGCGAGGCTTCAGCCCGATCGTGGGAGGTAGAGTCGTGTCGGGCACGTTATTGGGTTAACGGGTCCGAACGGAGAGGACCGTCACAGTTGGTATTAGAGCAAGGTCCGTGTAAATATGAGGAAACAGGAAATGTACATAGTATGTTCCTTACTATAGTCTACTGCTGGTAGTTGGCCCTATTTTTGTAATGATATACTTGTGTGTTGTGTGGATGGAATGTTGTGTGTACAGGTTTATAAATGGCTGATAGAAGAGATTGGGGAGGTGGTGGTGATGATCTAGAGCAGACAATGCATCAGATGATAGAGAGGATGTGGGACAACATTAATCAGATTCGGACGCGGCTAGATCAGCAGCCACCGGTTCAGCCAGCAGGAGTACCACCGGTTCAGGAAGAGGTAGTATCGGCACCGTTAGCACCACCGTTTGGAGCAGAGGTACCACCTGTAGTACCTGTGCCTCCAGTTGCACCAAAAAGGTCAGCCATTGTGGAGGAGTCCACGATGTTAGTGGAGAGGTTCCTACGGTTGCAGCCACCTATGTACTTGGAAGGTCCGAATCTGGATACAGCTGAACATTGGGTGCATGAGATAGAGAGGGTGTTTGCTACAATGAGGTGTCCACAAGTGGACAGAGTCATACTAGCTACCTATCAGTTGAGAGGTTCTGCACAGGAGTGGTGGAGACTCAAGATGCAAACTGTATTCACCAAGAGAGCAGAAGATACCATCACATGGGCCAAGTTTCTTGAGGTATTCAACAACACTTTCTTCCCGATGCAAATTCAGCAAGCAAAAAGGGAGCAATTTAGGACACTTCAGCAAGGAAATTTTTCGGTGTTGGAGTACCAAATGAGGTTCATGGCCTTGAGTAGGTATGCAACTTATGTGGTAACCAACAATGCGATGATGGTGGAGTACTTCATCCGGGGGTTGAGGCCGGAGTTGCAAGATGCAGTGATACCTTTAATGTGTGGTACAGTAGAAGAGGCAGCCCAAAGAGCAACAATACTTGAAAGAACCGTGCAAGCCAGGCAGTCCAGCGAATCGGGATCTAGCGGAGGTAGTTTTCGACTTCCACAACAATCACCGGGTGTTAGTAAAGGGAAGACACCTTCGGGAGGAGCTTCCTCATCGGGCTTTGGTAAGTCGGGTAACAAGTTAAAGAAGATATTTAGAGGTCGAGGAGGTAGCAAGTAGTAAGGATTTCAGTAGGGGCGAGGTTATAAGCCGGAGGTAGAGGAGTCCCAGTAAAGCACAGCAAGGCAGCCTGCAGAATTCAAGTGTTACAATTGTGGTCAGTCGGGACATTTGGCGAGGAATTGTCCATATCCAAGAAGAGCTAGCTATGGTAGAGGGGTACCACAGCAGCATCAGCAGTTTTCAGCTGAGCGAGGTAGAGGCATGCCTTACCAAAGAGGACGAGGACGAGGACGAGTGATGGCAATCACAAGGGCCCAAGTGGAGGCGTCAAACCTAACTGAAGGTATTATACCGCTCTTTGAATTTTCAGCTAGAACATTAATTGATCCAGGTGCATCTCATTCATTCATTTCTGAAGACTATCTTGATATTATGGTAAATCCATTCGAGGAGAGGCAGTGTGAGCTTGTAGTAGAGGTACCGTCTGGAGATTTTATGCTTACTACATGTTACTTGGATGAGGTCCCAATTATGGTACAAGGAAATCAGTTGCCAGCAAGATTATATGCACTACAGTTGAAAGAATATGATGTGATACTAGGCATGGATTGGCTGGAAGCATATGGGGCAGTTGTTGATTGCAGAAAGAAGAGAGTGAGGTTCAACCATCTAGGAGGGGATGTGTTTGAATTTCAAGGTATGCCATTCTATACCCCTAAATTTATCATTTTTGCTCTTAAGGCTAGAAAATTGATTAATGCAGGGTGTGTACCCTATTTGGTATCTGTTAGCTTGGTTGAGGTAGGTAAGACAGTGGATATGGTACCAGTCGTGAGGGAGTTTGCAGATGTGTTTCCAGAGGAGTTACCGGGTTTGGCGCCACACAGAAAGGTGGATTTCACCATAGAATTGCAGCCGGGCAGTATGTCCATTTCCAAGGCACCTTACAGGATGGCACCTGCATAATTGAAGGAGTTAAAGAAGCAATTGCAAGAGCTACTTGAAAAATGTTTTATTTGGCCGAGTCATTCACCATGGGGAGCACCGGTTTTGTTTGTAAGAAAGAAAGATGGCAATATGAGAATGTGTATAGATTACCGCCAATTGAATCAGGTCACAATAAAGAATAGGTATCCACTTCCACGAATTGACGATTTGTTTGATCAATTGCAAACAGCAAGGGTGTTTTCCAAGATAGATTTGAGATCAGGGTATCATCAATTAAGGATCCAGGAAGAAGACATTGACAAGATGACATTCAGGACAATGTATGGGCATTATGAGTTTGTGGTTATGCCATTTGGGCTAACCAATGCACCTGCAGCTTTCATAAATTTGATGAACATGATCTTTCACCCATATCTAGATCGGTTTATTGTGGTCTTCATAGATGATATTTTAGTGTATTCAGCCTCAGAAGAAGAACATGCAACTCACTTGAGGGTCACATTGCAGACATTGAGGGAGCATCAACTTTATGCAAAATTCAGTAAGTGCGAGTTTTGGCTTAAAGAAATACAATTTTTGGGGCATGTCATTTCAGGTGAAGGTGTTGCAGTTGACCTAACAAAGGTGGAAGCAGTTATGAAATGGGAAGAGCCAAAGACAGTGTCAGAGATCAGGAGTTTCCTTGGTATGGCAGGTTACTATAGGCGATTTATCCAGGATTTCTCCAAGATTGCAGCACCCATGACAAGACTTACCAGGAAGGGTGTAACATTTATTTGGTCATCCGATTGTAGACGCAGTTTCATGGAATTGAAGAAGCGGCTCACTTCAGCATCGATATTAGAAATACCATCAGGCCAAGGTGGTTTTGTGATTTATACAGATGCATCTAGAAGAGGACTTGGGGCAGTACTTATGCAACATGGAAAGGTGGTGGCGTATGCATCCAGGCAATTAAAGCGGCATGAGGAGAATTACCCCACACATGACTTAGAGTTGACAGTGGTTGTATTTGCATTGAAGATATGGCGGCACTATTTGTATGGTGAGAGGTTTGAGATATTCACAGACCACAAAAGCTTGAAGTATATCTTTTCACAGAAGGACTTGAATTTGAGGCAACGTAGATGGATGGAATATCTCAAAGATTATGATTTTAGTTTGGCATATCACCCAGGCAAAGCAAATGTGGTAGCGGATGCTTTGAGTAGGAAGGCGGTTATGAGTCACATGATGATGAGGGAGTGGAGATTATACGAAGATGTGGCAGAAAACTCCTTGATTGTTCCAAGTAGTCAGCGAAGAGCTGTGTTAGCTAGTAGCACCATGGAGCCGTCTTTGTATTGGTAGATTATAGAAGCACAAAAGGTAGATGAGCACTTGGCCGATATTGTAAAGATGGAAAATGTCACCATAGATGATGATTATGTGGTTCGGTTCAGGCACAGGTTGTATGTTCCAAGTGAAGTTGGTGTGAAATAGAAAGTGTTAGAGGAAGCACATCGGTTTAGGTACACCATACACCCTGGGAGCACCAAAATGTACCAAGATTTGAAGAAATATTTCTGGTGGCCAAGTATGAAGAGGGTGTTGGGTTGAATGCAAATTCATATCATTTCCCTCCTATTTTGATGATGACAAGAGGTGTTCTTAAAGCAATTTAATTGAAACATGTCAAAAACATCATACCTGAAATTCATGTTCAAAAAGTATTTTTCAAACCACATTTATCATTTATGGTCATGATAAATCATTTAACTAATGATATATGTGTTTATTTTTCAGGTACAAACATTTTTATGCAAAAGATGTGTCGACACACCCATCAATGGTGTCGACACATCAACACAGATTCAAAGGCAAAATGTGTAAAAATGTTGAGACTGTGTCGACACATGTCAAGAGTGTGTCGACACGAGTGGCAGTTTTTCAGAAATCAAGCCTACCCAGGTCGACACACTCTCAGAGCAGGTCGACACTAGATCCCGTTCCCAGAACAGCCAGTTTGAAGAATTGGGACAGCAGGTCGACACACTCTCAGAGCAGGTCGACACTAGACCCAGTTCCCAGAACAACCAGTTTGCAGATTTGGGACAGCAGGTCGACACACTCAAGAGCAGGTCGACACGGGACCTTCTTCCCAGAACATCTTCTTACATATTCTGGACAGTGTGTCGACACTACTATCAGGGCAGGTCGACACACTACGGAAACTTTTCATCCTAAAGTTGATGGCTGCCACGTGTCCTTTAGGGCAATCAGAATCTTCCTAGGAACGCGTGCCCTTGTACCCCAAAAGGGTATCTTTGGAATCCTAAGGATATAAAAGGTCTTTTGGCCAGCCTTCACATAAGACAAGAGACCCAACTCTCTTAGAGCCTCCAAAAAAGCTCCTGGCAGCCAGTAAGAGCTCGTGTCTCCTTCCTCTACTCTCGAAGTGCTTCCAGAAGACCAATTTCCACTAATTCAAGGTGTGGGAATTGGAATTTGATTCCTGAAGACTCCTCTGAAGCATTCCAAGGAGGCAGATCCTGTAGAAGACTCCTTTGGTGAAGAATTCGAGGAAGATCCAACTTCTCAGATTGCAGAGCATCGACTTGGACTTCAAGCTTCACAAGTTCCTTCCCATTCAAGCTTCTACAAGGGAGTACACTGAAGAACGAAGCCTTTCAATACAATTTATCTTTTCTTCTGTTCTTCTGAGATATCTTTTGAGATTATGCAAGTGCTTCTGCATAACTCTCTTTAGAGTTCTCAAATTTCGACTAGATCTGTTGCTAGAGGATCTTAGTCTTAAGTTGGTGTCTAGCAAGTTTTAGTGTGAGCATTGTGCTCAGTTTGTTGTGAGCCGTCGAGCTCAGTTTGAGTTGTCAAGCTCAAGGTTGGTTTGAGCAGTCTTGCTCAGTGTTTCTAGAGTAGTCTTGCTCTAGAGGTCGTGTGAGTTGTATGCTCTGAAGTGTTGGAGTTGTTAGGCTCCTTGGGTGTGTAGCCCAGTTGTGTTAGTGAAGCCTCACGGGTTGTGAGGGGTGGATGTAGGAATCACTTGGGTGATTTCCGAACCACCTAAAAAATCCTTGTGCATTTGTCTTCTGTGATTTGATTGATTCATCCGCTAGATGCTTGCATAGGATCCGTTTTTAATTCACTTAATCAACTTGCTTCACATCTAAGTTTTTCAACTCTCTCAAATCTAATCAGATCTGTAGTTTTTCACTGATAACATTGCCTCTGATTCTAAATAGTTTTCAAATTACTTAAGCTTCCGCAAAAGTGGCTAAGATCTATTCATCCCCCCCCCCCTTCTAGATCTTTTCCACACATTCATTTCGATCCTTCAGAGGGAAATAGCGGAATTCATAGCTAGGTGTGGAGTATGTCAACAAGTTAAAGCGGAGCATCAAAGGCCGGGAGGTTTGTTACAACCATTACCAATACCGCAGTGGAAGTGGGATGATATCTCAATGGATTTTGTTGCAGGTTTGCCCAAGACAACGTCAGGTCATAACGCCATTTGGGTTTTTGTTGACAGGTTGACAAAGGTATGCAGATTGTTAGCAGTTAGTATGTCATGGGCAGTGGACCGTTTGACAAGATTGTATGTTGAGAGAATTGTACCATTGCATGGAGTACCGGTCACTATAGTTTTAGACAGAGTATGTTGCCACTGGTAGCTATGGTACCCAAGTTCTTTGGGTCAAACATCAACTCCTAAATTATAATCACACATTAGGTTGCATTCCTATTCTTTGTGATAACACCAGTGCTATAAATTTGTCCAAAAATCCTATTCAGCACTCCCGCACAAAGCACATTGATGTCCGACATCATTTCCTTCGAGATGAAGTTTCAAAGAACTCTTTTGAACTCCACTTCATTGACACAGAAAAATAAATTGCAGATATTTTCACTAAACCTCTTTCTGAAAACAGATTTTCATCTTTAAGGAGAGAGCTTGGGTTGTGTAAACTTCCACATCTTTGATATCTTTCATTTCTTTTTGCAAATAAATTCCTCCTCCTCACATTGCATTGGTACTCTTGGTATATCAAATAGTGATTTGAAGAAAGATAAGTCAGGCTTGTTTGAACACTTTCACTATGTGTGAGTATATGTCTCCGCCAAGTATCAAGAACCTTTTATGCAATTGTTGAGGGGGAGTCATTGTCTTTCAATAAAACATTCTTGTTATTTCTGCTCTCACTTCATTCAATTCCTATTTCTTCAATAATCTTCATGTTCACTTTGTGAGGGGGAGCTAGTTGTCAGGGAAAGTCTTTGTCACTTCTTCATTCATTTCTCTTGACAATAGTTATCTATCTTGAGCCCCAAATTATCAGAAATTTTGAGTCCTTGTGCTATTTTCTTGTGAGAGACTTAAGACATTGAAACTAAACTCATTATGTATTTAGTTTAATTTTAAAGATTCATTTTCATTTCAAGGTTGTGTAATCTTAATACTGAATATCTTTAAAATGTTTTGCAAAACACTTGTAGGCACATGAGTAGCTTTGATGTTTAACATGTGCATGTTTAAACTTCATTTTTACCACATGTTAAGAATAATCTCTCTAAATTCGTAGCCATGACTTTTCTGGTCAAAGCAAACATATTCCTGCAAAACATCAAACGAAAATGTGTTGCCCAGTTGACGAGCCCAGAGGGGGGAGGGTGAATGGGTCTCTTTAAAAAATTATTTAGCCAGTACCTGTACTTAAAACATTCACACAAAGATGTTCTTCGATGAAGGTTAGTGAGGTTAGTATAAACAACAAACACGTAAGAAATCAATCACACAACACAAGGAATTATCCTGGTTCGGACCTCCTCTCCTTAGGAGTCCTACGTCCAGTCCCTGAGCAACAACTCAGGATTCCACTAACTAGGGTACAGTCCCCCTATGGACACTACAACACCCAGCTCAGCTGGTCTTCCTTCACACGAAGGGAACTACAACACCTTGGATACCCCACCAGGTCTTCCTTCACCACGAAGGGAAAAACAACACCCTGGATCCCCAGGTCTTCCTTCACAACAGAAGGGAAACAACCAACAAAAATTAAGCAAGAACAGCAAGCCCCTAGATCAAGCTTTAACAAGCCACGATATGAAGCTAATAGCCCTGAGAGCAAGAGATCTAAACAAAGCACTCTCTCAGAACTACACAGGCTCTCTCTCTTGGGATTTCTAATGCAGCACGGAGAGCAAAGAGCTTGAGACAACTTAGAGTGGGATGCTTGGCTCTGGGATTCTCGCAGAAGATTTGAATTGCTTGTGCTCTATGTGTATTCAATCTTCACCCTTCTTTTCATTTTCAACTTCTGGAGCTTCTTGTCTTGTATTTATATCTCCAATTTGAAATATATTCATTGAAGTATCCGTTGTCTCTAGCTTTGGTAGACGTTAGACTGAATGGCCTTTTGAAGCTTTATAATCAACAGTCTTTTATCTACTTGTGCACGTCAAATCTTCTGTGTTCTCCTTTGGCTTCTACTATTTCCAACGTTGTAAGATGGATTGACGTTAGAGATCTGCACATATTTCAAGCTTAATACTAGACAGCTAAGCTGTCTCTGATGTCAGTCAACGTTAGAACAAATAATCACAGAAATAGTAATGCCAATAGCTGTTCTAAAAGATGCACACAGAGTAAGCACGATAATGGACGATATCGACTGCATGCATGCAGAGATACGTTCAGTCCTCATAAATGCTCACATGTCAGAGAGATATGTGTGGACTTTGACTATTCAACGCTTTGACTAAAAGAAAAAAAAGGAAGTTGTTTTACATATGAAGTTGATTCACGCATGACTTATAAAATCGTTATGAGACATGACCAAATCGTTATATTCACTGAAGAAATCGTTATAGAAAGTAAGTCATTGTGTTCAATAAAGAAATCGTTATGAACACTTAAGAAATCGTTGCGGAAAGCAAATCGTTATGTTCAATGAAGAAATCGTTATGAACACTTAAGAAATCGTTGCGGAAAGCAAATCGTTATGTTCAATGAAGAAATCGTTATGAACACTTAAGAAATCGTTGCAGAAAGCAAATCGTTATGTTCAATGAAGAAATCGTTATGAATACTTAAGAAATCGTTGTGGAAAGCAAATCATTATGTTCAATGAAGAAATCGTTATGAACACTTAAGAAATCGTTATGAACACTTAAGAAATCGTTGCGGAAAGCAAATCATTATGTTCAATGAAGAAATCGTTATGAACACTTAAGAAATCGATGTGATGACTTAAGGAATCGTTGCGATGAGCAAATCGTTACGAAGTCTTAAGAAATCGATGCAATGACTTAAGGAATCGTTGCGATGAGCAAATCGTTACGAGGTCTTAAGAAATCGTTGCGATGACTTAAGGAATCGTTGCGATGAGCAAATCGTTACTATGTCTTAAGAAATCATTGTGATGTCTTAAGGAATCGTTGCGATGAGCAAATCGTTACGAGGTCTTAAGAAATCGATGCGATGACTTATGGAATCGTTGCGGTTTTCAACAGAAGTCGATGTGGACTTAGAGAAATTACAACTTGGTATTGATATTTCTACAGAGGTATTAATACTTAACAAATATGCTTGATTTTCCTTGAGATTTTTCCTGTGCCAAAAAACTTATAGAATATATGTTAGAAAACTTTGACAGGGTTTTGTTAATCATGTTTTGTTATTCACCAAAATAAATATGTAATTAATTAAAATTACATGGGAACAGACTAATCATCAAACATACTGGTCATCAATCTCCCCCTTTTTGGTGATGACAAAACTTAACAAAACTGAACAATAAGCATATGTAATCTAAAGCTTTATATTTCTGAAATTAAGACTTTGTATGTCAGAAATGTTACGTAAATTTCTCCCCCTTTTTGTCATTAAGCAAAAAGATATACTGAGACAAAGAAGAAGAGGAGAAGCACATAATCAAGGATATTGTATTAACTTTGAGGAGGTACAGGAAGATAATAAGCAGGAGACAAAAGAGAGACAAAATGAGAAATAGTTTCCCATGCTTGTTCTTCCTGCTCTTCAAAGTACAACTTGAACACACCAGGAGCTATAGAGTAGGTTGGTCCCATGGAGGGAGCCATCCTGTGGAGATGAAGAGTTAACTGCTGGTCAAGGAAATCAGCATAGGAGCCCATATCCATGGACATCTCTCTCTCTCTCTCTCTCTCTCTCTCTAAACACTCTGTACTTCTATGTAGCATGTAAGAAGTGTATATTATAGTCTTCTTTTCGTCTTCGGTTTCATAAGGTGTTCTCTAGTTTGAACTTTCCTTTCTCCGAGATCATTTGGTCGTTAGTTCTTGGGTACCTTTCTGATAATTTTCTCTACCTAGTTTATTTCCAGTTTGTTGCTGTCAAGATTCTCTAGTTTTGTCATCTGATCGGTGTGAATTCCCGGTTCGGACCCAAGCACAAATTCTGACATACGTTGTGGATTTTCATATATAACCTAGGATGTATGTAGATTTTCTGTGATCTAAACTTTGTAATAATACTTTCTTCTCATAAGTTGCATCTCCAACATAAATAAATAGAAGATCAAAGTTGGTTGTGCCGCAAGGATCGGTCATGCTGACCTTTCATTAGCATGACTCGGATCAAAGCGTGACCCATTAGTACGCTTCGATCCAGACAACATGGATCCTTATAATAATAATAATAATAATAATAATAATAAAGAATAAAACAAGTCACATTAAATCGGCTATGCTAGGGACTCACCTTGCCCATGACATGGTACGATACGGTCATGTCGTTGCATGTACTCCTCTAAACTATTATATTTATCTATATATCCATGTCATAATGAAATCATAAATCTGCCTTTTCGACTTAGACTTAGAAAGCAATTCTTTTAGATGCACAAGATCTTTTTCTCTCAATTAATGGAATTCTTTTTCGAGCAATCCATGTAAATTTTACTGCATGATATGTCTTGCAATAACCATTTCTTTTTCAATAATGACAACCATTAGATCTCAATCTAAAGGTTATTCATAGAGTCCACTGTCTATATACGGAGATAGATATCGGTGAGATAGAGAGAACATGTGGATGGGAAATATTTTATGGGTTCAACGAGATATGGTGGGGAAATAGTTTTCAAAAAAATAGGGAATATTTGCAGCATCTAAAGTCATTATCACGACAACTATTTTTATGTCATTGTGTAGAGAAGAATTAATATAAAGCTATATATGTCAAAAAAATTGGAGAATACAATACTTATGTTGCACCATGGATGTACAAAAATAGAAGAAAAATGGTTTATAAAGAAAAAGATATTATTTTATCTATTTGGATCCATCCATAACTAAAATATAAAAATCCATTATGTATAGATCTATCGATTAGATCCCTTCCTTATATATTATAAATTAGAAAATTATAATTGCGGAGGGATAAAGTTGGTCTCGCCTATTAAATCCATTGACCTAACCCATCAAGGTGAGAGAACGAGGGTTGCTCCTAACTATGCATAGCCCATTTTCTTAATAGTGACCAATGTAGAATGAAGGGGGTGGGACAGATCTTGAGCCCAATCTCCTCGGCTCCACAGGTCATTGACACTTAGCCCAAATTAAGTAGGCAAAAGTGGCCCCCCAGGCATGTCATCCCTAGATGACCCTCCAATCATCAATGTTGAGTCCATGGCCTCCTAAATTGTGGTAAGGCCTACCCCTGCAATGCTAAAAGGACAACCGCCTCTACATCCAGACACACCCTTGCCATGTTATAGTAAATACCCGCCGACTATTGGGCATGTTTCTACTATGCTAGGAGATGGCTTGACCACGTACCTAGTATGTCCTCTCTCCCATAGAGATTAACAACAATACCATAGCTTCCCCCATGTCTGATTGGTTGGAGAAGGGAGCACTCCAACGTTTGATCTTACATGAGCTCCCAACTTTTCTCGACGGCCATCTAGTATGGTCAGGACATAGATAGTAGAAGAGTAGGACCCCCAACATATCCGTAAAAGAAGACAACCAACAAATAGAAGAGGGAGAGGAGAAATTTCCAACCATAATCATGCAAGCTTTGGACTCTTACATTGGCACAAAGGATAACCTAGTCTCCTGCTCTCCATCTCTCTCTCTCCACCCCCAATCTACGACCCTTTTTTCGGCTTCTTCCACGAGATCACTCCCAAGACACTCCTAATCATTTTCATTGGTTGCAGGTATGTGTGACAATTCTCTTCATCAAGAAATTTAATAAAGAGCAGTAGTAATCAAACGATGGGAGTTTCTCGACCACTTTTCAATCTCTACAATAAACACCCTCAAAGCAAATATTCATGTTATGCACTTATTAGATCATAAGGTAATCTTGTAATATATTTTTGACAATAATTAAAGTGAACTATTTTTGCACCCAGGCAACGGCGATGGAGCTGCCGAGAACACACAACAATCTGGCGTTGTCCTCGGCGTCAATGGAAAACCAGTTACTGTGGACTTCCGTGGAAAACCTATATTGTTTTACTTCGAAGATGCTAATAGTAAGAAGTTAAATGGTCATTATGGGAAATCTCTTGCATCATATTCCTCCAGAAAGGTGAGCAACGATGATGGAGCTGCCGGGAACACACCACAATCTGGCGTTGTTCTCAGTGTCAATGGAAAACCAGTTACTGTGGACTTCAGTGGCAAACCTATCTTGTTTTACTTCAAGAACACTAAAAGTAGGATGCCATATGGTTATTATGGGAAACCTCTTGCATCGTATTCCTCCAAAAAGATGAGCAACGATGATGGAGCTACCGAGAACACACCACAATCTGGCGTTGTCCTCGGTGTCAATGGAAAACCAGTCACTGTGGACTTTCGTGGCAAACCTATATTGTTTTTACTTCGAGAATGCTAATAGTAAGAAGCCAGATGGTATTTATGAGAAACCTCTTGCATCATATTCCTCCAGTAAGGTGAGCAACGATGATGGAGCTGTCGGGAACACACCACAATCTGGTGTTGTCCTCGGCGTCAATGGAAAACCAATCACTGTGGACTTCCGTGGAAAAACTATCTCGTTTTACATCGAGAATGCTAACAATAAGTAGCCAGATGGTCTTTATGAGAAATCTCTTGCATCGTATTCCTCCAGTAAGGTGAGCAATGATGATGGAGCTGCCGGGAACGCACCACAATCTGGCATTGTCCTCGGCGTCAATGGAAAACCAGTTACTGTGGACTTCAGTGGAAAACCTATCTCATTTTACTTCGAGAACACTAAAAGTAAGAAGCCATATGGTTTTTATGGGAAACCTTTTGCATTGTATTACTCCAAGAAGATGAGCAACGACGATGGAGCTATCGAGAACACAACACAATCTGGCGTTGTCCTCGGCATCAATGGAAAACCAGTCACTGTGGACTTCCGTGGCAAACCTATCTCGTTTTACTTCGAGGATGCTAATAGTAAGAAGCCAGCTAGTCCTTATGAGAAACTTCTTGCATTGTATTCCTCCAGTAAGGTGAGCAACGATGATGGAGCTGCCGGGAAAGCGCCACAATCTGGCGTTGTCCTCGACGTCAATGGAAAACCAGTCACCGTGGACTTCCGTGGCAAACCTATCTCGTTTTACTTCGAGAACGCTAACAATAAGAAGCCAGATGGTCTTTATGAGAAATCTCTTTCACTGTGAGTGCGCCTGGCATCTGCATCCATCTATCTGTGTAAACCTACATATGTGTGCTTGTGTTGAAATAATACGACATTTGATCGAAGTACTACTCACGGATACCCAGTCATGAACTTGTTATGCTGATCAGATTAAGAGTTGGAGGAGAGGGATGATGATCAGTCTGCCCCATGTAATTTTAATTAATTACATATATATTTTAGTGATTAATAAAACTTCATCAATAATCTCTAACATATTTCATAAGTCTTAAGTACAGGAAAATTACCAAGGTCAATCAAGCCAATGTTGGTAAGTATTGTCTTACTGAAGCTTTAATCTTTTCAAAATGATATTTCTCTAAGTCTACATTGACTTCTGTTAAAAGTCATAACGATTTCATAAGTGTTTTTAATGATTTCCTTGTAAGACTGGAAAATCATGTTGTTTCAAACAAGTCGATTCTGTAATGATTCTATAAGTCATCGTAATGATTTCTTCAGTGAACACAACGACTTGCTTTCCATAACGATTTGTTAAGTGTTTCACAACGATTTCTTCAGTGAACACAACGACTTGCTTTCCATAACGATTTGTTAAGTGTTTCACAACAATTTCTTCAGTGAACACAACAACTTGCTTTCCATAACGATTTCTTAAGTGTTTCACAACGATTTATTCAGTGAACATAACGACTTGCTTTCCATAACGATTTGTTAAGTGTTTCATAACGGTTTCTTCAGAGAACACAACGAATTGCTTTCCATAACGATTTGTTAAGTGTTTCACAACGATTTCTTTAGAGAACACAATGACTTGCTTTCCATAACAATTTCTTTACAGAACACAACGACTTGCATTCGGTAACGATTTGTTAAGTGCTTATAACGATTTCTTCTGTGAATGCAACGATTTGCTGTGGCTCATAACGACTTGGTTAAAATGACTTAACCATAATGATTTCATAAGTCATATAGCCATCGATTTCATATCTTACATTGACTTGACATTTATCTTATCTCTTGAAGCGTTGACTAGTCTAAGTCCACGTATATATCTCTCTGACACTCCTGCATTTATGAGATCTGAACGTACCTCTGCATGCATACAGACGATATTATCCATTATCGTGCATATCCTGTCAATATCTTTTAGAAGAAACTATTTGGCATTGCTATTTTGGTGAATATTCTTATCAATGTTTACTGACAACTAAAGACAGCCTAGCTGTCTACTGTTCTAGCATTTAATTTATGCAGGGTCCTAAAGACGTTCTATCATACAACGTTGGACCATACAGACGACAGAAAACATTATCTCTTTGCGTGCTCAAACGGATAAAAGATTATTGAAGCTTCCAAGTGTCAAGCAGTCTAACGACTACCAATCTAAGAGACAACGGTTACTTCAACAGGCAAATTTCAAACTGGAGATATAAATACAAGTCAGAAGTTCAGAAGATAATACATTCCAACAGACACAACGACAGATCAACTTCGATCAAGCTTTCAAATCTTCTGAAATATTTCTAGAGCCAAGAGCTTCATTCCACTTTGTTTTTCGCTCTTTGCTCTCCACTCTGTAGTGAAAATCTTGAGAGAGCTTGTGTAGTTCTGAGAGTGTGCTAAGCTTAGATTCTTTGCTCTCAGTGCTTTTTGCTTCAGATCTTGGCTTGTCAAAAGCTTGATCTAGGGGCTTGAAAACATTTCTTTCTCTTGTGTTGTTTCCCTTCGGTTGTGAAGGAAGACCTGGTGGTATCAGGGTGCTGTTCCCTTGGTTGTGAAGGAAGACCTGGTGGGGTATCCAGGGTGGTATTTCCCTTCGGGTGTGAAGGAAGACCAGCTGAGCTGGGTGTTGTAGCATCCTTAGGGGGACTGTACCCTATCTAGTGAAATCCTGAGTTGTTGCTCAGGGACTGGACGTAGGACTCCTAGGGAGAGGAGGTCGGAACCAGGATAATTCTTTGTGTCGTGAGTTTGCTTTCCTTGTGTGATTGTTATTTGAACTAACAATTACTAACCTCCATCGAAGAATGTTTGTGTGAATGTTTTTACTTACAGTATCTTCTAGATTAATTTTAAAGACTTATTCACCCCCCCTCTGGGCTCGTCAACTGGGCAACAAGTGGTATCAGAGCGAGTCTCTTCGACAAAGAAAGGATCCAACGATCTGATGAGTGAAGATCTATGGCAGCCCAAAGTCACAACGAAGGTGAGTCTGTCAACCGACCACGATTGTTCGATGGAGAGGATTACACTTACTAGAAAACAAGAATGGAGTACTTTCTGCAAGGCCACGCTTATCAGATATGGTCCATAGTGGAAGAAGGCGATCTTCTAGTCATAAATGAGAAAGCTCAGTGGACAGACGAAGACAGGAAGAAGATCTCGCAGAATTGTAAAGCAACGAGTATTCTGTGCTGTGCCCTTAGTAAAAAGGAGTTCAATAGAGTTTCAGCCTGCAAATCCGCAATGGAAATGTGGGAAAAGCTCAGAATCACCTATGAAGGCACAGATAAGGTAAAGGAAACAAGAATAGATATTCTTGTAGCAGAGTACGAAAGATTTCAAATGCAATCAGGTGAGTCCGTTACCCAAATGTTCAGTAGATTTATAGATATTACAAATGGGCTAGCTAGACTAGGAAAGACCTATGAAATGGGAGATATGGTCAGAAAGATTCTTAGATCTTTGCCATCCTCATGGACCCCAAAAGTAACAGCCATTGAAGAAGCTAATGATCTAAAAAGAATGTCTTTAGAAAAGTGCATCGGGTCCCTTATGGCCCATGAGATCAATATGGAAAGGCTAGGAGAGTCCTCAAGTAGAAAGAAGCACTCCAACGCTTTAAAGGCTGAAGAAGACTCACCAGAAGCAAGCTCAGATGTGAGTGAGAGTGTGAGGACAGTGAAAATGAGGAAGCAATGCTCTCTAGAAGATTGCAGCGAATTCTGGCCAAGAAGAAGAAGTTCCAGTCTGGAAGAAGGCACTTCAAAAAGAATAAGGACTTCAAGAGATCAGATGGAAAGGATGTGAAGAAAGGAGAACCCATCTGCTATGAATGTAAAAAGCCAGGACACATCAAAGCTGAGTGTCCAAAAATCAAGAAGCCGGAGTTCAGGAAGAAAGACATCTCCAAGAAGTTCAGAAAGTACAAAAAGAAGGCGATGGCAGCAGCATGGGAAAACAGTAGTGACTCAGACAGTGAGTCAAGCTCCTGCAATGATGAAGAAGAAGCCAATCTAGCTTTCATGGCAAATACCGAAGACAAGGTAACTTCTGACTCTTCTTTTGATTCATGTAATGACTCTAATTCAGATAATTTAGAGGAAGCATTTAATGAACTTTATATAAATATAAAGAAATAACTAAACTATTAAAAGCAAGTAAGAAAAATAATACTTGTTTAGAAAACACTAACTCTGATCTGAAAACAGAAAATGAAGAACTAGAAAAACAAATAACTGAACTTAAAAGAAGGAATGAACTACTATGTGAAGATTTAAAAGATAAAAATAAACAAATAACAAAATTAGAAAAATAGGAGAGTGTAGATGAATTAAGGAAAGAAATTAAAAACTTAAATGAAGAAAATGATAAATTATCAAGCACACTAGAAAAATTCACAAATGGTAAAAATTCATTAGTATTAAAAGGAGCTAGACGTTCAGGAAAGAAGAAAGATGGTGTAGGATACACACCACCAGAAAATGCAGAAACAATAATTCCACCTAAAGTATATCCGACTCCAAAATTTGTCCCTGAACAAGATATAGCCTATAAAGCTAATTTTAAATATATTGAAAGAGTAACAAAAACATCTTGTTGTAGTCATTGCAATAGGTTAGGTCACATAAAAACCACATGTCCAATAAGACATAAGAAATGGGTAATAAAAAGAAAAATTGATGATACTAACCCATCAGGACCTAAAAGAATTTGGGTACCTAAAACTTGATGGTTTTATTTCAGGTTAACCCTCGAGCATCCAAATGGTATTTGGATAGTGGGTGCTCAAGGCACATGTCAGGAAACCAGAAGTTGTTCACTCATCTCCAAGATGAAGAAGGAACAGTCACTTATGGAGATAATGGAAAAGGAACTGTGATAGGCAGTGGCTCCGTGAACAATAAAGGAAAAACGGTTATAGAGGATGTGTTGTTGGTCAAAGGATTGAAGCATAATCTTATCAGCATCAGCCAACTGTGTGACAGAGGCCATCAGATCCAATTTCAAGAATCAAAATGCAGCATACTGAAGGATGGAGCAGTCATCTTTGAAGCAAACAGAGAAAAGAATTTATATGTGCTCTATCTTGAGGAACTCAAAGAACAAAATGTTTGTCTGGCAGCAAATAACGATAAGTCTACTGAATTATGGCACAAACATCTAGGACATTGCAGTATAGATGGCATGAGAAAATTGCTGAAGAAAAATCATGTGGAAGGTCTACCAAAGGTCAGTGCAAAAATGGAAGATATCTGTAGACCTTGTGCTAAGGGAAAGCACACCAAGAGCTCCTTCAAGTCAAAGACGGTGGTGACCACCTCAAAACCCTTAGAGCTCCTTCATATGGATCTATTTGGGCCAATGAGGACTACCAGTCTTGGAGGAAAAAACTTTGGATTTGTCATAGTCGATGACTATTCAAGATTCACATAGGTATCATTCCTGGAGCATAAAGATGACACATTCGAAAACTTTGTCAGTTTCAGTAAGAAAGTCCAGAAGGCTCAGAAGTTCAGCATTGTTTCTATCCGATCAGATCATGGTGGTGAATTTCAAAATGAAAAGTTTGCTAAGTTCTGTGATGATCAGGGAATTGAGCATAATTTCTCAGCACCAAGGACACCACAGCAAAATGGAATTGCTGAGAGAAAGAATAGAACCCTATTGGATATGGCAAGAACTATGCTATCTGAATATGATCTGCCGAGATACTTTTGGGCTGAAGCAGTCAACACAGCAAGCTACATCATCAACAAAGTGATGATCAGGCCAATTCTAAAGAAGACTGCATATGAACTGTTCAAAGGAAAGAAACCAAGGATCAGTCATTTCAGAACCTTTAGATGTCCATACTTTATACACAACAACGGCAAGCGAGATATTGGTAAGTTGGATGCCAAATCAGATAAAGGCATCTTCATGGGGTACACCTCTAAACCCAAAGGCTATAGAGTATTTAATAAACGCACTTTATTAATTGAACAGTCTGTACATATTATTTTTGATGAAACTAATCCTTCCTTGAGAAAGGAAGAAGATAGTTATAATGATGATACATATGAGCTGTCCAAGAAACTAAAAGATACATCAATTGAGGACAAGGATGATCCACCTCTGGAAGACTTGCAATAAAAAGAAACTACACATGAACATCTTCCAAAGGAATGGAGACACAAGAAAGATCACCCACTCGAAAATATTATTGGTGATCCATCTGTAGTGGTAAGAACAAGACGTAATGTAATTCCCTGTGATTACATAGCATTTGTTTCTCAAATAGAGCCGAGGACAGTCAATGAAGCTCTTTGTGATGAATCTTGGATATTAGCCATGCAAGATGAATAAAATCAATTCAAGAGAAACCAAGTATGGTCACTTGTTCCTAGACCGTCAGACCATCCAGTCATTGGCACCAAATGGGTGTTCAGAAATAAACTGGATGAAACTGGTGTAATCTTAAGAAACATGGCCAGATTGGTAGCTCAAGGCTATTCTCAAGAGGAAGGCATAGATTTCAATGAAACCTATGCACCTGTAGCTAGACTTGAGGCTATTAGAATACTACTTGCATATGCATCAACATTAGATTTAAAACTATTTCAAATGGATGTCAAATCTGCATTTCTAAATGGTTTTCATAAAAGAGGAAGTTTATGTGGAACAACCCCGGGTTTTGATGACACAAATTTCCTAATCATGTTTTCAAACTTCATAAGGCATTATATGGTTAAAACAAGCACCTAGAGCCTGGTATGAAAGGCTTAGTTCATTTCTTTTAAACCATGGTTTCAGTAGAGGTCAAGTAGATAGCACTCTTTTCATAAAGTCAAAGGTCAAACACATACTACTGGTTCAAATTTATGTAGATGATATTATTTTTAGTTCTACTGATGAATCCCTTTGCAAGTATTTTGAAAAGTTGATGCAGGGAGAATTTGAAATGAGCATGATGGGAGAACTTAATTACTTCCTTGGATTACAAATCAAACAAGGAAAGGAAGGAACTCACATCTGTCAAGCCAAGTACACAAAAGAACTCCTGAAGAAGTTTGGATTCAAAAATACCAAGCCACTGTCAACACCAATGAGCACATCAACGAGGATGGACAGTGACAAAGATGGTAAGAAAGTAGATCAAAAGATCTACAGAGGTATGATAGGTTCACTACTCTATTTGACAGCTAGTAGACCTGATATCTTATTTAGTGTATGCATGTGTGCTAGGTATCAAGCAGATCCTAGAGAATCACATTTATTTTGTAAAAAGAATATTTAGATATTAGCTAGAACTCATGACTTAGGTCTGTGGTATCCAAAATCTTGTGAAATCAATTTAGTAGGTTACTCTGATGCTGACTATGCTGGATGCAAAGTAGATAGAAAAAGCACCAGTGGTACTTGTCAATTTCTTGCAGGATGTTTGATATCCTGGTCTTCAAAGAAACAAAATTCAGTGGCACTGTCTACAGCTGAAGTTGAGTACGTAGCTGCTGGAAGTTGCTGTACACAACTCTTATAGATAAAGCAACAACTTGAAGATTTTGGATTAAACATCAAATCGATTCCACTGTTATGTGACAACACCAGTGCCATTAATCTCACTAAGAATCCAGTTCAACATTCAAGGACTAAGCATATTGAGGTTAGATATCATTTTATTCGTGATCATGTAGCAAATGGTAATATTGAAATATCTTTTATTGATACAAATGGCCAGCTAGCAGACATCTTCACAAAAGCCTTACCTGAAGAGAGATTCACATCTCTTAGAAGGGAATTGGGCATGTGCAATTTGTGAAAAGAGTCTCGTTGAAAACTGGCATATAAATTTTCAGACTTAAACAATCTTTCTCTCCATGGCTTTAAGCAAAAATAGTAATATTATTCCTCCTGGTCGCTCTTTTATTGAAGTCGGTTTGAATAGTCAAACTTGTTTGTCGTTTTCTACCGCTATTTGGCACCTCACTTTCCTTAGCGCATTTATTTATTCATAAAATCGATGAGAGAACGATTCGTATCCCATCTTCTACCTTTTCCCCCTTTCGTCTGGTTGCTTGAGCCGATGCCCTAGCAATTTCGACATCGACTCTCTGCTAAGTTTGAAGCTTCTCTCATCTTCCCGCGAAATTTCTTGAGGGCTTTCACTCCTCCTTCCTTCTCAACCCTCCAAAAACCTCCTCAACGGATTCCATGGCCGCATCCACCGTTTACGGGAGTTTGTGTGGCTACAGCGTCGAGTTTCTTGCTCCTGAGTAGCAGGAAAGGTTCACCTTTGTGAAGACGAAAGTCTGTGGAAATAAGGTAGTGGATATAGCAGATCTAGAGAAGAATGGCATACACAGTGTAGTTGAAGCAATGAACAGGATGCAGTGGATGGGAATCACCACCCTTTCCGAGGTAAGTTATTCGGACCTCGTAAAGGCTTTTTATGTTTGTCTGAGAACAGAGGAAGACGGGTCCCTAATTTCATCTATCAAGGGAACCCAGATCAAGATAGATCATGAGTTGTTACATTCGTTGTTTGGAGTAAAGACATCCAGGCACAGTGGAGTTCATACCGTGGACGCCTAAGTTAAAGGTCTTGGTATTGTAGGACCGGGATTCAGATTGAAAGATGGTAAATTAGATATTAACCAACTGAATGCTTTCAACCGCCTCCTCCATTTCATAGTCTGTCAGATTTTGGTTCCAAGAAGTTCCACTTTCTCCACCTGTACCAAGGCAGACTCAGACATGATGTTCTGGGCCATACAGAACAAGGACATCAATATGGCCGCAATGATGATTGAGAGGATGAGAATTGCCCGTGATCAAATTTGGGATACAAAGAGCAAGCTTAATGTCTCTTTGCCTTATGCTCATCTGCTTACCAAAGTTTTCAGGCATTTTGGTATTGATCTAACTGGAGCTGTAGTTGAGAAAATGGGCCAATCAATTAGGTCCAGAAATCTAAGGAAGAGTGGTTTCTCAGTGATCAATGGTGTCTGGTCTAAGACCTCAGTAGCAGAGGGAGAGGCCATCATAGGAGATATTCCTGATGTTCAGGAAGAAGCAGTAGAACCAGCAGCATAACAACCAGCAGCGGATCAAGCAGTAGCAGAACCAAGAGTAGAAATTGAGCCAGCTGAATTAGCAGAACCACCAACTGTACCAGCAGAAGTTGTGCCAGCAGTACCAGCAAAATCAGTAGTAGAAGAAACAAGAGCTGCAGAGCAAGTAGGGTCACCCCCTTTAATAATTGAATCTCACCCTCCAGAAGCTCCAGTAGGAGGAGCAGTGGTAGGTGCAGCAGACACTTTGTCCACCTCCATTGTTGCCTCTATCCTAAGAGAGGTAGTGGATTCTGTTCTCACCACCCCAGTCACCTCAGAGACTGGTGGAATTGCAGAAGAAGAAGCTGTGGCATCCGGCCACATTGAAGAATCACTTGCAATACCAGTTCAGGAGGAGCAATCAGATGCTCCTGATAATATTGTTTTGGAAGAGGAGCAAGAGCCAATGGAAGAGGATGCTCCCATTCAGGGGGAGCAAGAGCCAATGGAAGAGGATGCTCCCATTCAGGGGGAGCAAGAGCCAATGGAAGAGGATGCTCCTACTCAGGGGGAGGGACATGTCAATCCTCCAGTCTTTGATCCTAGAGATGGGGAGACAGCCAGCTCCTCTGATTCTGATGATGATCATCCTCCTCCAGCTTCAGAGGCTAGGCAGAAAGGGAAAGAAGTGGAGCCCGAAGTACCACTCTTATCAAATACTCCACATGAAAGGTTAATGAGGCAGAAGATTGTGATAAATTTGAAGCTTGTGATTGAGAGACTTGATGCCCAAGGAACTATTCTATGTTCTCTTCAATCTGATGTATCCTCCATCTTCATGAGCCAAGCTTCAGCTTCAAAGGAAATTTCCAACATCAGGACTGCCATGAAGTGGTTCAACAAAGAAATGGGCAACATGAAGAATATGCTGAGTGAAATCCTGAAGGTGGTTGGAGCCCAAGCTCCTCCTCCTCCACCTCCTGCAGCCCAAGTTCCTAAGTCTGGGCCATCAGTTCAAGAGTCAGGGCCATCAGGGCCAGCAGCAGTAGCAGCAGAGGTAGAAGCTAGCAGTCATGGGCCATCTGGGCCAGCTGAGCAGGATGAAGGGCCTCCAGGGCTAGCTGAGCAAGAGTCAGGGCCATCAGGGCCAGTGGAGTGTGAACCCGTGCAGATAGAGGTTGAAGAAGAGACCTTGGCACCTGAGCTCCCAGCTCCTTCTCCTCCCTCTCACACACCTGTTCCTCCTTCTCCACCATTAGCTCCTACAGCACCTCCTGCTCCACAAACCTTCAAGAAGCCTCAATCAAGACCCGTTTCCTCTCCAGCACCATTTCAGTCCACCTCATCTCCTGCCTTCTCTACTCACATTCCTTCTCCTTCATCTACCTTTGAGGCCCCTCCAGCATCCTCTGCTGGAACCTCATCCTCCTCTGGTCCCTCCTCTGGACTAGTTGATGACCACCCTACTACTTCTCACTCATTCCTTCACCCTTCTCCTCCACCCTCTTTCATCACTATCATCCCTGAAAGAGCTCAACTTGACTCTCCTTTATGGAAAAGGTAAAGGATGAGTTTGAGGAAGGCATCAGGGCAGTGTTGAAGGTTGGGGAGCATATCCATAGGGTAGACTCTTCTAGTCCTGTCCCTAAGAAGAGGAAAATTTCTTCTACTTCCTCCATTTCCTCTGATTCTAAATATCCTCCCTTGTGGTTCTCTCTCACAGTGGACAACAAAAATAAACCACTGTATAGAGAATACCTTTCCAAGGTCGTCTTTGCCACTATCATTAACCTTCCTTTCTAAATCTCACAGATCATTTGAACACCATTTTACCCTACACTTCTCTTTCTAAATTCGAAAAGTCCAAAATCTTCTCTCTTACCCACTCCAAAACTAAGAGCAGTGGGGCAAAAGTCACAAGGATCACTACAAAAAATTCATCCTTAACAAATCTGCCAGATTCCCTCCAAGGGATCACTCTCTGACCTTATCAGAGTGGTTCCGGCTCTACCACAGAGAATCATGGGCTTCCTTCATCCAAAAAGAAATCAAGATGATCAGATATTACATGTGGTTTAACAACTACAGATATGTCCATCAGCTTCCAGAAGTTCAGCCGAGCCAATTTAAGAAGGCCATTTCAGCTCTCAGACCAGGCATCTCTCACACTTCAGATGTTCAGGTAGATTTTGCTACCCTCCTAGTGCCAGATGAGATCGCACTACCTCAGATTCATTTCCTTGTCATGGAATCTTCTGTAGGATCCATCATCTTTGAACGTTTTGCCAGAGTGATGGGCAGAATCAAAGTACAGAAAGGCTATCTGGTTGCATTTCCTAGATTCCTATTTAGAGAATATCACCAGGGGCATGTAAGTGCTGAAGTTCTAGCCCTAATCCTGTCTGAATGTGAAAGGCTGACATCCTCAGAATGGTCTACGTTCTACCCTTTGTCTGCTCAGCAGTTGTTTTCTCTGAATGAAGCTCAAGCCAGGGAAGGCAAACCTGCTGTCTCTCCAGCCACATTCTTGGACATGAACTCCATTCATCTTGTAAATGACCCCTTCAAAGTTTGGGAGGAAAGGTACAAGGTGTATGTAGCTCTACATAAAGCTCTCAGTGATAATCTCAATCACTATCCTGTGTCCATGGATCAGTTTCTTACCTGTGCCAGCTTTGGGACTCGTCGTTTCCTCAAGATGACTATAGATAAGAATGCTTATGCTGATCTTCTCTATAAGCACCTAGATCTTCATCTCCAAAAGATGGCTTCCTCCATGGGACCAACTACTCTTTGTCTTTTGGAGTCTTTAAAACTCATTTTGAAGAGCAGGAAGCACAGGCATGGGAAACCATCTCCCATTTTGCCTCTCTTTTGTCTCCTGCTTATTATTTACCTGTACCTCCTCAAGATGAATGAAATACATTAATTGTCTCAGTTTCCCTTTCTCTTCTTTCTTTGTCTCAGATTATCCTTTTGCTTACTGAAAAAGGGGGAGAAAATAGCATGTCTAAAATACATTCCAAAAACAAAATTTTTATTCAGACTCTTCATGTATTTATGATTATTGTTAAATAGAGAGAATTTTCATTCATGCTTATTGTTCAGTTTTGTCATCACCAAAAAGGGGGAGATTGATGATCAGTCTGTCCCCATGTAATTTTAATTAATTACATATGTATTTTAGTGATTAACAAAACTTCATCAATAATCTCTAACATATTTCATAAGTCTTAAGTACAAGAAATTACCAAGGTCAATCAAGTGAATGTTGGTAAGTATTGTCTTACTGAAGCTTTAATCTTTTCAAAATGATATTTCTCTAAGTCTACATTGACTTCTGTTAAAAGTCATAACGATTTCATAAGTGTTTTTAATGATTTCCTTGTAAGACTGGAAAATCATGTTGTTTCAAACAAGTCGATTCTGTAATGATTCTATAAGTCATCGTAACGATTTCTTCAGTGAACACAACGACTTGCTTTCCATAACGATTTGTTAAGTGTTTCAGAACGATTTCCTCAGTGAACACAACGACTTGCTTTCCATAACGATTTGTTAAGTGTTTCATAACGGTTTCTTCAGAGAACACAACGAATTGCTTTCCATAATGATTTGTTAAGTGTTTCACAACGATTTCTTTAGAGAACACAATGACTTGCTTTCCATAACAATTTCTTTACAGAACACAACGACTTGCATTCGGTAACGATTTGTTAAGTGCTTATAACGATTTCTTCTGTGAATGCAACGATTTGCTGTGGCTCATAACGACTTGGTTAAAATGACTTAACCATAATGATTTCATAAGTCATATAGCCATCGATTTCATATCTTACATTGACTTGACATTTATCTTATCTCTTGAAGCGTTGACTAGTCTAAGTCCACGTATTATCTCTCTGACACTCCTGCATTTATGAGATCTGAACGTACCTCTGCATGCATACAGATGATATTATCCATTATCGTGCATATCCTGTCAATATCTTTTAGAAGAAACTATTTGGCATTGCTATTTTGGTGAATATCTTATCAATGTTTACTAACAACTAAAGACAGCCTAGCTGTCTACTGTTCTAGCATTTAATTTATGCAGGGTCCTAAAGATGTTCTGTCATACAACGTTGGACCATACAGACGACAGAAGACATTATCTCTTTGCGTGCTCAAACGGATAAAAGATTGTTGAAGCTTCCAAGTGTCAAGAAGTCTAACGACTACCAATCTAAGAGACAACGGTTACTTCAACTGGCGAATTTCAAACTGGAGATATAAATACAAGTCAGAAGTTTAGAAGATAATACATACCAACAGACACAACGACAGATCAACTTCGATCAAGCTTTCAAATCTTCTGAAATATTTCTAGAGCCAAGAGCTTCATTCCACTTTGTTTTTCGCTCTTTGCTCTCCACTCTGTAGTGAAAATCTTGAGAGAGCTTGTGTAGTTCTGAGAGTGTGCTAAGCTTAGATTCTTTGCTCTCAGTCCTTTTGCTTCAGATCTTGGCTTGTCAAAAGCTTGATCTAGGGCTTGAAAACATTTCTTTCTCTTGTGTTGTTTCCCTTCGGTTGTGAAGGAAGACCTGGTGGTATCTAGGGTGTTGTTCCCTTCGGTTGTGAAGGAAGACCTGGTGGGGTATCCAGGGTGGTATTTCCTTCGGGTGTGAAGGAAGACCAGCTGAGCTGGGTGTTGTAGCGTCCTTAGGGGGACTGTACCCTATCTAGTGAAATCCTGAGTTGTTGCTCAGGGACTGGACGTAGGACTCCTAGGGAGAGGAGGTCGGAACCAGGATAATTCTTTGTGTCGTGTGTTTGCTTTCCTTGTGTGATTGTTATTTGAACTAACAGTTACTAACCTCCATCGAAGAATGTTTGTGTGAATGTTTTTACTTACAGGTATCTTCTAGATTAATTTTAAAGACCCATTCACCCCCCCTCTGGGCTCGTCAACTGGGCAACAAGGGAGAGGTGGGGGAGGGGGTTGGATTTTATCTATGCTGTTGTAAGTACTTACGTGTGCTTCATTTTTAGTGAGTATTGTACTATGCATAAGCATGTGACATAGTACAAGTAGTTACAGATTGTTCTCTCTAAATAAATGTGTTCAAGTTGATAATGCACTATCAAGGTAAGCTTTTCATCATATTCAAAGTAAATTATCATGTTTACTTGCAGATCAAATTAAGTTGTGGGCCATGTTTTCTGCAAAGGAAAATCAGCATTTATTCTATATCATTCATCTTTCCAGAGTTTTTCCAAAGAAAAAATATTAAAATGGAATTGGAGTCTGTTGACCCTTTTAGTATGGCAGTAAGCTAACCTAGAGGGGGTGGGGGTGGGTGAATAGGTTTTCTAAAATCTGAAACAGAAACTTAAACACAGAAAATTATCACTTAAAAGTTTGGTTAGTTTAGTGTGATAAAGAGTAGAAGTGCGGAAGCAAATAAACAATAACACAAATAACACAAGGGATTTATTCTGGTTCGGCCCTTCCCACATGGAAGTCCTACGTCCAGTCCCCAATCAACCTCTTGGGATTTTACTAACTAAGGGTACAGTCCCCCTCAAGGACAATACAACACCCAGCACCCCAGCTGGTCTTCTTCTCTTTCCCAGGCAAGAAGGCAGCCTACTTCTCTTACAGGTCAAGAAGCCAACCTCCTAGTACAAACCCCAGTGCGGTTCTGCTAGACACAAACCCCTAGCTAGGTTCTACACTGTATATAGTCCTACAGCTAGACAGAAGTCTTTCTTATAAAAGAAAAAACAAAACTGAGAGTTGGAACAGATGAAAACCAACTAAAAGAAACTCTCAGCTAAAAGACTCTCTCCCCAGATTACAAGATGCACACAGAGAGAGTGAAGAGAGGAAGGCTTGAAAGCGTTGAAGACTTCTGCTATGAAATGCTTCTCTTGATTTGGCTCGAGCTCTTCTCTCTTTCTTTGAGTGTATGTGGAGTTGAGGTTCCTCACAGGATGCACACTCCTTCAAAGATTTTCAGGAAAGCTCTCCTTCATTTCTTCAGCCTTGCTTCATCTTTTATATGAGAGGCTTTTGAATAGGTCCGTTGAAGAGATCCGTTGGAGCTCTTCTAGTCGTTGCTGATCTTTCTATTCTTTTTCTTCTTCATCAGATTGTCAGCCACTTGGTGGTCTACGAGGTCTGTAAATACAGAAGAAAGTGTTTAGCTAAAACAGTGTTTCTATCAAGAGCTTCACATACCTCTATGCTTCTTGTTTTCTCCCAGAAGTAGTAAGTGACCACCTTTCTGTCTGACAGGAGAGAAGAGATCTAGAGAGATAAAAAGGATCTTCTGTCAGAGACATTTTTGACTTCTCATTAGGTGCCAAACATATATGAAACATCTAAATATAAAGGAAATCAATGTTTTCATGAAGTCGATTGTTTGTACAAAATCGATGTTTAACTTATGAAATCGTTACAACGATCAAATCATTTGTGGCACTTATCGAATCTATGTGAGAATGAAATCGTTGTTTCTCACTTATGAAATCGTTATGAGAACTAAAATGTTATAAGATCAAATCGTTGTTCTCACTTATCAAATCGTTATGAAAATCAAATCGTTATGAGAGCAAATCGTTGTTCTCACTTATCAAATCGTTGTGAAAACCAAATCGTTATGAGAGCAAATCGTTGTTCTCACTTATCAAATCGTTGTGAAAATCAAATCGTTATGAGTAATCATAAATTTTGTTATTACCAAAATATAAGGGTAAAATATAGGAGTGGTTCAACAGAGTCAAATGCGCAAATTTTCAGGACATACTTATTTCACCATTAATATACTTATTTCTCAATGTTATGCTACTTCCTAAGCTGATAATGGGAAACATTTTGCAAGAGCAAATGTTATCTGACTCAAACTGCAGGGACCATTGAGAAGGAGGCTAACCTGATGCATAAATTAATTCTTGTTAATCGAGATTGATGAGAAATAGGGGATCAATGGACATCCTAAATAATTCGAAGTTGGGCAGAAATTTTTTTCAGGTCCTTAAGTTTCAAAGAGAAGAATGACAGAATCTATAATTCCTTGGTATATTAAGGTACATATACACTTGTAGTTCAATCCTAGCAAGGTCGAATCACTTTTACTAAATTACCTAAGTAACCTTCTTGTTGAAAAAATAATCTCATCTCCAAATTTCCATGACCAATGATCATAAGGCGTCTCCAGTTTTCATGTCAAACTCATTTGAAAATGTTCATGTATTTTACAAGTTTGTGATGTTTTAAAATCATGCTTGAGGAAATACAGTATTTGTCCACGCAAATCTTCGGCACTATTGGAAGGGTGGGTTTTTGTGGCAATTTTTTTTTCCGGTGACTAAGAAGATGATCATAAAAAAGCACACTATTGAATACTGACTCTTATTGCTAGTATATAAAAGCCAACTAGGAAAAAGAACACCCATCAATGTGGATGTCTGATTTCTCAGTTGCCATCGCATTTTTCATCTGTCAATAAGATCTTCCATCACAGACTAATGGTTATGGGAACTCTCTTGTATATTTAGCATATATTTAGTGGATTAGATACAACAGGTCCTTTGTTCATGTTGGTCATTGCAGATTATTTTCTTTGTGGAAGATATCGACAAGCTTGTTCCCAGGTTAACCCTTGCTACTTTTTTTGAGTGGCATAAAGTGAAGTGTTTAAGCTTATTACAAGATAGATCTCTTGGTCCTGACTTCATGATTCCATCTCTAATTAGGACCTCCATCTTGCCCAATAAGGATACATATTCTTGTATGATGTTTCTCACATAAGTAAAGATATATGTGCTTAGAACAGCAGCGAACCAAGGACTCACCTCAAACAAATATCACCGAAATAGATCGATCAGTCCCAAAGAACTTAATAGCTGTGGCTTCCTAGGTGTACCACCACCTTATTACCTTGGATAAATGCGTGGTTGCATCTGAGGTGCTGCGAGTGTGCGATGAACAACTAAGAGCAAAGAGGTGAATTGGTTACGCCAAAATAAAAAATAAAAATCACAGTTGCAGATTTAAACTCAAATAAGTAAATCTAACATGTGAGATGGACTGCAGAATATGACAAGTTTATTGACGAAACCAACCAAATGACTATTCTAGTGTGTGTAGAATGGAGGTAGAAAAATGGATCAAATCATAAGATATGCATGATTTTTAGAGTGGTTCGGCAACAAACCACCTCGACCGTGTTGAGTTATGGTTATATGAATAACCATAATCAAGGTTTTGATCATGATTATTTTGATTTGTTTTGATGATGACATAATCCTTGTGATTTGTTTTGATGATGACACAATCATTGTTCAACTTGTTGATATCATTGTTTTGTGTTGAAATGAAGTGCTTTCATATTGAATATCTCTTAAATAATCATTGCAATTCATAGATTGACTGGCCTCATTGAAAACATGCTTAAATGAACATCAGATGTTCACATTTGGTCACAGTCATCCGAAGCATAGGCATTCGGATGTACAGTTTTGGTCTGTGTTAGTTGAAGTAGAACTTCATCGTATACAAAGTTAGACTTTGGATATGATGAAGTGGAACTTCATCATATACGAACCTAAGCTTCGGATATGCTGAAGTCACTTCGACCAATCAAAACAAATTTGATTGTGACTTTGGATGTATTCATTTGTTCTTTGTCAGTCGAAGTAGAACCTCGCCATATTTGAAGCTAGACTTTGGATATGACAAAGTGGAATTTCATCATATATGAAGCTAAGCTTCGGATATGATGAGGTCACTTCGACTGATCAAGACAAATTTGTCACTGTGACTTCAGATGTTCACATTTACACTTGGTCAGTCGAATCAATGGCACTTCGTATATTCATGTTATAGTCTTTGACAGTTGAAGTGCTGACAGTCGACTCTTTGACAGACGACTCTCTGACAGTAAAAGTCTGTCCAATCGATTATTCATGTGCTTTGTTCATTAATCAATTATCACAACATTGATTGTTGATCAACTTAAACATCGATTTCTTTATGTTAAACATCAATTGTCAGCATATCGATTGTTGATTAACTTAAACATAAATTGCCTTAGGCTTAAAATTGATTGTCATAACATCGATTGCCAAATAACTTAAACATCGATTGTTGTGAGCTTCCCATCGATTACCATGTCTATATCGATTGTCCTTAAGTCTCATAATGATTGCTATAAGTCTCACATCGATTGCTATTATAAATTGAAGCATATAATTATTTTTTTCTGAATAATTAAAAAATGCTATCTGTGTGGAATATCATATGACTGGCACGTGCCTCAATTAAAGTAATCCATGCTCACGCATTCCCAGGTACGAGTTCACATGTTTAGGGCTATAAATATGCCCTAGTCCTTTGTGAAAAAGGCATCCAGAAGGTGTGGCTAGAAAAAGGGAAGTGCCCTAAAAGTTTGAGCCCAGAAAGAAGGAGAAGAATAGCGCCACTAGGAAGAAAACAGAAGGAGAAGGCAAAAGTAGCAAAAGGAGAAGAAGAAGAAGAAGAAGGAGCAAATGATATTATAGTGAAGAAAGAATTACCATTGATCAAGCTGCAGTAGCAGCATTTCGGAAGAAAGCATGAGAAGAATTTTCTTCCTTCTTCCACATCACTCCTATCATATAATTTCTGTGTGTGTTGCGATCTGTGCAAGTGTTCTGTGCAAATGAAAGCACTTGTGTATATGGTTGTGTAAGTCGGATCAATCAAAGCACTTGTGTATGTGGTTGTGTAAGTCATATCAAAGCTAGAGCATCTAATTTCTCTAGCAGGTTTTGAGCACTGTGTGCTCCGGTGTGTATTTGAGCCATCGTGCTCAGGTGTTTGTTTGAACCGTCATGCTCAGGTGTGTGTTTGAGTCGTCGTGCTTAGGTGTGTGTTTGAGTCATTGTGCTCAAGTGCGTGTTGGAGCCGTAGTGCTCTGGTGGTGTGTGTGTGTGTGGGAGCCGTCGTGCTCATTGTACTAAAGATTTTGAGTAGTGTGGCCTCACTGTGTGAGGGGTGAACGTAGGAGTCATTGAAGGTGATTTTTGAACCACCTAAAAACCTCTTGTGCATTGTGGTTTGCTTGTGTGATTGTGATATTGATCGCATAGATGTTTGCATAGGTTTTCGCTACACATGCTACACACTCACACACAATGTTTGATAAAATGTTTCACACATTTTAATCACACATAAGCGTATTAGATCTGTGGGGTTTAATTGGATAGAACTCTTAATTTATAAGTAATTTTCAATTACTTAAGTTTCCACTGCAAATCTATTCAACCCCCTTCTAGATTTTGTCATCACCACATATTCGATCCTACAATTGGCATCAGAATGGGTTGATGTCTAACTCTCATTTGATCTGATCTGATTTGATTTGATTGATTCTTTTTGACTCCTTTGATTTGATTTGATTTGACAATCAAAAGTGATCCTTCAGTTGACATCAGAGTCAATACTCTGTACATGCATTCGTGTTGGTGTGACAGATCTAGTATTTGGATATTTTAAGCTTTTGGATCTCTGATTTTATTTTCTGAAACATCTTCTGATCTACTTAATCTGATTCAAATTTTTTATTGTGATCATTCAATGTGCTTCATTACATGTTGATCAGATTTGATTGTCTCTAGATCTGATTATATAAAGTTAATTTGTTAAAATGGCAAATCTCTTTAACTTGCATGAATTTCTTGCTATAATTTCGAAGAAGTCCTCAAGCTCACAATTACAATATAACTTGCAGGACTCTTTCATGAAGGTTGGAAGGAAAGAAAAGAAAATTTCTAACAAGTGCTTAATGGCTCAGAAAAGCTCCTCTGGCTCAGAAAGTTCAATAAACATTCAAAGTGAGAAATCTTGCTCAAATTCATTTGGTTACTTAAAGACTAATTTTGATTCAGAGGAAGAAATGCCATATAAAGAATTGTTTAAATTCTATCAGCATGTATGCAAGAAAAACAAGAAAAAGAAGTCTGAGAATAAAAAATTGAAAGATGAACTTGAATTGTTTCAGAACAATAATAATGGTCTTTCATAAGAAAATGAGTATTGAAATCAGAAGTTCATAAACTAAATTCTGAGAAAGATCGTCTGAGAGATGAAGTCAAAAGTTCTGTAAACAAATTGAATGGATTAAAAGATAACCATGAGTTATTGAAATCAAAAGTCATTAATCTGAAAAATGAAAATGAAAAATTGTTTGATCTCAATGAGAACTTCAAACTTGATAATTATCAATTAAACAAACAGATTTCAAATATGGCTCGTGATCATCAAATTAATGGGAAATGCAAATAAATTGTCGAATAAAATTATCATTTGAAAAAGAAGATTCAATACATGTTGCATGACATACCATTAAATAGTTATTGCAGCAATTTAAAGAATAAAATTGCTGATTTTTGAAAAACAAATGCTCAATTTGAAAATAAAAAAAATAAGATAAAAAATGGTTTGGATGTTATACTAAATAAGCTTCAGATTTCAAAAAAAGAAATTGTTACATTAAAAGTTGAAAAACAAAAGCTGCAAAATGAACTCAAGAATACTACAAATAAAACTCTTGATTCAGTGAAAAATAAGGAAAATGTAAAGAAAAAAAAATATTTTTTTTAAGCTACTACGAACAAAAACTCCATTATTCCTAGTGAAAAACCAATGAAAGTTCTTGTTCATAAAAATGCTCAAAAACAAACAGAGAAAAAGAAGAAAAATACTGCAAAGAAGAAGAACTCGGTTTATGTTAAAAACCAAAAAAAGGAAACAAAAAGGCAAACAGGTTTCTACAAAGTTTCTTCACCTCCTCCATCAACCCAAAGAGCTCCATGGCACGTTCAACACTCATATCAAGCTAGGAGCTATCAAAAGGTAATGCCTCATCCATCTTCATTAAGTACTGCCCCACAAAGGAAGAGAAGCTTCCAGCAAATGAACTTAAGAAAAGGTAAGTACAAGGTAAGAAATTCTCTTATTTGCTTTCATTACAATAAACCTGGTCATCTTGCCAAACATTATTGTTTTAGAAATAAAAGTGTACATAAACATGCTAAATCATTCCAGTGCTTCACATGTCATAAGCATGGTCACATCTCTAGGGACTGCTGGCATAATAATGATGGTTTTGTTCATGTTCCAATGTTTCATTCTAATGCATATGTTCATACACATAGGAATAAACATCATGTTCATTCCGAAAAAATTCAGAAATTCCATGTGCCTATGAACAGGAATACTGAAAAAAATAATTCTATTTTCCATATTAAAAATTCAAAAAATAAAAATCTAATGAGAACATAGATGCATTGAAGAAAACTAAGACAAAGTCTAGAACAAGTGATGCTAAGAGTTCCATTAACAATAAAAATGCATCTATACCAAAAAATAAAATCTTTTTTGATTCAGAAATCATTGTTGCATTCTAACATTGATTCCATTACAGGACCCAAGCAAGTATGGGTCTCAAATCCAGCTTGATCAATAGGCTGATGAGCCTTGCAGTCATACATTTCCATATGGAATCAAGACAATGGTTATGCAAGGTAAGAAAAATTGGAGAACACAGGTAAAAACTTTGAAAAAGAAATGAAGACTGTTCAGATAAAATCTCATATCATTTCAGAATTGAATTGCTTGAGATGGAATAACTTTTTAGAGTTTTATCTGAACAATGAAAAATGTGTTTTGATACTACCCTCAACAATATTTTGTCTTAGCAATTGGAATCATGTTGTGTCATCATGCTTACATAATTGTGCCTACGATTCCTGTGCATAATCATGTTTGAATTGCTTATAAACTTTTTCATATCATGCACATGCTAAGCGGGAGTGAATTTGAAAATGGCAAAAATGTCTTTGATAATGCTGATGAATAAAAGTCAAAACTTGTTGGCAATAGAAAAACTCAAAAAAATTGACTTTGATTATAACCAAGTCGACACACAATTGAACATGTGCCAACAAAAGTTGCTTTGATCATCACCAGGTCGACACACACTTGAACTTGTGTCAACACTAGCTGCTTTGTGCTTGAAATCTCATGCTCATGTGTTGACATACTGACGGATCTGTGTCTACACATCATCATCTATTTTTTTTTTGAAAATGCAAATATTCAGTGAGAGTTGATTCTTTCATAAATCATCATAATAACATCCACTCAAGCATATACTTGAAAATCAGTTTTCATTCATTTACTGATTCAATCTCCTTGGCATGCCATACCTTTCTTTCAAATCTTATATCAGAATAAATAAGTTTTTATGATATTATTATATGAGAGATCTCAAACATAAAGACTAAAATAATTATGCACTCAGTTTAGTCTTAAAGATACACTTTAAGAACAAGTTTATGTCAATTTTTAATACTGAACATGTTTAAACTAAGTTACAAAAACACTTGTAGGCACATGAGTAACATGTGTATGTTTTCAAGCTTTATTTTTAACACATGTTAAGAATAATCTTTCTATACTCATGATCATGCCTATTCTAATTAGTGTAAATCTGTTCTTGAAAATTTTCAAAAAAAAGTGTTTGAAAAAATAGAGAGATACAGACAGAGCAATGAAAACTTCATTTTATCATTGAGTAACCGAGTTCATTTCACCTAATCAAGTGTTTTGGCTCACGTCAAAAGGTGACAACCAAATTGTTTCAACTCTGTATAAGAGAATGAAGGTTAAACCATTGAGTAACCAAGAGGTCTTACATTGGGTAAATAGGACCTATTGCACTAAAAGGTGTGATTTGACCAATTTATTCTTGTATTCTCTCTCACAATCGATATAGACGTAGTAATCGATTGTCATAACATCGATTGCCAAACAATTTAAGCATTGGTGGTTGTGAGCTTCACATCAATTACCATGTCTATATCGATTATCCTTAAGTCTCATATCGATTGTTGTTATAAATTGAAGCATATAATTGTCTTTTCTTTTGAATAATTAAAAAATGCTATTTATGCAGAGTATCATATGGCTGGCACATGTCTAACTTAAAGTACTCCATGCTCACACATTCCCAAGTACGAGGTCTCATGCTTAGGGCTATAAATATGTCCTTGTCCTTTGTGCAAAAGAAATCCAAAAGGTGCGTCTAGAAAAAGAGAAGTACCCTAAAAGTGTGAGCCCAGAAAAGAGGAGAAGAGTAGCGCCGCCAGGAAGAAAGTAGACGGAGAAGGCAAGAGCAGCAGAAGGAGAAGGAGAAGAAGGAGTAGAAGTAGCATTGATCAAGTAGTAGCAGCAGCATTTCGGAAGAAAGCCTGAGAAGACATTTCTTCCTTCTTCACATCACTCTTATCATATAATTTCTATGTGTGTTGTGATCTGTGCAAGTGTTCTGTGCAGATCAAAGCACATGTGTATATGGTTGTGTAAGTCAGATCAAAGCTAGAGGATTTGATTTCTTGTGGACCATATCTAGCATGTTTTGAGCACTATGTGCTCAGGTGTGTGTTTGAGTCAATGTGCTCAGATGTGTGTTTGAGCCGTCATGCTCAAGTGTGTGTTTGAGCCATTGTGCTCAGTTGTGTGTTGGAGCCATAGTGCTCTGGTGTGTGTGTGGGAGCCAACGTGCTCATTGTAGTCAAGGTTTTGAGTAGTGTAGCCTCACTGCATAAGGGGTGGACGTAAGAGTCATTAGACATAGAAGAGTAAAGAGAGAGAGTTTCTGTCTTGAGTTGGCAGTCTACACGTGGGGTATGCCCTCCTTCTTGTTAGGATCATAGTAACCTTTTAAGCATTCATCGAAGGATGGCATTGTTCCTAGATGCATCCTCCCATCTCCTAGCAATGTAGACTAGCCATAGGGAGTGGGAGAATCCTCACAAGCTAAGATGGACAGTTTTATCACTTTCATCATATTGGTGCCTGCGAAGAGGGCTTGCAGATCCTTGTTCAAGGGATGCCATTGCTGGTTTTGAACAACAAGGGCCCTGGAATAGAGGAATCTCTAGCACCTATCTCGGAGCATGTTTTGGGTTTGTCAGGTTATGTTGTAGTGTGATAGGGACACACCGAGTGATGAAAGTGGGGTACCATGCACCATAAAAAGGGAGGACACATCGTGACTTCCAAGGTCGAGGACTCGAACTCGAGGAGTCAACACCATGTTGGACATATGAGCTCTAGCCTATCCTTCTTTATAGGGGCCACAATTCTGGGCTAGTGCCAAGTTGGAGCTGGCCCATTCGAGTTGCTATGAGTTGATCGTTCTGATAGTTGGCCTTTAATGAGCCAACCTGATGTTCCCCTCTAGACAGCCACTCATACATGTATGGTTATTTCCCTTGGAACCTGTCTTTTATGAGAAGTTATCATGTGAACCTCTATACATATCATCTTTCATCTTCAGGGATACATTGTTGCCCCCTAGGACCCAGCAAAAGCACAAGTAACATCATTGAATTTCTCATGAAATGCTTATTTCTGATATAAGACGGCTAAGTTTATTATCTATCGTAGACATTATTTTGTCACGCGTGCGGTGCATGAGTTTTATCATTCTTTTTCTTTTTTTTATACAACTTGCAATTCCAATACAGAAAGTTGTTTATCTTTTTTTACTAGTTATTTTTCACCCTTAATAATATGAGTGATAAATAGTCAACTAAAAAAGATCAATAAATTTTTTATATTAAATTTATTTATCATATTTAACCTATTATTGTCATCGTAATATTAAGAGTGATAAATAATTTTTTTGAATTGATACCGTAAATACGACATGCAATTACTATTTCTTTGATGAGGAAAATACGAGAAACTGTTAGATGATTTTGTCAATGATATGTCGCTACAGGCTGTAGGAAACCTGAAAAACTAAGAAAAGCCACTTATGCACTGTCCATTTGGTTGGTTGTAAAATATATTCATTGGGAAATTTTTTTCCAATGAATAACAATTATAGGAAAATAAAATGGATAACAATTCGTTTGGTATCCACAAAAATGGTTTCCCTGAAAATAGTTTTCGATGTTTGTTTTTCAGTAAAATGTTTTCCAGAAATAATTTTCACATATTTGTTTATGCGTAAAAGATTTTCAAGAAGATGAGAATCAAGATATTGCGTGGTCCACAACTTACATAATAAGAATATATTGTTCTATTTCAATCATGCTCTTTTCATACAATTCTGAACTAAATGTTCAAAATCTGGAAGCAAACCAGAAGTTGTCAAAGGAAAACAATGGTGATGATTGATGATCAGTCCATCTCCATATAATTTATCATTTATTATATGTATTTTTGGTGATTAACAAAATCCCGAATATTAATATCCAACATCATGTTATGAAGTTTATCATCAGGCACTAAATCAATTAAAATAAATTAGTTGTCTACATATAATCTGTAGATTCAATGCATATGCTTTGTCTAAGTACACATCGACTTCCTTGATAGAACAACGATTTCATAAGTAAAACAACGATTTTAGTTTAACAACGATTTCATAAGTAAAACAACGATTTCGGTTTCACAACAATTCATAAGTAAAACAACGATTTTGGTCTCACAACGACTTTATAAGTAATACAACGATTTCGGTGCTACAACAACTTCATAGAAATATCGATTTCATGTCACTCAAACATCGACTTCATTGCTAGATCGATTTTGTCGTTACATCGACTTCATCTCACTTAAACATCGACTTCGTCTCATTTAAACATCGATTTCGATAGAACAATGACTTCATGTGAAACAATGATTTCATATCTATTATATCGTCTTCATGAGAAACAACGATTTCATGGTCACATCGATTTCATGTCTTTACATCGACTTCAGGATAAACAATGATTTCATGTCTAATTACAACGACTTCATGTGAAACAACGATTACATGTCTAATTACATCGACTTCATGTGAAACAACGATTTCATGTCTATTACATCGACTTCATGTAAAACAACAATTTCATATCTATTATATCGACTTCTTGTGAAACAACGATTTCATCTCTACAACGACTTCACTTGAAGAACGACTCTGTTTTGAACAACGATTTCTTCTGTACATCGATTTCAGTTATACAACGACTTAGTACAGAACATCGATTTCATTACATTAATACATGGATTATGCTCACATCAACTTGGTTTCAACATGGACTTCACTATTACTTGAAGTCCAGGGCATGAATTCATTTCGATTTCCTTGATAGAACATCAGTTTCTTAAGAGAAACAATGATTTCGGTCTCTCATCGATTTCATAAGTAAAATAACGATTTCGGTTTTATAGCGATTCTATAAGTTAAACAACGATTTGATCACTGTAACGATTCGATAAGTTACACAATGATTTGATCACTGTAACGATTCGATAAGTTAAACAACGATTTGATCACTGTAACGATTTGATAAGTTAAACAATGATTTGATCGTTGTAACGATTCGATAAGTTACACAATGATTTGATCGCTGTAATGATTCGATAAGTTAAACAACGATTTGATCGCTGTAACGATTCGATAAGTTAAACAACGATTTGATCGCTGTAACGATTTGGTTTCACTTAAAGAATGATTTGATCGAAAGAATGATTTGCTGACACTTAGAGAATGATTTGATCGAAACAACGATTTGCCTTCACTAGAACAACGATTTGATCAAAACAACGATTTGCCTTCACTTGAAGAATGATTTGCTCAAACAATGATTTGTTCGAACAACGATTTTCTTCTACTTAAATAATGATTTACTTGAACAAAGATTTGTTCACACAACAAATTCATTGACACAACGATTTCCTTATCATAGACTTCATTTATACATGAATTATGTTTATACCAACGATTTCATGTAAACATCAACTCTCTTCACAACGACTATGGTTCAAATACATTTTTCATATAATCTTGAAAATGACTACTCTTCATGATATTCAAATATATTTTCAAAACTCTGTGGAGTTCAAGTCTTCCCGCGTATATCACTGTATCTTGCATTTATTGTGATTGTACACATCTTCTGCATGTCGCATATCTGGGTGCATTCTACACCTGTGATTCAATAGCAAACGCTTTTCAGGATGACAAAATGACATTTCTATTTTAGTGTACATTCCTATAGCATGTTTTCTAACATTGACTGAGAGCATAGAAGCAGTATAGTTGTCTGTGTTTTTAGTATTTATTGCGTGCAGGTCTTTGCCAGTACCATATCTTACAATGTTTGATAATCAGAAGTAAAAGATATCAGGATGAATATTCTCTTTGCTATGTGTCTCTCTGAGCATTTATGACTGCAAGCTTGCCTATTCCACACCTTGGACCATACAGTCTAACGTGCTTCAAACAAAGAGACAACAGTCACTTCAACGGCTATATTCTCAAGAGAAGATATATAGAAGACTGATGACTCCATGAAGAACGAGTTTTAGAGATAGAGCTACACACAAAACTCACTAACAACTTTCGAGCATCAGGAAGAAGAGCTCATTCGTTTCATTCCACCATTCTTTCAGCTCTCAGCTCTCAAATTTTCTTTGCTTAGTCTTTGGAGGGCTAATGTTGTTCTGAGAGATTTTCTTGTTGAAAAATCTGTGTCTCTTAGACATTGCCTCAAATCAATCAAACTCTTATAAGCTTGGTCTAGGGGCCATTCTCTTTTTTACTCACATTCTTTGTGTGTTCCTCTTTGGTTGTGAAGAGAAGATCTATTGTGAACAGGTGGTTGCTATTCCCTTCATTGAAGAAGGAAGACATGTCGCATCAGGTGTTGGTTTGCACCTCTTCGGGTTTTGAAGAGAAGGCCTTCTGCGGCTGGATGTGTAAGAGTCCTTAAGGGGGACAGTACCCTTGGTTAGTGAAATCCCAAGTTGTTGTTTGGGGACTGGACGTAGGACTCCTTGGGATAGGAGATCCGAACCAGGATAAAAATCTCTTGTGTTTGTGTGTTTGCATGTTTGTCTTCACTCTCACTAATTCTAACCATCGAACTTAGTGTTTGTCTGTTAAGCATTTTTATTGACATGTTTTAATCTAAAAAGGATTCTTAGCAATCCATTCACCCCCCTCTGGGCTTGCTATCTGGGCAACAACATCAACTTTCTATTATCGATTACATTTAAGACAACTGTTAAATATTCTCATTTAAATCATTTTTAATCATTCTTTTGTTTCATTCTACATGATATTCAAATATGTTTCAAATCTTTGTGGATTTCAGTCTTCCCACGAAAAACATGTTGTATCCCATGTTATCTAACATTTATTGTGACAGTACAACTCTCTGTACAATATATCTTTTACCTATCATGCCTATGACTCACAAAGTCACACTTTACATAATGACAGAATGGCATTTCCTTTTTAGTGTATCTTTATACTGCACGAATACTAATGTTGAGTAACAGTTTAGACAAAGATAAGTTGTCTATGTGTCAGCATTTATTGTGTGCAGGGTTTCCGGTAGAAACACATGTTGCAAAGAAAGACTTGTCAACCTGACAAAGAGGATAGAAGATTCAGACAATCTTTCCATATGAGTGCAAGTGTCAATCTTGGCATTTATGGCTGCAAAGCAGAGACTCCAACGTGCATGAAGATATGAGACAGCGGATACTTCAACAGTTGAATTATTTTTTAAAGAAGATATATAGAAGACTGGTGACTTCAAGCGAAATACACACACGCGAAGTGAACAACGCTTGAGAAGCTTGAGCATCTTAGTCACTTGAAGATCAACAAGAGCTAGCTCATCGATTCCAACCTTCTTGAGCTCTTAGCTCTCCATAGAATATTGCATTACCTTAGAGAGCTTGCATAGTTCTGAGAGAGAATCCATTTTCTGATAATTTTATGTCTCTCAGACTTCGCCTCAGATCAAGCAGTGATTATAAGCTTAGTTTTGGGGCCTTTCTCATTCAACTCATCTTTCTGTGAGTTTTCCTCTTCGAGCGTGAAGAGAACACATGTTGCATCAGGTGGAGAGATCCCTCTTATTGTAGAGAAGAGAAGGCCAGGTGCTACTGGATGTGTAAGTGTCCTTAAGGGGGACTGTACCCTTGTTTAGTGGAATCCCAAGTGGTTGCTTGGGGACTGGACATAGGATTCCTTGGGATAGGAGATCCGAACCAGGATAAAATTTCCTGTTGTCCGTGTAATTGTTCTATTTATCTTGATTAACACTAACTCTAACAATCAATCTTAGTGTTGTCTGTCAAGTGTTTTCATTTACAGGAATTATTACAAAAAGTATTTTAGCAATCCATTCACCCCCCCTCTAGACTTGCTATCTAGGCAACAAGTGGTATCAGAGCCAAGTCTCTTCAAGTAAGTAGATCTCACGATCTGAAGAGCAAAGATAAATGGTAGCTCAAGGTCATGCAGAAGGTCTATCTGTCAATAGACCTCCTCTATTCGATGGTGAAGATTACAACTACTGGAAGACACGGATGGAGTTCTTCCTTCAAGGTCTCGATTTCTAGCTTTGGTCAATTGTTGAAGAAGGAGATCTCTTGGTAACAAACACTAAAGATAAATGGACAGATGAAGACAAGAAGAAATTATCTTAAAATAGCAAGGCTAAGAGTATATTGTGTTACTCGCTCAGCAAGAAAGAGTTCAACAGAATCTCAGCTTGTAAGTCAGCTATGGAAATGTGGGAAAAGCTCAGACTCACATATGAAGGAACTGACAAGGTAAAGGAAACAAGAATAGACATCCTGGTAGCTTAATATGAAAGATTTCAAATGTAGTCTGGTGAGTCCATCTCTTAAATGTACAGTAGATTCACAAACATCACGAATGGTTTGGCTGGACTTGGAAAAACCTATGAAATTGGAGACATGGTAAGAAAAATACTGAGATCTCTGCCAACCTCATGGACTCTTAAGGTAACAGCCATAGAAGAAGCAAATGATCTTAGGAGAATGTCACTTGAAAAGTTCATTGGGTCTTTGATGGCTCATGAGATAAATATGGAAAGGCTGGGAGAATCCTCCAGCAAAAAGAAGCACAGCAACGCTCTCAAGGCCACAGAAGACACATCCAATGGAGAATCAGAAAGTGACAAAAGCAATGAGAGCACTGAAGATGAAGAAGCCTTCCTCTCCAGAAGATTGCAGCACATACTGGCTAAGAAGAAGCATCAGTCAGGAAGAAGGTATTTCAAGAAGGGTAGAGACTTCAAAAGATCTGAGGGTAAAGATGTTAAGAGATCAGAACCAATATGCTATGAGTGCAAGAAGCCTGGTCACATTAAAGCCGAGTGTCCAAAATTAAAGAAGACTAAGTTCAAAAAGAAGGACAACATGAAGAAATTTAAGAAGTATAAGAAGAAGGCCATGGTTGCTGCATGGAACAACGAAAGTGACTCAGACAGTGAGTCAAGATCCAACGAAGAAGAAGAAGAAAAGCCCAACTTGGCCTTCATGGCAAATACTGATGATAAGGTAACTTCTGACTCATCCTTTACTTCTTGCATTGAATCAGATTCGGACAGCTTAGAAGATGCTTTCAATGAATTATACATTAAATATAAAGATGTTTGTAAACTGTTAAAAACAACTAAGATCTAAGATCTAAGATCTAAAACTGAATAGTTGGAAAAACAAATTTCCAAACTAAAACGAAGGAACTGCTATGTGAAGATATAAAAAGTAAAAATGAAAAGATATCGAACATAGAAAATCAGGAAATTACAAGCAAACTCAAAAGTGAAATTAACACACTAACAAAAGATAATGAATATTTAATGGCCACAATTGAAAATTTTACAAATGGAAAATCATATTTAATATTAAAAGGAGAAAGAAGATCAGGTAAGAAAAAGTATGGCTTAGGATATACTCCACCAGACAATGAAGAAACTGTAATTCATCCTAAAATTTATCCAACACCAAAATTCGTAGCTGAACAAAATATCAACTATAAAAAAAATAACAGTAAGAACCATAAGCCAAATAGGAAAATAAACAAAATTTCTTATTGCACTTACTGTAACAAATTAGGTCCCACTAAAATAACATGTACAATCAAACACTAAAAATGGATTCCCAAAAGAAACTGTGAAGAAGCTAACCAACCAGGACCCAAAAGAACTTGGGTACCTAAATCTCATTGATTTATTACAAGGAAGTCTTAGAGCATCAAAGTGGTACCTGGATAGTGGGTGCTCAAGGCATATGACTGTAGACACGCGAATTCGGCTCCGCCGCGGGCAAATTTCATATTGCGCCATAATGCCACAAATGACCTTCATTTTGCCTTGAAAGAGTGTTTTTCCCATCATTCTGGATCACCCCCGTTCTTCCCCTCTATTTCCGGAACCGCTCGGGCATTTTAAAGCTTGAATTCCTTGTCGCGACGGGTATAGCAACCGCATTAAGAAAGGCGTTCGGGCTGATGGACGTGATTCAGGATACTAAGCTTATCGCGACGGCCTTTAGGGGCGCGACCTTATCGCGGCCGGTGTGCAGGCCGCGACATGCTTAACGCGTCAGCCCTGCACGACGCGATAATGAAGTCTTATTTTATTTATGGAAAATGCTCATTTTATGAACGCGGCCGCCATAGGCGATGCGTTTCCAATTACCCTTTCGGCAGAATTTTCGTAAATAAAATAGGAAGGCTTATCGCGTCCGGTTAGGCCGACACGATCCAGTTCATAGTTGCGTCCAGCCGCCCGGATGCGATTCAGAGCCGATTCAACGTGGCCCCAAAAGTCGTCGCACTTGAGTACCCGTATCTCCAAGTCCTGAGGACTCTCTGAGTTGTGTTCGTGGAAGATGGGATTTAAAAGGTCAAATCCTAAAAGCTTCCAGCAGACAGCGCATTTATGAGCCGATTGCCTCAAAAATTGCCCATAGGTAATCGCGTCGGCCATGGCCGCCGCGTTTCAAGTCGCAGCAGCCCTGGCGGACGCGATTCCATTACTTATTACGGCGTCCTAACAGGATGCGATTTAGAGACATTGACGGTTATCAAGTGCCTGTCTCATCAAATTGACCTTCTGAAACGCGGCTTGTCGCCCAGACGCATTTAAATCATTTTTGCAGCACCCAAGCCCGACGCGATTCAAGTCGCGGCCTGCCACCCAGACGCAATTCAACTCCTTATCGCGGCGGTTGTACCCGACGCGATTCAAAGATTTACCTTTATAAATTGACCCCCGAGGGTCATTTGTAAGGGGGGGGGGGTTCCAAGAAGCGGCGAAGCTCTGTCGGACCGACGACCCGACACTCCCGTCGTCTCCTTCCATTCCACGCGCAAGGCGGAAGTGTCTTCCTCCTTTCCTCCACTCGTCCAATCGGCAATGGCTCGTCACGCTGCACCAACATTTGGGGAAGCACCCCCCTCCCCTCTCTCTCTCTCTCTTTTATTTGCATTTCCACTCCCTCCGAGCCCCACGTGGCTCTTTACATTTTCACCTCCTCCGGGCCCCACGTGGCCCTCCTTTAATCTTTTTACACACATGCATGCATACACACACACACACACCATTTTTAGGGGTTTTAAAAACCACCATCCTGTGAGTCCTCCCCATTTTACTCATTTCATTTATTTATTCAGGATTCGGTACTACAGGCCTCATTTTGCTAATCCCCATTCTTATTTGTCTTTTTTACAAGGGTAATCAAACGAGGAAACGCCCTCTACCGCGGCCGACCGTGTTCGTAGAGGAAGATAGGGCCCACATCATCCCCCGTGCAATCTCCCCGCTAAAAAGGTACGCTCGTGATCTCTCCTTCCACCTTGCACCCTTCGTTGTGCATTTTCCATTTGGTGCCCACGTGCACCTGGTGATCACGATCCTCTTCTCACCTTCCATAACATCCCTCTTTGTGGACCGCACGTCGTCTCCCGTAACAGCGGTGTCTACAAATTGGCGATCACGGTGGGACTTCTTTTGCATTTTCCCTTTGATTACCCCCTCCTTCGTGCCCCACGTGGCACTCTTCTTTTTTGCTTAATACCCTGCGGCATGTGTGTTTAATTTGTCTTATATATATATATAATATATATATATATATATATATACATCTCCTACGTTTCTGCCTGTTTTTTTTGTCCTCGGGAGGCCTGTCGGAATCGCATCCAACACAGAGGATGCATTCATAACGCGTCCTCAGAACATGACGCTTTTCGTTTCGTTGTCGTAGCGGCCAAGGCCGACGCGTTCAGCTGCCTTGTCGCGGCAACCGTTGTTGACGCGTTCTATTGTCACAGCGGCCAACCCCGACGCATTTTATTTCCTTTTCCATTGTGCACATATCCTGCATTTACTAATTTCTTTCCTGCTTGCTTTTCTTCTCTTGGATGCCTATTTGGAATCGCATCCCACACAGAGGATGCGATTCAGTCTTTGATAATGCGGCCGACAATTCAGACGCGTTTCTGCTTCTTGTCGCGGCGGCCAGAGCCGACGCGTTTCTTCCTGACATTGACCGTCCACAGGGACCTATTCGTGGCTCTGACAGCCTTCAGTGGCTTTGATATCCACGTCTCGGTGACTGGACGCGATTCAGTTCTGACAGAAATGCACTTTTCTGCCATTTCTGCTATAATTGTTGCATACAGGGCATTCTTGCATCGGTCGGGGGACCTCCTTTCCTCATATCCTAGGCTCCACACACCCTTCCGGTGAAGGCAAACTCTCCATTGGGCATTCCTTCCCTTTGGACTAGTGAACCTTCTCCCGAAACGCCGTAAGTCTTCGTACCCCTTGGATTCCCTCACGACAAACCGAGCTGGTTGTACCCCTCCGTTGACCCGGTTTAGATATCCATTGCGTGGTGAGAGGTGATTCTAGTTGTACTCCGAAGTATTTATCTTCTACCCAACTAGGAACTCACCTGGAGTGACACAATATTCTTCAAGCCATTAATTAATTGTGAAACTCTTCAAAAAAAAAAAAAAAAACGAGCGTTAAGCATCACGACTTGTTTGAACCGCATTGTTTGACTTAATCTTTGTTCAACCTTATATGTTTACTTGCTTATTAAAAATGGACCCAAGCTATCATGCTAATTTTTATATGGACTATGAGGATAATTCAAGCGTCCAATCATTTCAATCCCATGTCCGTCCATTTCACCACCGTGAGGGACAACCTTCCACCTCCTATGGTTACGTGCGCACACCGTGCACTAGCCTATCTGATGTCCCTTCACACCTCACTCCAATCAGAACCCCGCAAGAGCCTTCCCCCAACCATGATCCAATAGTCCAAATTGTCCTGCATGCACTCGATTAGCTCACCCCTCAACATCTCATTTTAATCCAATCTTTAGTTGAGAGTGTGACTCCTTCTCCTTCTTCCTCTAGGCACCCACCTTTGTACATTCCGATGACTTCGCCACATGCCCCTGTACATTCTCCATCGCTTCGGCCCCTTGGCCATTTGCACTCCCGTGTTCCGGTCTGAACAGACCGCCCCTTGGGAAGGCCCATTAATTCACGGCCACCCCCATGTACTCCCTCACATGCCCAGTGGCAATCCACTCCTCTCCAAGATGCTCTTCTCTAGAAATTGAATAATTTGGAGAAATAAATAAACGAGCTTTCAAATTCCAAGGGTGACCCCGTCGCCGCCATGCCGGCTCTCCCATAAATTTATATTCATCCTTCAGAGATGTCGTCGTACCGATTGTACAATGGCACGGGGAACACCTACCTTCACATTAAAGAATTTCTTTATGAGTCTTCTCATTGGCAACGTGACCCCATCATGTTGGCATATTTATTTAGAAAGTCTCTTGACGGCCCTGCACTCAAATAGTTCTACTCCTTAGAGTCAAGTGAGGCAGGAGACTTCCACTCTCTACATAAGAAGTTCCTTCAGAGATACAAAGACTACGGCAGCCCCTATCTCTCTATCACGGATCTAGCATCTGAGAAGATGAGGGCCGACGAGGCATTTATACAATTTGCTGACCGTTGTAGTTCAATGGCCACTCGCTTACAGCATGAGCTCTCGGAGTCAGAGCAAGTCAAAATAATCATTTCCAACTCTACTCCGAGGTTCAAGCACATCTTGGCCATGAATCAAATCACCTCCATGGAGGAGCTCTACGAGCGGGGACGTTACATTCAAGCCTATCTATTGGACTCCCCGATCGTGTAGCTTTTTGATCAAATTAATCCGAGAAAGAACGGATCAGTGGACGCCATCCACCATCCACCTCACCACCATACAACATACACCCCGTGTGTACCTCCACAAGCTCCCATTTACCACAACATGCTGCCACCCAGGCATCCACTGATTTGTCCTCCTCAGACTCAACAACCACCAACTGGGCCCTATGATGCCCCTATTTTTCGTGAAGAAGCTCCTGCGCCCTACATTGCGCCTGCTCCGGCACCCATGCTAGCTCCTATACCCCCACCACAACAACCTCCACCTCCACCACAGCCTGTTGCTTAGGTCGAGGTTGCCAGCGCCCAACCCATCTAAGAAACCGCTTGGTGTTACGATGATGAACCTTCCGAGGTCGTGTTCGTACGCCATTTACCTACACCTCCCATATTGCCATCCATTACCATTAAGCCTTCCATAATTAAGCCTCCACCCACCATTACACCTCCCATTACGCCAACACCCTTGGCAGCCGAACCCGAGAAAATCTTGCCCTTCATACCTACTACGCCTCCACAGGCCACACAACCTCCCATTACACCCGCCATGTCTACCCCCATCCAACGGAGCAGGCGCAAGTTTTTAAGGAACAACAAGCGTCAGCAAAAGAAGGAAGACCCAGGACCGGTCATGCTTTTCAAAATTCGAGATCATATCCCTCGCATGTAGGTCATTGTCAAAATACCGTGCACATTCACTGAGTGGGAGTCCTCCCCTCCAATCATGGCCGTCAAGAGGCCTTCTAATAATATGCCAATAATTCCAGTTGCCAGCCGGTGCCAATTCAAAATACTCATAGGGAATCTCTCCCTCCAAGCTCTCATGACCCCTCACACCATTGTTGTGAACCTTCCCACTCTAGTGAAAGGGTAAGCTTCTCAGATTGTGCTCACGCACTCCAACGCCAAATCATTGGCACAATCTATTATTCAAGGGGTCGTGCCCCTTTCGAAATCACACATCATACAACCTTTGGGCACGGTCCCCTCTTTGTTGCTTCCAACTCCACCGGTGGAACTCCCCACCCTTTCATTCAACTACATTCCAAGGGAGTTGCCACTGTCGCTTGAAACTCCAACGGAAGTCAACCCTCCAATCATTGAGAGCTGCTCAATCCCTCAGAGAAGAGCAAGACCATCCGCCCACTGGGCAAAATTTATGAGGAAGTACCTGAGGGTCAAGACACCAATTCCCAAGTGGAAGCCCAAATGCCGGGCAAGGCAAAAGATCAGGGGGTCTCCTCCATCTTTTTCATTTTCTTCTCTTCAATCATCATTTATGCTTCTCAACACCTTTCCGTGGGTTCTCCACATTCCCTCCCCACGGGAGGCATTTTATTTTCATATGTTGTACAATCCATTTTCCTATACCGAGCATCGCGCCCTATTTTGTACCCCTTACTCTCCTTTTCGTGCCCCACGTGGCACAACTTCCTTCCGTGCCCCACGTGGCACATCTCCTCCCAGTTCCCCACGTGGTACATCTCCTCCCAGTGCCCCACGCGGCACATCTCCCTCCAGTGCCCCACGTGGCACATCTCCATCTTGCACCCCATGCTGCGCACCTCCCTGTTTGGCTCCTCGCGGCCCGCTTTTTCCTTTCGCTCCTCCGGCCCCGCCGGATTCTTTTCCTCTTTCAGGGCACCGCGCCCTCCTTCTTCTCCAATCCCCTCTAGCCTCGGAGTCTCCAAAATCTTTCCTCCACTCTCTCCTCGCCGCCTTTAATCGGGTCCTTTGACCCTTCTCCCATTGTTTTCGGGGCTTCAGTCCCCACACGTCTTTTTTAATTAAAACAAAAAATGTAAATTCTTGTAGACCCCAGAGTCTTGCCCCAACGTAGGGCATTCGTCCATTTTTACCTTTCAAAAAAAACTCTTATTATATTGAAAATAATAAAAAAAATATTCAGCATTGTCATGCCGTCGCAGCATTTTTGTTATAAGAATTCCATGCCAGGAGTCCAAAATTCCCCCTTGGGTCATTAAAGTTTGCCCTTAGCATGGGCACTTGCACACACTTCATGGTGCCCTAAGCCAATTGTTCCCGGTAGACACCGTCACCATCACAGCCTCGCTTGAAAGGCACAAAAGTCTGTTTCTCCTCCTACTCGGCCAAATATGGGTAGCAGAGGTAGTCTGGGCAGGGCAACCAACCCAAAGCACCTCCGTCATAAGAAGACATCCTAAAAAATGGGCAAATCAAAATGACCAAGAAAAACAAGTCCAATGCATGTCAAGAGTGGCAAAGTCCCCGCGGAGTTTCAAATGGACCTGGTCGTATGCACGCAAAAATAAAAAACCAAATCAATAATAATAGGGCATGGCAAAGAGTGGCAAAGTCCCCGCGAAGATCCAAATGAACCCGGTCGTACGCATGTCCCTACAATCAAATGGTCATCACTCAAGATTCCAAAATAATTCAAAAGCCCCAGTGCTTAATGAGACTGAACCTTCTGACGGTTGTGCCAAGGAAGGAAGTCAACACCCAACTCCTCAATACCCACATCAAAGCTTGTCTCCAAATTTTCTTCCCTTTCTCCCTGCCAGACTTAGGTGCCTTTTCAGGCGTGGCTTTGATAGTACACTGTCAGCCCAGTGCAATCAGTCATGGGCGCCACATTAAAACGCATGCCTTACTCTGGGCATTCTTTAATGAAACAGGAGGTAACAAAGACCCCTCGCCAGTCAACTTTTATAACTCTTATGTCGCACTGGCATGACAATTCTTCCAAAAAAATCAACAAAAAAATCAAATATTCTCCAAAATCACAAAAAAAATACTTTTAAAATCCACAAAAATCAAATATTTTCAAAATCAACAAAAATCCAAATACTTTCAAAATCCAACAAAAAATCAAAATATTTTCCAAAACACCATAAAAATTCAAATATTTCTCAAAACTCACAAAATTCAAACATTTTCAAAAATCCAAAAAATTCCCGATGGTATCATTGCAAGCACATTACCTCTTGTCTGCGTCAGATCGCATCACTTCTTCCAATCATAGGTTCCTCCCATCCTGAACTCCAAACTCCCTTGGCCAGAATCATTTATCCTCATGGTTAAACAAACAAATTGGAGCCATGTTTGTTGCTAAATGCTTTATCCATGCTCCATGCTACAAATGTTGTTATTCCATGATATTTGTTATCTTGGCTAATGATTTTTGAGCGCAGGATTCGAGTTGCCTCATCCGGAGCAATCAGGCTGTAATGTGCCGCCCCTACCATCAAGTTATCTATATGTTATACCCTTAGAGCATACCAAAGATCTTGTGGCTCTGAGAAATCTGGGATTTGAGTTCCCCTTTATCAAAAATAATGATTATCCCAAAGGATTTTTAGCTGCACGGATAGGTTGTTACGCTTGGCATGTGAGGACGACGGACCCATGCATGAAACCCCGGTCCTGACTCACCGGTGTGACAATATTATCCTTGGTTATTTTCTACTCCTCTCTTCATCTTTATTTTTCTTTTAGCCCAGCATACATGCATATTGAAATCTCAGTGGAAAACCACTCTTCCAAGCCAATTTAAGGGCCATCCGTGCCTCAAATTCAAAAGCAACCTTGAAATATTCCATTCCGGGTCGAATACCCAAATCCCTTTCTTGTTGCCTCCGGGCTAATTTCCTTCAGAACTTTTGTTTAGACTTATCCCTTTTATTTTTCGTCTTTATTCCCAGAGATCCACCTGAGGCAGTGGCAGACGCCCCCAATGGTGCAACCTAATGGATTGTGCCCTTAGGTACTTCCCCTTCGCTGGAAGTTGAACTCTCCTTCTCTCCCAAGATCCACCTGAGGCAGTGGCAGACGCCCCCGATGGTGCAACCTAACAGATTGTGTCCTTAGGTACTTCCCCGACGCTGAAAGTTGGTCTTTTCTTTCCTTTTCGCCCCACGTGGCACCTTTCCTTTCCCTTTCCTTTGTCCACGCATTTGTTTCTTTAGGTCTTCTTCCTAGTGGTGACTTCCTAGGTTGTTGGTGAAAGACTCTCATCAGGTGGTAGCCACCCAATGATTAAGCGTGTCTATTTTTCACTTTGGAATCTACTTTTCAGTCCGCTCCCGCTTCACTCTACTTCACTACGCTTCATTTATTTTTATTCCATTTCACTCCATTACACTGCACTTCGTGTCCCTCCGCTTCACTCCCCTGCAAAGCAGACGCCAAGCGTGGCAGCTGTAGACATACAAATTCGGCTCCGCCGCGGGCAAATTTCATATTGCGCCATAATGCCACAAATGACCTTCATTTTGCCTTGAAAGAGTCTTTTCCACATCATTCTGGATCACCCCCGTTCTTCCCCGGTGCTTCCTCTCTATTTTTGGAACCCCTCGGGCATTTTAAAGCTTGAATTCCTTGTCGTGACGAGTATAGCAACCGCATTAAGAAAGGCGTCCAGGCTGATGGACGCGATTCAAGATACTAAGCTTATCACGACGGCCTTTAGGGGCGCGACCTTATCACGGCCAGTGTGCAGGCCGCGACATGCTTAACGCGTCAGCCCTGCGCGACGCGATAATGAAGTCTTATTTTATTTATGAAAAATGTCTGTTTTATGAACGCGGCCGCCATAGGCGACGCGTTTCCAGTTACCCTTTCGATAGAATTTTCATAAATAAAACAGGAAGGCTTATCGTGTCCTGTTAGGCCGACACAATCCAGTTCATAGTCGCGTCCAGCCGCTCGGACGCAATTCAGAGCCGATTCAACGTGGCCCCAAAAGTCGTCGCACTTGAGTACCCGTATCTCCAAGTCCTGAGGACTCTCTGAGTTGTGTCCATGTCAGAAGACGCGATTTAAAAGGTCAAATCCTAAAAGCTTCCAGCAGACAGCGCATTTATGAGCCGATTGCCTCGGAAATTGTCCATAGGTAATCGCGTCGGCCATGGCCGTCGCGTTTCAAGTCGCGGCAGCCCTGGCGGAAGCGATTCCATTACTTATTATGGCGTCCTGACAGGACGCGATTCAGAGACATTGACGGTTATCAGGCGCCTGTCTCATCAAATTGACCTTCTGAAACGCGGCCTGCCGCCCATACGCATTTAAATCCTTTTCGTGGCGCCCAAGCCCGACGCAATTCAAGTCGTAGCCTGCTGCCCAGACGCAATTCAACTCCTTATCGCGGCGGCTGTACCTGACACGATTCAAAGATTTACCTCTATAAAGCGGGGTCATTTGTAAGGGGGGGTTCCAAGAAGCGGCGAAGCCCTGCCGGACGGCGACCCGACACTCCCGTCGTCTCCTTCCATTCCACGCGCAAGGAGGAAGCGTCTTCCTCCTTTCCTCCACTCGTCCAACCGGCAACGGCTCGTCACGCCGCACCAACATTTGGGGAAGCACCCCCCTCCCCTCTCTCTCTTTTTTATTTGCATTTCCACTCTCTCCGGGCCCCACGTGGCTCTTTAAATTTTCACCTCCTCCGGGCCCCACGTGGCCCTCCTTTAATCTTTTTACACACATGCATGCATATACACACACACACACACACACCATTTTTAGGGGTTTTAAAAACCACCATCCAGTGAGTCCTCCCCATTTTACTCATTTCATTTATTTATTTGGGATTCGGTACTACGCGCCTCATTTCGCTAATCCCCATTCTTATTTGGCTTTTTTGCAAGGGTAATCAAACGAGGAAACACTCTCTACCACGGCCATCCGTGTTTGTAGAGGAAGATAGGGCCTACATCATCCCCCGTGCAACCTCCCCGCTAAAAAGGTACGCTCGTGATCACTCCTTCCACCTCGCACCCTTCGTCGTGCATTTTCCATTCGGTGCCCACGTGCACCTAGCGATCACGATCCTCTTCTCACCTTCCATAACATCCCTCTTTGTGGACCGCATGTCGTCTCCCCTAACGGCGGTGTCTACAATGACATGTGACAAGAAATTGTTTTCTCACATCAAAAATGAAGGTAGAGTAACCTATGGTGATAATGGAAAAGGGTCAGTGATTGGTTGTGGATCTATTAGAAGTCTAGATAGGATCCTTATAGAAGATGTTCTATGCATCAAAGGACTCAAGAACAATCTTATCAGCATCAGTCAGCTGTACGACAAGGGTCACCATATCAAATTTTAGGAATCAGAATGTCTGATTATCAAGGATGGTGCAACTATTTTCGAAGCCAACAGAGAAAAGAATTTATATGTTCTGCATCTAGAAGAATTAAAGGATCAAGACATTTGTCTAGCAGCAAGTAAAGAGCAGAACGCTGAACTGTGGCACCGCAAGGATCGGTCGTGCTGACCTTTCATTAGCATGACTCGGATCAAAGCGTGACCCATTAGTACGCTTCGATCCAGACGATATGGATCCTTATAATAATAATAATAATAATAATCATAATAATAAAAGAACAAAACAAGTCACATTGAATCAGCTATGCTAGGCACTCACCTTGCCCTTGACATGGTACGATACGGTTATGTTGCTGCATATACTCCTCTAAACTATTATATTTATCTGTACATCCATGTCATAATGAAATCATAAATCTTCCTTTTCGACTTAGACTTAGAAAGCAATTCTTTTATTTGCACATGATCTTTTTCTCTCAGTTAATGGAATTCTTTTTTGTGCAGTCCATGTAAATTTTACTGCATAATATGTCATGCAATAACCATTTCCTTTTCAATAATGACAACCATTAGATCTCAATCCAAAGGTTATTCATAGAGTCCACTGCCTATATAAGGAGATAGATATTGGTGAGAGAGAGAGAACATGTGGATGGGAAATATTTTATGGGTTCAACGAGATATGATGGGGAAATAGTTTTAAAAAAAATAGTGAATATTTGTAACATCTAAAGTCATTACCTCGACAACTATTTTTATGTCGTTGCGTAGAGAACAATTAATATAAAGCTATATATGTCAAAAAAAATTGGAGAATACAATACATATGTTGCGCCACAGATGTGCGAAAACACAAGCAAAATGTTTTATAAAGAAAAAGATATTGTTTTATCTATTTGGCTCCATCCATAACAAAAATATAAAAATCTATTATGTATAGATCTATCTATTAGATCCCTTCCTTATATATTATGAATTAGACAATTATAATTGCGGAGGGATAAAGTTGGCCTCGCCTATTAAATCTATTGACCTAGCCCATCAAGGTGAGAGAATGAGGGTTGCACCTAACCTGGTAACATTAGAGTGATAAAGTGCATACCACACTATGACATCCAATAGCAGAGATATAAATCAAGCTTGCATCTCCATCTTGGCATCATGCATAGCCCATTTTCTTAATAGTGACCCATGTAGAATGAAGGGTGTGGGTCAGATCTTGACCCCAATCTCCTCGGCTCCATAGGTCATTGACACTTAGCCCAAATTAAGTGGGCGAAAGTGGCCCCCGAGGCCTATCATCCCTAGATGACCCTCCTGTTAGTCTTAGGTGGACAACAAGCCAATCAGATATTGTATCATTTTGTTTAGTTATTAATAAAGTGGCATTTATTTATTATTTTACTGTGTTGGTATTATAATAAAGTCCATGAACATGTGCAATAGTGGGTAGACTATGATGTGTGATCATACTAATAAGACTACTCACTTAATAAACACATATTCTAAATGTTCCTATTCGGTGGATACCTGAGAAGGACATCAGATATCCGGATAGAATAGTATTGTTTACTCTTGCTCATATGATGAGGGTGACTGATCTCATAGTCATGTGTGTGGAGACACTAAGGAGAAACAATATGTGCTCTTTAGAGAAAGAGTTCACTGAACTGATCCGATAGAATCACTGGATGGAATTGTACCTAACTGTCAACCAGGAAGATTCAATTGTCACAGTTGTGTAGATGATCTTTAGACCTGAGACACCAAAGACACCTTGTTGGTGGACTTCTGTGTTTTGAGCTTGACCTAAGAATCTCTATTCAAGAGATTCCAAACAGTCAATGTTCGGACACAGCGAAAGACCTTCGAAGGGGATTAAGTGGTCAATAAGGATCATTTGCCCTCGGTACACAGAGGGAGAATACTCAAGGGAACGATGTAATGGAGTCCCTGGCCAGGGCAGACAAAATATCAAAAAGGGAGTTTTTGATATTAATCTAAAGCATCGAGTCCCAGTGAAACAACAAGTTAGGATTTGACAGTATACCATATCCTAAGTTGTTCAAGAGTATTGTGCAAATGAGAGATTATATCTACACGGTAACTGATGACGGAAAGGTTCCTTGTGAGGGTTACACAACCCCAATACCTTCCGGGTTCACGTGGTGTTGCTTGGCACCCAACGTGTTCGGAGGCCCAGATGAGTCGACTAGATAAAGTTGACTCGGATTGTTGATTAATATGAGATATTAATTAATTATTTAAGTTAGTAAGAGTTACTAATTTATTGGGCCATTAACTGGATTGGTACTTGGGCCTAGAGGGTCACACGCAATAGGTTTTCATGCGACGGTCTAATTATATAAAGATCAGGGGTTTTTATGAAAAACTACAATCTTTATATAATGACGTGATGGGAGAACCCTGGCCAAGCATCAGGTTTTGCCCAGGGCCGCCCCCCCTCTCTCTCTCTCTCTCCCTCTCTCTTGCGTCACATGTCGCGGAGATCGGCGCGGATCCAAGCTCAATCTTCGAGCGTTGCGGAACCCGAGGGAGCGAGCGTGGACGGGCACGAGAGAGCAGGCGTGGATCGTCACGAGGAAGACCGAGTGGACACCGCTGGAGGCCGGACGGTTGAACGGCTTGTGGCGCCACCTCCTCGCAGTCGTACAAACGCGGATCCGATTCTGCGCAAGGTGATTTCGACTATCAGATAGTCAGATCCGTGTCTCGCAAAACAGAATGAGATCAAATTTTAAATTCATATTCCGCTGCGTTTTCTTGATCTCGGGTCGCATTAGATCCTAACACCTCCAATCATCAATGTTGAGTCCTTGGCCTCCTAAACTGCGGTAAGGCCGACCTGCAACGCTAAAAGGACAACCACCTCTACATCCAAACACGCCCTTGCCATGTTATGGTAAAGACCCGCCGACTATCCAGCATGTTTCTACTATGCTAGGAAATGGCTTGACTACCTACCTAGTATGCCCTCTCTCCCGTAGAGATTAACAGCAATACCATAGCTTCCCCCTTGCCTGATTGGCAGGAGAAGGGGGCAATCCAACCTTTGATCTTGCATGCACACCCAACTTTCTTGATGGCCATCTAGTATGGTCAGGAGAGGGATAGTAGGAGAGTAGGACCCCCAACATATCCATAAAATAAGACAACAAACAAAAAAAAGGGGGTAGAGGAGAAATTTCTGACCATAATCATGCAACCTTTGGACTCTTACATTGGCACAAAGGATCACCTAGTCTCCCGCTCTCCCTCTCTCTCTCTCTCTCCACCCCTAATCTACCACCCTTTTTTTGTCTTCATCCACGAGATCACTCCTAAGACCCTCCTAATCATTTTCGTTGGTTGTAGGTATGAGGGACGGTTCTCTTCGTCAAGAAATATAATAAAGAGCACTAGTAATCAAACGATGGAAGTTTCTCGACCACTTTTCAATCTCTATAATAAACACCCTCAAAGAAAATATTCATGTTATGCACTTATTAGATCATAAGGTAATATTGTAATATATTTTTGACAATAATTAAAGTGAAATATTTTTGCACCCAAGCAATGGCGATGCAGCTGCCGAGAACACACAACAATCTGGCGTTGTCCTTGACGTCAACGGAAAACCAGTCACTGTGGACTTCCGTGGCAAACCTGCCACGTTTTACATAGAGAATGCTAATATTAAGAAGCCAGATGGTCTTCATGAGAAACCTCTTGCATCGTATTCCTCTAGTAAGGTGAGCAACGATGATGGAGCTGCTGGGAACACACCACAATTTGGCGTTGTCCTTGACGTCAATGGAAAACTAGTCACCGTAGACTTCCAGGGAAAACCTGCCACATTTTACTATGAGAATGCTAATAGTAAGAAGCCATATAGTCTTTACGAGAAACCTCTTGCATCGTATTCCTCCATTAAGGTGAGAAACAATGATGGAGCTATCGGAAACACACCACAATCTGGTGTTGTTCTCGACGTTAATGGAAAACCAGTCACCGTGGACTTCCATGGCAAACCTATCATGTTTTAATTCGAGAATGCTAATAGTAAGAAGTCAGATAGCCTTTATGAGAAACCTCTTGCATCGTATTCCTTCAGTAAGGTGAGCAACGATGATGGAGCTACCGAGAACACACCACAATCTAGCGTTGTCCTCGGCGTCAATGGAAAACTAGTTAACATGGACTTCCGTGGCAAACCTGCCACATTTTACATCGAGAATGCTAATAGTAAGAAGCTACACCACAATCTAGCGTTGTCCTCGGCGTCAATGGAAAACTAGTTAACATGGACTTCCGTGGCAAACCTGCCACATTTTACATCGAGAATGCTAATAGTAAGAAGCTATACGGTTATTATGGGGAACCTCTTGCATCGTATTCCTCCAAGAAGATGAGAAACGATGATGGAGCTATCGAGAACACACCACAATCTGGCGTTGCCCTCGGCGTCAATGGAAAACCAGTCACTGTGGACTTCCGTGGAAAACCTATCTCGTTTTACTTCAAGAATGCTAACAATAAGAAGCCAGATGGTCTTTATGTGATACCTCTTGCATCATATTCCTCCAATAAGGTGAGCAACGATGACAGAGCTTCCAGGAACACACCACAATCTGGCGTTGTCCTCGGCATCAATGGAAAACCAGTCACCATGGACTTTTGTGGCAAACCTGCCACATTTTACTTTGAGAATACTAATAGTAAGAAGCCATATGGTCTTTATGAGAAACCTCTCACATCGTATTACTCCAATAAGGTGAGCAACGATGATGGAGCTACCGGGAACACACCACAATCTGGCATTGTCCACGACATCAATGGAAAACCAGTCACCATAGACTTCCGTGGCAAAGCTGCCACATTTTACTTTGAGAATGCTAATAGTAAGAAGCCAAATGGTCTTTATGAGAAACCTCTTGCATCGTATTCCTCCAGTAAGGTGAGCAACGGTGATGGAGCTGCCGAGAACACACCACAATCTGGCGTTGTCCTCGGCATCAATGGAAAACCAGTCACCGTGGACTTCCGTGGCAAACCTATCTCATTTTACTTCGAGAACGCTAACAATAAGAAGCCAGATGGTCTTTATGAGAAATCTCTTGCATCATGAGTGCGCCTGGCATCTACATTCATCTATATGTGTAAACCTACATATGTGTGCTTGTGTTGAAATAATACGGCATCTGATCGAAGTACTACTCATAGATGCCCAGTCATGAACTTGTTATGCTGATCGGATTAAGAGTTGGAGGAGAGGGAGAGGTGGGGGAGGGTGGTTGGATTTTATCTATGATGTTGTCAGTACGTACGCGTGCTTCATTTTTAGTGAGTATTGTACTATGCATAAGCATGTGACATAGTACAAGTTGTTACAGATTGTTCTCTCTAAATAAATGTGTTCGCGTTGATAATGTATGGTAAGCTTTTCATCATATTCAAAGTAAATTATCATGTCTACTTGCAGATCAAATTAAGTTGTGGGCCATGTTTTCTGCAAATGAAAATCAACATTTATTCTATATCATTCATCTTTCCATAGTTTTTCCAAAAAAAATATTAAAGTGGAATTGGAGTTGGATGTGAAAATTTTCAGGACGTTAAAAGAGGTTTGGTCACCATTAATCAATATACTTATTTTCTTTGTGGAAGATATCAACAAGCTTGATCCCAGGTAAACCCTTGCTACTTTTTTTTGAGCGGCATAAAGTGAAGTGTTTAAGCTTATTACAAGACAGATCTCTTGGTCCTGATTTCATCATTCCATCTCTATTTAGGACCTCCATCTTGCCCAATAAGTATACATATTCTTGTATGTCGTTTCTCACATAAGTAAAGATATATGTGCTTAGAACAGCAGTGAACCAAAGACTCACCTCAGACAAATATCACCTAAATAGATCGATCAGTCCCAAAGAACTTAATAGTTGCGGTTTTCCAGGTGTACCACCACCTTATTACCTTGGATAAATGCGTGGTTGCATCTGAGGTGCCGCGAGATGAACAACTAAGAGGGGAGGGGTGAATTGGTTATCGCCAAAATAAAAAGAAAAACCACGATACATGCTTAAACAATCGTTATTTATAACTACGGTACACATGCATTATAATTAGCTCGTCACCGGTCACCATGTTGTTAGGATCGAATGTTCGGTTATGGCAAAGCTAGAAGGGGGGGTTGAATAGATTTGCAGCGGAAACTTAAGCAATATGAAAATTACTTCGGATTAAAAGATCTACTCAATTAAAACCCCTTTGATCTGATGCAATGTGTGTGAGCAAACTAACAGTTAGTGTGTAGATGAAATCCCTATGCATGCATCTAGCGCAATACAGTGCAAACCATAAGTCAAACCACAGTGCACAAGGGATTTTTTAGGTGGTTCGGAGATCACACCATGTGACTCCTACGTCCACCCCCCACACAGTGAGGACACACTACTCAAGAACTGAGTACAACACACACACGAGCACACCGGCTCAACCACACACACACACGCTAGATCAAGTCCACAAAAGATCAGATCCTCTAGCCTTGATCTGACCAACACACCACACACACGTTGTCTGATGCAAACACGCAATCAGAACAACAATCCACACTTCCACAACATCCACGTACTGATCTCAAATCAGTGCACACACACAGATATATGAAAGTAGTGAAGGAGAAGAGTTTTGAGATGAAGAATCAAATCCCGATGTAGATCTCTTCTCGTTGGTCGTCCAGAAGACTCCAAGCTTCGTCTTGACAAGTATCAGTTGATGGAGAAGCTTGAACCACGGACGAACCGGCTTCAACTCCGCTTGGAAGGTTGTTCTTCTTTGTTCTGGGCAGAGAGATGAAGCAGGGCAGCAGGAAGAAAGCCTTGATCTTGACCTTTGCTTAGGGTTTTGGTATGGTGGCTCCTTGCTGCGAAAATAGCCTCATATGATCCATATATAGTGGTGTCCAAGCATAGAGAGTCGTGCTAAAAGGAAACACCAAAATATAGATCATATCCTGGCCATAGATCTTCCCAAAACTCCGTCTGTCGACAGCCGACTTGCTGCTGTCGACAGATGCTCACAGGTTTGCAAGAACCGGAAGACTGGGCTTTCTGGAAATAGATTTCTGAGTGTATCTGTCGACAGGCGAAAATCATCTGTCGACAGATGCATCAGATGCACTATTCATCTGTTGACAGATGCACTGTCATCTGTTGACAGGTGCACTATTTCAGCAACTTGTCTTGTTCTTTTGCACTTGGATTTTGGGCTTTGTCTTGCATGGAATCTCACCTACATTAAAAGACATAATTAGTGAGATATAATGAACATATAAAACATGTGTTTCATTTGCATCCAATTGTCATTCTCATCATGTTTCACACATTCATAACACAACAATTTTGTCTTGTTCATGAAATGTTCATCATCAAAAACAAACATACCATTTGTGAACATTTCACATAACATCAATTAGTATTGCTCATCATCAAAAACATTTAAGCACTTGTTGTAACCCAACATTCTCCAATATGAGAACCCAACATTCTCCCCCTTTTTGATGATGACAAAAATTTCAATTTATGCACAATTGATGTTTCTCCCCCTTTTGGCAACATTCAAAAAGATAATGGGTGCACACAAGTAAAAGAATGAAGCAAAGAATTGTGTGACCACATAACTGAATTGTGAAAGAATTGAGTGGGGAATGAGTGTTCAAATGAGATTGCAAGGTTGAGAATAGGTTGATACCCACTACAAAAATGTCATAAACACTAGTATTAAGACACATAAAAATTCTACAATGGTTAAGAGATAATACTCCGGGAATCTCAAGTTATAGCATTTAGAATACATCGTTCAAAAACACATGAAAATGAGATAACCCTTTTGAATAAAACCATTGAAGAAAATCATATACCTTAGTGGGTGATGTTCAGTTGGTAAATGAAGGCAATGTCTACATGAACAATTGACAATAGACAACCTATTGCCCTTGATTTAAATCTTGGAGGCTCCACTCTATTTCTAGCATTTGAACAATTTAAGTGGTAATTAGGATCACTTTTACCTTTTGACGTGAAGGTAGACATTTGGGATGCCCGTACCCCCAGTTACTCAGTGTGAGTGACCATCATACCATTATGCAGAGATAATGAAAGGACTTTTTGACGCGAAGACAGACATTTGTGATGCCCGTGTCCCCGGTTACTCAGTGATACTCATCATTGCTCTGCCTTTGTCCCAATTCACATATTTGTTTTTTTTTTTTAATTTTTGACTTTAGAAATAGGTAGCTTTTCTTTTTTTTTTTTAAGTTGGAAAATCAAGTTCAAAAGGTTTATTAAGGTCAAAGGCCAATGCAAAGACATTAAGTTCAAAAACCTTCTTACTTGTCAATCCATATAGGAACATGATCATCCACAAGGGAGTTATTCAAGTGAGTTAGGTTAAAATCATTAGATTTGTTCAATGTTTTCTAGATGATACAACCTAGACTCAATCTCAAAATATTATTTCAAAATCATTGCGATTAACCATATGACTTTGATACTATGTGAGGATGAAAGGTTATAATGAATATTTATACCCAATTCTCCCCTTGCATCAATGATATGAACATACTCATGAAGAAATTATGAAGAAGGATGAAGAATTTACAGAAAATGTGTATCTGTCGATAGCAAGGGAGTGTTTGTCGACAGATGCACTCAGACAGAGCAGTTGGGGTTCTGGGAAATCAGGAATTGAGTAAAGCTGTCGACAGAAGGATTTTTGTCTGTCGACAGAAGCACACAGAGTCCAATTTCTTGGTTCTGTGAGGCCATATCTGTCGACAGGCTGTTTGGGGCTGTCGACAGGGGCTTTGAAACTTCAGTTTTAAGGCTTTGAATTGAGAGTGATTTGAACCATAAGATTGAGGGATAAGTACACATTGAATATGAAGGGTATCCCTTATGAATTTCACTCACCTAGCCTTAAACTTACTCCCCCATAATGTGTGCATGTGATGAGATAACATTCAAGCAATTCAATCATGATTTAGACATTCATCACAAGCAGTTGCACACAAATTTCATGAGCATTCATGAGCATTTTCAAACTTACTCCCCCATAACATATGCATAGAAAATGTATCAAGCAATTCACACGTTATTAAGCACACAACTAGCCTTATGTATTACATGACTTTTGGTACTTGGCGGAGTATTTTACTCACGCATAATGATAGTTTCCAAACAAGCATAACTTGTTTTTCCACATGTCATCATTTGATATACCAAGAGGTCATGTGCACAGTTATGTAAGCAAGATGGCATGATTCCAATTGCTAAGAGGCATTGTCATGTGGGGTAGCATTAAGACACATTTTGGATTGCTCAGATAAAGGTAAGAATCCATTTCAATTTCAGCAGTTCATATATGAAGTGATAGGGAGATTTTACCTGAACAGTCTTCAATCATAGTAAAAACAGTTTACCTTTGTTCTCCATCATTTCTTGCCTTGCACAGCCAATGTCATGAATCCATTTCTAATTTTTGGGTGCAAGACATATCAGCTTGTTGATCAAGCTTGTTTTGGGACCCACACTTGCTTGGGTCCTGCAACGACATTAAGGTTAGGATATAACAAAGATTTCAAAATCCAAAGTGATTTGATTTTTGGATTTTTGTTGTTTTGTGCAGTTTTCCTGTTCATAGATACATGAAATTTCTGATCTTTATGAACATGTTTATCCTTGTGTGTATGAACACATGGATTATTATGGAGCTTTGGAGCATGCACAACATCATGATTTTTATGAGAGTGTTGATTTTTCTTCCAACAGAATTTAGCAAGATGACCAAGTTTATTGCATTTGTAGCAAACAGGTTGAGCATTTACCTGGAGCTTACCATAGTGTGATTGCATTTGCTGGAATCTCTGAGATCCTTTAGAGTACCTTTGATCACCCTTGGGTTGAGAAGAAGGAGGTGGTACCCTTTGGTATCTCTTGGCATGATGTGGAGTTGGAGATTGCCTTGAAGCTTTTTGAGCTGTTGGAGGAGTTGAAACATTGTACAATCCTGCTTTCTTTTTCACTTCCTTTTTCGGATTTTCAGTTGTAACTACATTCCTTTTAATTGCTGCCTTTTTGTTCAAATTTTATTTTGTTTTTGAACATTTTTCTTATTTTTCACAGAAGTAAGACTTGTGTTTTTCAATTCATTTTGAATCTTCTGTTTTTCAGCTTTTAATGCAACAACTTCTTTTTCTGAAGTCTGAAGCTTGTTTAGCATGACATCCAAACCATTTTTCATTTTGTTCTTTTCATTTTCAAATTGAGCAATTTGTTGTTCCAGATCAACAATTTTATTCTTAGAATTGTTCCATTCATCATTTAATGGTCTGTCATGATACATGCATTCAATCTTCTTTTTCAGATGATTATTTTCCTCAATCAATTGGTTGCATTTCTCTTTTATTTGATGATCATGAGCCATGTTGGAGATTTGTTTGATCAATTGATCATTATCAAATTTGAGATTTTCATTATGATCAATCAATTTTTCATTTTGATTTTTCAAATCAGAATTTTCAGATTCCACATGATCATGATCTTCTTTCAACTTAGAAAACTTGATTTCATAGTTTTTGACTTCATTTTCCAATTTTTCATTCTCCATTTTCAATGTTTCATTTTCTTCATAGAATGCTTGAGCATTATCAATTATCATTTCATTCTTTTCCAGATTTTCTTTTAGCTTCTTGTTTTGATGTTTAATAGTTTTAAATTGTTTGCACATGTGCTCATAGCATTCTATCAATTCATTATAAGATATATCATTCTCTGAATCAGAATTGGATATTGAAGCATCAAATGGGTCTGAATTGGATTTACCTGATTCTTGAGAATTTCTTGACATCTTTGACATATGTGATCCTCTAGAGTCGTCTGAACGAGAAGAGCCTCTTGAGCTTCCATGAGCCATGTAGCATTTTTCATTGATTTCCCTTCCAGACTTGCATGTTTTCATAGAGGAGACCTGCATTTTATGAACCTTGTCATCAAACTCAATAATCATTGGTCTACTTATGATACTTGAGAACTCAGACATATTTCTGAGTATGTAGTAGATAAATAAACCAACCACGAAGTGATCAGATCAGTTCAGAATCAATTATAAACCCGATCAGAGCAATTAAGCACACATAAACGGATATGCCAAATCACAACCGATGAACAGAAAACCCGCTCTGATACCAATTGTTAGGATCGAATGTTCGGTTATGGCAAAGCTAGAAGGGGGGGTTGAATAGATTTGCAGCGGAAACTTAAGCAATATGAAAATTACTTCGGATTAAAAGATCTACTCAATTAAAACCCCTTTGATCTGATGCAATGTGTGTGAGCAAACTAACAGTTAGTGTGTAGACGAAATCCCTATGCATGCATCTAGCGCAATACAGTGCAAACCATAAGTCAAACCACAGTGCACAAGGGATTTTTTAGGTGGTTCGGAGATCACACCATGTGACTCCTACGTCCACCCCCCACACAGTGAGGACACACTACTCAAGAACTGAGTACAACACACACACGAGCACACCGGCTCAACCACACACACACACGCTAGATCAAGTCCACAAAAGATCAGATCCTCTAGCCTTGATCTGACCAACACACCACACACACGTTGTCTGATGCAAACACGCAATCAGAACAACAATCCACACTTCCACAACATCCACGTACTGATCTCAAATCAGTGCACACACACAGATATATGAAAGTAGTGAAAGGAGAAGAGTTTTGAGATGAAGAATCAAATCCCGATGTAGATCTCTTCTCGTTGGTCGTCCAGAAGACTCCAAGCTTCGTCTTGACAAGTATCAGTTGATGGAGAAGCTTGAACCACGGACGAACCGGCTTCAACTCCGCTTGGAAGGTTGTTCTTCTTTGTTCTGGGCAGAGAGATGAAGCAGGGCAGCAGGAAGAAAGCCTTGATCTTGACCTTTGCTTAGGGTTTTGGTATGGTGGCTCCTTGCTGCGAAAATAGCCTCATATGATCCATATATAGTGGTGTCCAAGCATAGAGAGTCGTGCTAAAAGGAAACACCAAAATATAGATCATATCCTGGCCACTAGATCTTCCCAAAACTCCGTCTGTCGACAGCCGACTTGCTGCTGTCGACAGATGCTCACAGGTTTGCAAGAACCGGAAGACTGGGCTTTCTGGAAATAGATTTCTGAGTGTATCTGTCGACAGGCGAAAATCATCTGTCGACAGATGCATCAGATGCACTATTCATCTGTTGACAGATGCACTGTCATCTGTTGACAGGTGCACTATTTCAGCAACTTGTCTTGTTCTTTTGCACTTGGATTTTGGGCTTTGTCTTGCATGGAATCTCACCTACATTAAAAGACATAATTAGTGAGATATAATGAACATATAAAACATGTGTTTCATTTGCATCCAATTGTCATTCTCATCATGTTTCACACATTCATAACACAACAATTTTGTCTTGTTCATGAAATGTTCATCATCAAAAACAAACATACCATTTGTGAACATTTCACATAACATCAATTAGTATTGCTCATCATCAAAAACATTTAAGCACTTGTTGTAACCCAACATTCTCCAATATGAGAACCCAACACATGTGACCTCCAAGTAAACATACACCTATACATACATGAATCTCAACAACAATAATAACTTTGCCTATCATTGGTCATCTCACAACCTCCATAGCACACACACCACCTTGTATGATAACTACTTAACTGAATACCATTACACACTTAACATGAGTAATATAATTAACATAAAACACCAACTAACCATAAACCCATTCATTTAACCCTACACATGCTTTACCAGCATAAACCATCTTAAGTAACCTTAAAAAGACAACAAAAGACCAAGGCTAGGTCCACACAGGACCTCATTGCCCAAGCACACAACACACCCTACAAAGGCAAAAACGCGACAGACACAGGCGTCGCCTTTCAAATCGCGACGACCTGTCCGGACGCAACCATACAGCTAACGCGACAAGGCCTAATGCCGCGACATAATTGTGACAGCCCGATATGGCACCTTGAAGCCAAACTGACAGTTGAACTATAAATCGTGACAGACATACCTGTCACGTTTACACCAATCGATGCATGTTAACAACAATCGATAAACACCAATCGGTACCACACATAAATGCGATGGACCTCACAGTCGCGTTTACATCAAGCGGTACAGCACACAAACAGAAATCTGAAACGCAACGACTCATGGCGTCGTGTTCATACCATGAACGCGATGGTGAACCCCGTCGCATTTCAACCGCGACAGTGAACTCAGCTCAACGGCCGAGACCACCTTCTTCACCAGAAAACCCATACATATCCAATAAAAATGGCAACTTAAAGCAATAAACATGATATCTACACTATGGCACACCACCCAATCATGCTTTCCACCCCCTAAACCATTTAAAACAAATTAAACAAAAAGGAAGTCTCCCTACCAATTGAACGAGCCCGAAGAACGCAGAGAACACCTCGTCGCCGGCGTGTCCACGGTCTGGACGCCATCCTTGCGTAGAACCCGCATAGCACGAGCCACCAGGAAGCCGGATAGTCGAAAAATCCTCACAGCAGCCTCTCCCTTTCTCCGGACAGAGCTCCTCTGCTCTGTCTGGCTGAAACGGAGCAAACATATACACAACTCAAAATCGCAACGTAGGCAGACATCACATTTAAGAGTTAAACACGACCACCTTAGTCGTCGCCAATCGGGACCAAAATGCCACGTGTCTCTAAGGCAGTTCATGATGATCAGTCTGTCCCCATGTAATTTTAATTAATTACATATATATATTTTGATGATTAACAAAACCAAACAAGAGTTTATCAATTATATCTAATGAATATTTCATAAGTCTTAAGTACAGGAAAAACACCAAGGTCAAACAAGGCAATAAAGTATGCATTACTTCTCTGAAGCTTTAATCTTTTTAACATGATATTTCTCAAAGTCATATCGATTTCTGTTAAAGATCATAACAGTTTCTGTGTAAGTATAACGATTTCTTTAGAGCTCGTAACGACTTGACTGTCGCAACGATTCTATAAGTCATCGTAACAATTTCTTTAGAAAGCGTAACGACTTGCCTGTCATAACGATTCTATAAGTTACCGTAACGATTTCTTTAGAAAGCGTAACGACTTACCTGTCATAACGATTCTATAAGTTACCGTAATGATTTCTTTAGAAAGCGTAACGACTTGCCTGTCATAACGATTCTATAAGTTACCGTAATGATTTCTTTAGAAAGTGTAACGACTTGCCTGTCATAACGATTCTATATGTCACCATAACGATTTCTTTAGAACTCACAACGATTTGCTCCGTATAACGATTTGATAAGTGTTTCATAACGACTTCTTCAGTGAACACAACGATTTGATTCGTATAACGATTTGATAAGTGTTTCATAACGACTTCTTCAGTGAACACAACGATTTATTTCGTATAACGATTTGATAAGTGTTTCATAACGACTTCTTCAGTGAACACAACGATTTGCTTTGTACAACGATTTAATAAGTGTTTCACAAAACCACAACGATTTTTTATGTCTCATAACGACTTGGTCAACCTGACTTATTCATAACGATTTCATAAGTCATATAGCCATCGATTTCATATCTTATATTGATTTGATATCTTATTCACCTTAAAAGCGTTGATTGGTCAAAGTCCACGTAGATATCTCTCTGACGCTTATGCATTTATGAGATCTGAACGTATCTCTGCATTCATGCAGACGATATCATCCTTTATCGTGCTTATTCTGATTACGTCTTTTAGACTTAGCTATTTGGCATTACTATTTTTATGTCTATTGCTACTAACGTTGACTGACATCAGAGACAGCTTAGTTGTCTGCTATTTGAGATTGACATTTGTGCAGACCTCTGATCTAGCTCCACATTACAACGTTAAACAAAATAGAAGCCAAAGGATATCTCTGAAGATCTCATCTCTTTGCATGCTCAAGTAATCAAAAGACTGTTGACTGGAAGCTTCCAAGACTCCAAGTGTCATTCAGTCTAACGACTACTCAAGAGAGAGACAACAGACACTTCAACGTCTATATTTCAAATTGAAGATTTAAATACAAGACAGAAGAGAAGATCACACATGGAGTAGTAGAGAACGCTCGTTCAAGCTATCAAAAATATTTTGTTAGAATTCTAGGAGCCAACAAGTTCATTCCTTCTCGTGTTGCTCTTTGCTCTCCACTCTGTAGTGAAAATCTGGAGGGAGCTTGTGTAGTTCTGAGAGTGCGCTAAGCTTAGATTCTTTGCTCTCAGTTCTAGTTGCTTCAAATCCTTGCTTGTCAAAAGCTTGATCTAGGGGCTTGAATTTCATTCAATTCTCTTTGAGTTGTTGTTCCCTTCGGGTGTGAAGGAAGACCTGGTGGTATCCAGGGTGTAGTTCCCTTCGGTTGTGAAGGAAGACCTAGTGAGGTATCCAGGGTGTTGTTGTTCCCTTCGGGTGTGAAGGAAGACCAGCTGAGCTGGGTGTTGTTGCGTTCTTAGAGGGACTGTACCCTAGTTAGTGAAATCCTGAGTTGTTGCTCAGGGACTGGAGGTAGGACTCCTAAGGAGAGGAGGTCCGAACCAGGATAATCCTTGTGTTGTGTGATTGTCTTCTTTGTGTGTTTGATATTTAAACTAACAGCCACTAACCTCCTTCGAAGAACGTTTGTGTGAATATTTTTAGTTACAGGTATCTTGTAGATTATTTTAAAAGATCCATTCACCCTCCCTCTGGGCTCGTCAACTGGACAACAAGTGGTATCAAAGCGAGTCTCTTTGACAAAGAAAGGATCCAACGATCTGAAGAGTAAAGATCCATGGCAACCCAAGGCAACATTGAAGGTCAGTCTGTCAACCGACCCCCGCTCTTCAATGGTGAAGATTATCCTTATTGGAAAACTAGAATGGAGTACTTCCTACAAGGCCACGATTATCAGATATGGTCCATAGTAGAAGAAGGTGATCTTCTAGTCACCAATGAGAAAGCTCAGTGGACAGATGATGACAGAAAGAAGATCTCCTTGAACTGCAAAGCAAAGAGCATTTTATGCTGTGCTCTAAGTAAAAAGGAGTTCAACAGAGTCTCAGCCTGCAAATCCTCAATGGAAATGTGGAAAAGCTCAGGATTACTTATGAAGGCACAGACAAAGTGAAGGAAATAAGAATCGACATTCTTGTCACTCAATATGAAAGATTTCAGATGCAATCAGGTGAGTCCATAACTCAAATGTTCAGTCGGTTCACTGACATCACAAATGGACTAGCTGGTCTGGGGAAAACCTATGAGATTGGAGACATGGTGAGGAAAATACTTAGATCCTTACCGTCCTCATAGACCCCAAAGGTCACAGCAATAGAAGAAGCTAATGACCTGAAGAGAATGTTAGTAGAAAAGCTCATTGGGTCCCTCATGGCCCATGAGATCAACATGGAAAGGCTAGGAGAGTCATCTAGCAGAAAGAAGCACTCCAACGCCTTAAAAGCTAAAGAAGATTCACTAGAAGCAAGTTCAGATGAGAGTGAAAGTGATGTGGACAATGAGAATGAGGAAGCAATGCTATCTAGAAGATTGCAGCGGATTCTAGCTAAGAAGAAGAAGTTCCAATCTGGTAGAAGGCACTTCAAAAGAAACAAGGACTTCAAGAAACCAGATGGAAAAGATCTAAAGAAAGGAGAACCCATTTGCTATGAATGCAAAAAGCCAGGACACATTAAAGTTGAGTGTCCAAAATTCAAAAAGCCGGAACTCAAAAAGAAAGAGAGCTCCAAGAAGTTCAGAAAGTACAAGAAGAAGGCAATGGCAGCAGCATGGGAAAACAGTAGCGACTCAGACAGTGAGTCAAACTCCTACAGCGATGAAGAAGAAGCCCATTTGGCTTTCATGGCAAATACTGAAGATAAGGTAACTTCTGACTCCTCTTTTGATTCATGCAATGATTCTGATTCAGATAATTTAGAGGAAGCATTTAATGAACTATATAATAAATATAAAGAAGTAACTAAACTATTAAAAGCCAGTAAGAAAAGCTGTACTTGTTTAGAAAACACTAACTCTGATCTGAAAACGGAAAATGAAGAATTAGAAAAACAAATAACTGAACTTAAAGGAAGAAATGTATTATTATGTGAAGATTTAAAAGATAAAAATAAACAAATAACGGAATTAGTAAAACAAAAAATGTAGATGAACTAAGAACTGAAATCAAGACTCTAACAGAAGAAAACATAAAGTTATCTAGCACGTTAGAAAAATTCACAATGGTAAAAACTCCCTAATATTAAAAGGTGCTAGAAGATCAGGTAAGAAGAAAAATGGGTTAGGATATACACCCCCAGAAAATGAAGAAACCATAGTTTATCCTAAAACATATCCAACACCAAAATTTGTACCTGAACAAGATATAGCATACAAAGCTGATTTCAAATATATAGAAAAAGTAACCAAATTATCCTGCTGTAGTCACTGCAACAAGTTAGGACACATCATAATGACATGCCCAACAAGACATAAGAAATGGATAATAAAAAGTAAAATCAATGATACTAACCAATCAGGACCCAAAAGAACTTGGGTACCTAAAATTTGATGATTTTATTTCAGGTTAACCCTCGAGCATCCAAATGGTACTTAGATAGTGGGTGCTCAAAGCACATGTCAGGAAACCATAGGTTATTCACTCATCTCCGAGCTGAAGAAGGAATAGTTATTTATGGAGATAATGGAAAAGGAACAATAATTGGCAGTGGGTCTATGAATAACAAAGGAAGAACAGTTATGGAAGATGTGTTGCTGGTCAAAGGGTTGAAGCATAATCTCATTAGCATCAGCCAGCTGTGTGACAGAGGCCATCAGATTCAGTTTCAAGAATCGAAATGCAGCATACTGAAGGATGGATCAGTCATCTTTGAAGCAAATAGAGAAAAGAACTTATATGTACTCTATCTTGAGGAACTCAAACAACAAAATGTCTGTCTAACAGCAAATAAAGAAAAATCTACAGAATTATGGCACAGACGACTAGGACATTGCAGCATAGATGGCATGAGAAAATTGTTGAAGAAAAATCTTGTAGAAGGTCTGCCAAAGGTCAGTGCAAAAATAGATGGTGTCTGTAGACCTTGTGCTAAGGGAAAGCACACCAAGAGCTCCTTCAAGTCAAAGACGGTGGTGACCACCTCAAAACCCTTAGAGTCCTTCATATGGATCTATTTGGGCCAATGAGGACTACCAGTCTTGGAGGAAAGAACTTTGGATTTGTCATAGTCGATGATTACTCAAGATTCACTAGGTATCATTTCTAGAGCATAAAGATGACACATTTGATAACTTTGTCAGTTTCAGTAAGAAAGTTCAGAAGGATCAAAAGTTCAGCATTATTTCTATCCGATCAATCATGGTGGTGAATTTCAGAACGAAACATTTGCGAAGTTCTGTGATGATCAGGGAATTGCGCATAATTTCTCAGCACCAAGGACACCACAGCAAAATGGAATTGCTGAGAGAAAGAATAGAACTCTACTGGATATGGCAAGAACAATGTTATCAGAATATGATCTGCCAAGGTATTTTTGGGCTGAAGCAGTCAACACAGCAAGCTACATTATCAACAGAGTTTTGATCAGACCAATCCTGAAGAAGACTGCATATGAATTGTTCAAAGGAAAGAAACCAAAGATCAGCCATTTCAGGACATTTGGATGTCCTTGCTTCACTCACAACAATGGAAAAAGAGACATTGGTAAGTTGGATGCCAAATCAGATGAAGGTATCTTCATGGGGTACACCTCTAAACCCAAAGGCTATAGAGTATTTAATAAACGCACTTTATTAATTGAACAGTCTGTACATATTATTTTTGATGAAACTAACCCTTCCTTGAAAAAAGAAGAAGATAGTGATAATGATGATACAGATGAGCTATCCAATAAACTAAAAGATACATCAATTGAGGACAAGGATGATCCACCTCTGGAAGACTTGCAACAAAAAGAAACTACACATGAAAATCTTCCAAAGGAATGGAGACACAAGAAAGATCACCCACTTGAAAATATTATTGGTGATCCATCTGTAGGGGTAAGAACAAGAGGTAATGTAATTCCCTTTGATTACCTAGCATTTGTTTCTCAAATAGAGCCGAGGACAGTCAATGAAGCTCTTTGTGATGAATATTGGATATTAGCCATGCAAGATGAATTAAATCAATTCATGAGAAATCAAGTATGGTCACTTGTTCCTAGACCATCAGATCATCCAGCCATTGGCACCAAATGGGTGTTCAGAAATAAACTGGATGAAACTGGTGTGATCCTAAGAAACAAGGCCAGATTGGTAGCTCAAGGCTATTCACAAGAGGAAGGCATAGATTTTGATGAAACCTATGCACCTGTAGCTAGACTTGAGGCTATTAAAATTTTGCTTGCATATGCATCCGCATTAGATTTGAAATTATTTCAAATGGATGTTAAGTCTGCATTTTTGAATGGTTTCATTAAGGAGGAAGTCTATGTAGAACAACCTTCAGGTTTTGATGATACTGATTTTCCGGATCACGTTTTCAAATTACACAAAGCATTGTATGGTTTAAAGCAAGCACCTAGAGCCTGGTATGAAAGGCTTAGTTCTTTTCTTTTAAACCATGGTTTCAGTAGAGGTCAAGTAAATAGTACTCTTTTCATAAAGATAAAGGTCAAACACATTCTACTAGTTCAAATTTATGTAGATGATATTATTTTAGGTTCTACTGATGAATCCCTTTGCAAGTACTTTGAAAAGTTGATGCAGGGAGAATTTGAAATGAGCATGATGGGAGAACTTAATTATTTCCTTGGATTACAAATCAAACAAGGAAAGGAAGGAACTCACATCTGTCAATCAAAGTACACAAAAGAACTCTTAAAGAAATTTGGATTCGAAAATACCAAGCCACTGTCAACACCGATGAGCACTTTAACAAGGATGGACAATGACAAAGATGGTAAGAAAGTAGATCAAAAGATCTACAGAGGTATGATAGGTTCACTCCTTTATTTAACAGCTAGTAGACCTGATATTTTATTTAGCGTATGCATGTGTGCTAGGTATCAAGCAGATCCTAAAGAATCACATTTAATTTCTGTGAAAAGAATATTTAGATATTTAGCAAGAACTCATGACTTAGGTCTGTGGTATCCAAAATGTTGTGAAATTAACTTAGTAGGCTATTCTGATGCTGACTATGCTGGATGCAAATTAGATAGAAAAAGCACCAGTAGTTGTTGTCAATTTCTTGCAGGATGTTTAATATCTTGGTCTTCAAAGAAACAAAATTCAGTGGCACTATCTACAGCTGAAGCTGAGTACGTAGCTGCTGGAAGTTGCTGTACATAACTCTTATGGATAAAGCAACAACTTGAAGATTTCGAATTAAACATCAAATCCATCCCACTGTTGTGTGACAACACCAGTGCCATTAATCTCACCAAGAATCCAGTTCAACATTCAAGGACCAAGCATATTGAGGTTAGATATCATTTTATTCGTGATCATGTAGCAAATGGTAATATTGAAATATCTTTTATTGATACAAATGGTCACTTAGCAGACATTTTCACAAAAGCCTTACCCGAGGAGAGATTCACATCTTTTAGAAGGGAATTAGGCATGTGCAATTTATGAAAAAGGTTTTGTTTAAAACTAGCACATTAATTTAGAATTAAGTAACTTTTCCCTCAATGGCTTTAAGCAAAAGAAATTCAAATTATCCTTTGTAACCGCTCTCTCATTGAAGTCGGTTTGAATAGTCAAACTCTTTTGTCTTCTTCTGCCGCCTTTTGGCGCCTCACTTTCCACAACGCATTAATTTATTCCTAAAAAGTAAATGAGATAACGATTCACATCTCGTCTTCAACCTTTTTCCCTCTTTCATCTGGTTGCTCAAGCCGATGCCCTAGCGATTTCGACATCGACTCTCTGCTAGTCTTTGAAGCTTCTCTCCTCTTCCCACGAAATTTCTCAAGGGCTTTCACTCCTTCTTCCTTCTCAACCCTCCAGAAAACCTCCTTATTTGATTCCATGGCCGCATCAGCCGTTTCCGGAGTTTGGGTGGCTACAGTGCCGAGTTCCTCACTCCTGAGCAGCAGGAGAGGTTCCAGTTCGTGAAGACCAAAGTGTGTGGGAACAAGGCAGTGGACGTTGCTGATCTTGAAAAGAATGGTATGAGCAGTGTTATTGAAGCTTTAATCAGGATGGAATGGATGGGAGTAACAACCTTCTCTGAGGTAAGTTATCCAGACCTCGTGAAGGCCTTCTATGTATGCTTGAAGACTCAAGAAGATGGGTCCCTGGTTTCATATGTCAAGGGAACCCAGATTAAGATAGATAGTGAGCTATTGCAGGAGTTGTTTGGAGTAACAACATCAGGGCACAGTGGGGTTCACTCTGTGAACGCCCAGGTCAAGGGCCTTGGCATTGTAGGGCCGGGATACAGATTAAGAGATGGAAAATTGGACATCAGCCAACTAAATGCGTTCAACCGCCTCCTTCATTTCATAGTGTGTCAGATTTTGGTTTCAAGAAGCGCCACATTCTCCACCTGTTCAAAGGCAGATTCAGACATGATGTTTTGGGCCATACAGAACAAGGAAATCAACATGGCTGCAGTGATGATGGAAAGAATGGCGTTTGCCAGAGATCAAATTTGGGACACAAAATCCAAACTCAATGTTTACTTGCCGTATGCACATCTGCTCACCAAAGTCTTCAAACACTTTGGCATTGATCTGGCAGGAGCAGTTGTTGAGAAAATGGGCCAATCAATTAGGTCCAGAAATCTCCAAAAAAGTGGTTTCTCAGTCATAAATAGTGTTTGGTCTAAGACCACAGTGGCCGAGGGAGAGGCCATCATAGGAGACATTTCCGATTTTCCTGATGTTCAGGAAGAAGCAGCAGAACCAGCAGCAGAGCAACCTCAAGCAGTCCAAGCAGCAGTAGAGCAGAGAATAAAGTTTGAGCCAGCAGTACCTTCTCTTCCAGCAGAATCAGTAGAAGAAACTCAAGCAGCAGTTGAGACTGCAAGATCACCCCTTATCCAAGCAGTTTCGCAATCTCCAGAAGGATCTGAAGAAGAAGCAGTGGTAGGTGCAGCAGATAATCTGTCCACCTCCATTATTGCCTCCATTCTCAGAGATGTAGTGGATTCTGTTCTCATCTCTCCAGTCACCTCAGAGACTGGTGATCTTGCAGAGGAAGTTGTGGCATCAAGCCACTTTGAGGAATCAGTGGCAGCAGCAGAGGAGCAATCCAGTGCTCCTTCAAGTGTTGTTTTGGAAGATGCTCCCATTCGGGGGGAGCAAGAATTAATGGAAGAAGATGCTCCTGCTCAGGGGGAGCAATCCAAGAAAGGTCCAGCAGAAGAAGCAGCTCACCGTGATGAGCCAATGGGTGATGTACCTCGTGATGAAGATCTACCTCATGATCAGGATGATGTCAGAGAAGGGGAGACAGCCAGCTCCTCAGATTCTGATGATGATCAGCCTCCTCCAGCCTCAGAGGCTAGGCAGAAAGGGAAAGAAGTGGAGCCTGAAGTACCACTCTTATCAGATACTCCTCATGAAAGGCTAATGAAGCAGAAAATAGTGATTAATCTGAAGCCTGTGATTGAGAGGCTTGATGCTCAGGCACAATCCTGTGCTCTCTCCAATCAGATGTTAGTTCAATCTTCATGAGCCAAGCATCAGCTACTAAGGACTTTCCAGCATAAGAAATGCCATGAAGTGGTTTAACCAGGAAATGGGCACCATGAAAAATTTGCTGAGAGATATTCTCAAGGTGGTTGGAACTCAAATTCCTCCTCCTCCACCTCCTGCAGCCCAAGTTCCGGAGTCAGGGGTTTCTAGGCCCTCAAATCAAGAGGCAGGGCCAGAAGCAGCAGCAGCACCAGCAGAGGCAGCAGTAAATGTTGAAGGGCCATCTGGGCCAGATGATCAGGTTAAAGGGCCTCCAGGGCCAGCTGAGCAAGGGTCAGGGCCATTAGGGCCATTGGATAGTGAGTCTGTGCAGAAAGAGGCAGAAGAGTCCTTGGCGCCCAAGCCCCCAGCTCCCTCTTCTCCCTCTCACACACCTATTCCTCCAACTCCACCCTCAGCTCCTACAGCTCCTCCTGCACCACAAACCTTCAAGAAGCCTCAATCCAGACCCGTTTCCTCTCCAGCACTTTTTCAGTCCACCTCATCTCCAGCCTCCTCTACTACAATTCCTTCTCCTTCTCCTATACTTGAGGCCCCTCCAACATCCTCAGCTGGAGCCTCCTCCTCCTCCTCCTCTATGGTCCCTCCCTTGGACCAGTTGATGACCTCCCAACTACTTCACACTCTTTTCTTCATCCTACTCCTCCACCCTCTTTCATCACTATCAAACCTGAAAGAGCCCAACTTAACTCTCTCTTTATGGAACAGATAAAGGATGAGTTTGAAGAAGGGATCCTCAGGTCAGTGTTGAAGGTTGGAGAACATGTCCATAGGGCAGACTCTTCCAGTCCTGCCCCAAGAAGAGGAAAATTACTTCCACTTCCTCCATTTCCTTTGAACCTAAATATCCTCCCTTGTGGTTCTCTCTCACAGTGGACAACAAACATAACCCACTGTATAGGGAATACCTTTCCAAAGTTGTTCTTGCCACCATCATTAACCTTCCTTTTCAAAATCTTACAGATCATTTGAACACCATTCTACCCTACACTTCTCTTTCAAAATCCGAAAAGTCCAAAATCTTCTCTCTTGCCCACTCCAAAACTGAAGAGCAGTGGGGCAAAGGTCACAAGGATCTCCTCAAGAAATTTATTCTTGCCAAAACTGCTAGATTCCCTCCACGGGACCACTCCCTGACCTTATCAGAGTGGTTCAGGATGTATCATAAAGAACTTTGGGCACCCTACATTCAAAAGGAAATCAAGATGGTCAGACACCTTATGTTGTTCAACAACTACAGATATGTCCATCGTCTTCCTGAAGTTCAGCTCAGCCAGTTCAAAAGGGTCATTTCAGCTCTCACTCCAGCCATCTCACATACTTCAGATGTTCAGGTAGATTTTGCTACCCTCCAAGTGCCTGAAGAAATAGCCCTTCCTCAAATCCACTTTCTAGTTATGGAGTCCTCTGTAGGATCCATCATCTTTGAGCGTTTTGCCAGAGTAATGGGCAGAATTAAAGTACAGAAAGGCTGCCTGGTTGCTTTTCCTAGATTCCTATTTAGGGAATATCACCAGGGGCATGTAAGTGCTGAAGTTCTAGCCCTCATTCTGTATGAATGTGAAAGGCTGGCATCCTCAGAATGGTCCAAGTTCTATCCTTTGTCAGCTCAGCAGCTGTTTGCTATCAATGAAGATCAGGCCAGGGAAGGCAAACCAGCTATTTCTCCAGCTACCTTCTTGGATATGAATTCTATACATCTTGTTAATGACCCTTTCAAAGTCTGGGAGGAAAGATACAAAGTATATATGGCTATGCACAAGGCTCTCAGAGACAACCACAACCACTATCCTGTGACCATGGACCAATTCCTCACATGTGCCAGCTTTGGGACTCGTCGTTTCCTCAAGATGAACATGGACAAGAATGCATATGCTGATCTCCTCTATAAGCACCTAGATCTTCATCTCAAAATGATGGCTTCCTCCATGGGACCAACCTACTCTTTGTCTTTTGGAGTCTTTAAAACTCATTTTGAAGAGCAGGAAGCACAGACATGGGAAATGATCTCCCATTTTGCCTCTCTTTTGTCTCCTGCCTTCTATTAACCTGTACCTCCGCAAAGTTAATGAAATCTCTCTTCTTTCTTTGTCCCAGATTGTCTTTTTGCTCAATGACAAAAAGGGGGAGAAAATTTGCATGTCTGAAATACATTCCAATAATTTTTTTTAGCATGTCATATCTTCAGACTGATTTCAAATATTTTTTCATCCATGCTTATTGTTCAGTTTTGTCATCACCAAAAAGGGGGAGATTGATGATCAATCTGTCCCCATGCAATTTTAATTAATTACATATATATATTTTGATGATTAACAAAACCAAACAAGAGTTTATCAATTATATCTAATGAATATTTCATAAGTCTTAAGTACAGGAAAAACACCAAGGTCAAACAAGCCAATAAAGGTATGCATTACTTCTCTGAAGCTTTAATCTTTTTAACATGATATTTCTCAAAGTCATATCGATTTCTGTTAAAGATCATAACGGTTTCTGTGTAAGTATAACGATTTCTTTAGAGCTCGTACCGACTTGACTGTCGCAATGATTCTATAAGTCATCGTAACGATTTCTTTAGAAAGCGTAACGACTTGCCTGTCATAACGATTCTATAAGTTACCGTAACGATTTATTTAGAAAGCGTAACGACTTGCCTGTCATAACGATTCTATAAGTTACCGTAACGATTTCTTTAGAAAGTGTAACGACTTGCCTGTCATAACGATTCCATATGTCACCATAACGATTTCTTTAGAACTCACAATGATTTGCTTCGTATAACGATTTGATAAGTGTTTCATAACGACTTCTTCAGTGAACACAACGATTTGATTCGTATAACGATTTGATAAGTGTTTCATAACGACTTCTTCAGTGAACACAACGATTTTCTTCGTATAACAATTTGATAAGTGTTTCATAACGACTTCTTCAATGAACACAACGATTTGCTTTGTACAACGATTTGATAAGTGTTTCACAAAACCACAACGATTTGTTATGTCTCATAACGACTTGGTCAACCTGACTTATTCATAAGGATTTCATAAGTCATATAGCCATCGATTTCATATCTTATATTGACTTGATATCTTATTCACCTTAAAAGCGTTGACTGGTCAAAGTCCACGTAGATATCTCTCTGACGCTTATGCATTTATGAGATCTGAATGTATCTCTGCATTCATGCAGACGATATCATCTTTTATCGTGCTTATTCTGATTACGTCTTTTAGACTTAGCTATTTGGCATTACTATTTTCATGTCTATTGCTACTAACGTTGACTGACATCAGAGACAGCTTAGCTGTCTGCTATTTGAGATTGACATTTGTGCAGACCTCTGATCTAGCTCCACGTTACAACGTTAAACAAAATAGAAGCCAAAGGATATCTCTGAAGATCTCATCTCTTTGCATGCTCAAGTAATCAAAAGACTGTTGACTGGAAGCTTCCAAGACTCTGTGTCATTCAGTCTAACGACTACTCAAGAGAGAGACAACAGACAATTCAACGTCTATATTTCAAATTGAAGATTTAAATACAAGACAGAAGAGAAGATCACACATGGAGTAGTAGAGAACGCTCGTTCAAGCTATCAAAACTCTTCTGCTAGAATTCTAAGAGCCAACAAGTTCATTCCTTCTTGTGTTGCTCTTTGCTCTCCACTCTGTAGTGAAAATCTGAAGAGAGCTTGTGTAGTTCTGAGAGTGCGCTAAGCTTAGATTCTTTGCTCTCAGTTCTAGTTGCTTCAGATCCTTGCTTGTCAAAAGTTTGATCTAGGGGCTTGAATTTCATTCAATTCTCTTTGAGTTGTTGTTCCCTTCGGGTGTGAAGGAAGACCTGGTGGTATCCAGGGTGTAGTTCCCTTCGGTTGTGAAGGAAGACCTGGTGAGGTATCCAGGGTGTTGTTGTTCCCTTCGGGTGTGAAGGAAGACCAGTTGAGCTGGGTGTTGTTGCGTCCTTAGGGAGACTATACCCTAGTTAGTGAAATCTTGAGTTGTTGCTCAGGGACTGGACGTAGGACTCCTAAAGAGAGGAGATCCGAACCAGGATAATCCTTGTGTTGTGTGATTGTCTTCTTTGTGTGTTTGATATTTAAACTAACAGTCACTAACCTCCTTCGAAGAACGTTTGTGTGAATATTTTTAGTTACAGGTATCTTGTAGATTATTTTAAAAGACCCATTCACCCCCCCTCTGGGCTCGTCAACTGGGCAACAGTTCAGTGAATAGCGATGGGGGAGACCGTCGCGTTTAAATCGCGGCGTGTTGCTCCATCGCGTTCACAAACAGTGAACCTGTGGGCTGTTTGGGCTAGAACCTCCAGCCCACAACGCACGAAAACCACGTCCAAGGTTCAATGACCACCTCTTGGTCAAGAGCACCACACCAAAATCGCTAAAACACATATCCGAAAAATCACGTCGTTATAATAATATCATTATTTTGTGATGAAATGAAGTGCTTTCATGTTGAATATCTCTGAAATAATCATTGTAATTCATAGATTGACTGGCCACATTGAAAACATGCTTAAATGATCATCGGATGTTCACATTTGGTCACAGTCAGCCGAAGCACAGACATTCGGATGTACAGTTTTGGTCTGTGTCAGTTGAAGTAGAACTTCATCGTATACGAAGTTAGACTTTGGATATGACGAAGTGGAACTTCGTCATATACGAAGCTAAACTTCGGATATGACGAAGTCACTTTGACCAATCAAGACAAATTTGACTGTGACTTCGGATGTACTCATTTGTTCTTTGTCAGTCGAAGTAGAACTTCGTCATATGTGAAGCTAGACTTTGAATATGACGAAGTCACTTCGACTGATCAAGACAAATTTGTCACTGTGTGGTACCCCAGAAAATCTGTTAATTAAAAATTATAGACAAATTGAAATTTTATCAATTAATAATTCAAATTAGTTAAAAAAGTACGCATCATTATTGCATGCGTAAAACCCATATAAAAATGTCGTAAAAATAATAGTTATGCCTTAAATGATATTCTCTAATGACCCATCATGAAATTTGGGTATAGAAAAAATCATTTGGACCAAGTTTAAGAATTTACGCGACTTATTAGCTTAATTAAGGAATAAGTCGGAGAACCCATTATTTTATGAACCAAAGTGGATTATAAATTAAAATAAACATGTGGGAAGACTTTACATAATATGGGTTGATGGCCTATTATGATAATTGGACCAATGGACAATCTTGGCCCATGAATAAATTCTCTAATAAAAGGATAAGTAAAAAATCTATAAGTAAAGTAAGTACATGTGTTGTACAAATTAGCTCATGTAAGTTATTGGGCCAAGAGTAAGAGCCCAAATGATGGTTAGAAATATTGGCATAAATAATATTTAATTGAATTAAAATAATAAATTAATTGAATAAGTGTGATAAATAGATTTAAATTAGAATAAAGGGTGAATAAATAGAATTAAATCAATATCCATTAAGCTAAATTAGTAATGAGTTTTACTAATGGTCCTAACATGAATTGTTGGGCCCAAATATAAAGAGCCATCATGAGATGGGAAGTAATTAAGCTAATTCGTACCTAAAAATAGTAGTAATTAGAAAAAGGGGTTAAGATAAACATTAATTAACCCATAATATCCAAAAGAGGAGTCCTAGACTTACCCTAACTCCTTACCCACGAAATTAGATCTCCTCCAAGTCCTAATTAGGAGATAAAGATAAGAAATATAATGATAAATAAGGAAATTCGGAGTTTAATGGAAAGGAGGAGTTTTAGAAGGGTAGGACTCTAATAGCAACCCCATACACCTCTAATTCGTCTCTACCAAGTCTCATTTGGTTGCTGGGACTTTGGAGGACGAAGAGAGGAGCTGAGGACGAGAGGAGCAAGAAGGAAGGAGCTTGGAGCAAGAGGATTTCATCTTCTACGTCGTCTTAAACCCTAGGTTTTCTTTACAGCATAAATAGGTAGGCAATCCTCAAGCTTAATACGTGTAAAATTTACCCTAGGTAGTCTTCATGATCCTTTTCAAAAGCCCTCTTGTTTCGCCCTTTTTCGTTCATGCATAAGGGCGAATTAAATGCCCAAACATCTATTGACATGTCTTGCCCGAACCTTCATGCTTTTCTTGTGACTTCGCATCTACTCATGCTCATGCCTTGATAAAATTACCATAAATACTGCCTGTTGTTAGGGTTCTAACTCGCCCATTTTGCGCAAATTCCATTGAGCATGCCTTACGAATTAAATCATTTCCTAGACTTGTGCATGTTTAGGTTAACGAAAAATAACCTAGTCAAAGCATGCTCTATACATGACTATTTCCTAATTCATCATGATAGTGATAGATCTCCATGTCTACTCTCATTTAAAATTAGTTTCATGCTTTTTGGATCACTGTGCGATTTCTTATCGAATTTTTATGTGTCCTGTATCATGTTGACCCACCTGGAAAAAGGGCAAAACCCCTTTTCTGGGCTCGAACAGCCTTCTGGTGTCGCGACGGCCCAATCCGCCGCAACCACAGAAGGGGCCGCGATAGGAAGAACCATCGCGTTTTGAACACGACAGGTCGACATGTCGCGACCTGCCCTCCAGTTCACCCCAGCGCCCGGCTCAGTAGAACGCGACCAGTCCTGGTGGCGCGACCTAAATACGACAATTGACCCTGTCACGACATGAAACTTGAACGCCCCGGTCTGCTCTATCGTGACCTGATCGCGACAGCACCCTATGTCGCAACAGGAACAGAGCGACCAGGATTTGACTTTTACACATATACCCTTGCTCTTTATGACTAATTAACCCTGTTTAGTCATACTTTACCACTGTCATGAATAATCTCGACCTGTTAATTAATCATGGGTACTAATACATGAAATCAATTAACTTAAAAGCTGTGTGCACAATCATTCTTGTTATCAAATTTCATACACTTGCACACACATGACCATCATGTTTGCCATTAAACCCTATTACATTACGCAATAATGTATTCGGTAATTTAGTGAAAATAAATTACTAAACTCCCTATTTAATTAACTACACTTGTGTCTATTTTATTTGCGCATTTTAAATACCGTTACCGCTTCCCTCGGTCTTCGAGCACTCGAGGCATGACGGATCCTAGTTTCTACACTCTCTCTTGGCATGGACCACCTCTCCATCGGGAAGACTCCTGACTGGACCAGGGACTCCTTGTCAAGGCCTCCGTAAGTCTTCGTGGCTTTGGCGCACGTCCTTAGTTGACGAGCTGGTTGTACCCTTAAATCCCATTACACCCTTAGGGATCAGTGCGATCCAAACGGCCTTAGTGAGTTCTCTCTTATCTTGTGATCATGCTGGACCATCTAGCTAGTGTTCATAGCGCGGCTAGTGGGCGGATGTGACTTCTACCAGACTACCGGCACCCAACTTAGTGCCGTGCAACTGTTACTATCATGGTTTAATGTTGTTTTATGTTTATACCCTTTCTCATCTACTATCCTTGTACTCTCATCTATTCACATTCACTCTACTATCTCGTCTATTCATCTAGTACTCTCTTGAGACACTTGAGCTGTTGTGGCTCCTATTGCTTGTACTATACTTGACTGTCTAGTGCTATAAAATGGGTCTTGTGACTCTACTGACTCGAATGCATACTGTTCAGGGCACAGAGAGTGTCTGAGGGGCTCCAATCTAGTCCTGGGGGCAGAGAGCCACCCGAAAATACCTGTAGGGGCTATTGACAGTGTTTACATTGCATCGATTCTGACTGACTATACTGAATTGGCTAGACATCTGACTGTTATACTATTACTGTTAGTCTGAAGAGTTCAGACATACTGTGCTATTACTGTGCTAGCACTGACTATTACTGAACGGCTACTGTCCTAGAAGTGACTATTGTCGTATTCTTCTATTACACTACAAGTTACTTGCTATTACATGACATTGACGACTTGTGCACTGTTGTGCAAACCATACATGCTATCTTGTTACACACTATTTCGTTACACGCTATCTCGTTATATGGTCAATTCTCTATCATCCTAGTTTTGCAATATTCTTGTTGAATGAATTATCGTTCACTTGTTATCATGAGCTATCACTCTCTCGACTATACTTGATCGTTCTCCCTAGTTAACCTGCTTTAGAAGACATTAATCACTTAAAGCATGCTTGTCTACACGAGATATTAAGTCTTACTGAGGGTTATCGCTTACCCTTCGTTATTTGCTATTGTGTTTTCAGGTAAGTCAAATGATGACCTTACACACACCAACGGGAATGGACTGGAGTGACGAGCGACCTTGAGTCATAGCGACGGAATGACCCTAGTATCATAGAGTTTAGTTAGTTATTTGCTTAGTTATCTTTTCCAATGTAATGAAGTCATTGAGCCCTATATTTTTGGCTCCGAATTAGTGGTTGTAATAGTTTAGATGAATTATCAATAAATGAGAAGTTTATTATAATTTTGTTTATTAGATGCTCTGATGTTTGCGATTGAATGCGCAATTTACGTTACTATACACGTTGTTCATGCCTCCCTGATTTATTCCGCTGCTAAATCGGCGGGGCATGACACACTGTGACTTCAGATGTTCACATTTACACTTGCTCAGTCGAAGCAATGGCACTTCGTATATTCTTGTTATAGTCTTTGACACTTGAAGTGCTGACAGTCGACTCTTTGACAGCCAAAGTTTTGACAGTCGACTCTCTGATAGTCGAAGTCTGGCCAATCAATTATTCATGTGCGTTCTTCATCAATCGATTATCATAACATCGATTGTCAGCATATTGATTATTGATCAACTTAAACATCTATTTCCTTATGTTAAACATCAATTGTCAGCATATCGATTATTGATTAACTAAAACATCGATTGCCTTATGCTTAAAATCGATTGTCATAACATCGATTGCCAAACAACTTAAACATCGATTGTTGTGAGCTTCTCATCGATTACCATGTCTATATCGACTGTCCTTAAGTCTCATATCGATTGTTGTAAGTTTCACTTCGATTGCTATTATAAATTGAAGCATATAATTGTTTTTTTCTCCTGAAAAAATTAAAAAATGGTATCTATGTAGAATATCATGTGACTAGCACGTGCCTCACTTAAAGTAATCCATGCTCACACATTCCCAGGTACGAGATCACATGTTTAGGGCTATAAATATGCTCTTGTCCTTTGTGAAAAAAGGCATCCAAAAGGTGCGGCCAGAAAAAGGGAAGAACCCTAAAAGTGTGAGCCCAGAAAGAAGGAGAAGAATAGCGCCGCCAGAAAGAAAGCAGAAGGAGAAGGCAAAAGCAGCAGAAGGAGAAGAAGAAGAAGAAGAAGAAGAAGAAGGAGCAGAGGATATTACAGTGAAGGAAGAAGTAGCATTGATCAAGCTGCAGTAGCAGCATTTCGGAAGAAAGCCTGAGAAGACTTTTCTTCCTTCTTCCACATCACTCCTATCATATAATTTCTATGTGTGTTGAGATCTGTGAAGATCAAAGCACTTGTGTATGTGGTTGTGTAAGTTAAATCAAAGCTAGAATATTTGATTTATTGTCGACCAGATCTACCATGTTTTGAGCACTATGTGCACAGATGTGTATTTGAGCCGTCGTGCTCAGATGTCTGTTTGAGCCGTCGTGCTCAGGTGTGAGTTTGAACCGTCGTGCTCAGGTGTGTGTTTGAGTCGTTGTGCTCAGGTGCGTGTTGGAGCCGCAGTGCTCTGGTGTGTGTGTGGGGGAGCCGTCGTGCTCATTGTACTCAAGGTTTTGAGTAGTGTGGCCTCACTATGTGAGGGGTGGACGTAGGAGTCATTGGAGGTGATTTCTGAACCACTTAAAAACCTCATGTGCATTGTGGTTTTCTTGTGTGATTGTGGTATTGATCGCATAGATGTTTGCATAGGTTTTCACTACACATGCTACACACTCACACACACTGTTTGATAAAATGTTTCACACATTTTAATCACACATAAGTGTATCATATTTGTGGGGTTTAATTGGGTAGAACACTTACTTTAGAGGTAACTTTCAATTACTTAAGTTTCCACTGCAAATATATTCAACCCTCCTTCTACAGTTTGCCATCACCACATATTCGATCCTACAATTGGCATAAGAGTGAGTTCATGTCTAACTCTGATTTGATTTGATCTGATTTGACTTAATTGCTTCTTTTTGACTCTTCTGAATTGATTTGATTTGACAATCAAAAGTGATCTTCAGTTGACATCAGAGTCAATACTCTGTACATACATTCGTGTTGGTGTGACAGATCTGGTATTTGGATATTTTAAGCTTTTCGATCTCTGATTTAATTTTCTGAAACATCTTCTGATCTACTTGATCTTATTTGAATTTTTTATTGTGATCATTCTGTGTGCTTCATTACTAGTTGATCAGATTTGATTGTCTCTAGATCTGATTATCTAAAGTTAATTTGTTAAAATGGCAAATCTATTTAACTTGCATGAATTTCCTGCTATAATTTCGAAGAAGTCCTCAAGCTCACAATTACAATATAACTTGCAGGACTCCTTCATGAAGGTTGGAAGGAAAGAAAATAAAATTTCAAACAAGTGCTTAATGGCTCAGAAAAGCTCCTCTGGCTCAGAAAGTTCAATAAACATTCAAAGTGATAAATCTTGCTCAAATTCATTTGATTACTCAAAGACTAATTCTGATTCGGAGGAAGAAATGTCATATAATGAATTGTTTGAATTCTGTCAACATGTATGCAAGAAAATAAGAAAAAGAAGTCTAAGAATAAAAAATTGAAAGATGAACTTGAATTATTTCAGAACAATAATAATGGTCTTTCAGAAGAAAATGAGTATTTGAAAACAGAAGTTCAGAAACTAAATTATGAGAAAGACCGTCTGAGAGATGAAGTCAAAAGCTGTGTAAACAAATTGAATGGATTAAAAGATAACTATGAGCTATTGAAATCTAAAGTCATTAATCTGGAAATGAAAATGAAAAATTGATTGATCTCAATGAGAACTTCAATTTGATAATGATTAATTAACAAACAGATTTCAAATATGGCTCAAGATCATCAAATTAATGAGAAATGCAGACAACTTGTTGAAGAAAATTATCATTTGAAAAAGAAGATTCAATGCATATTCCATGACAGACCAATAAACAGTGATTGTAACAATTTAAAGAATAAAATTGTTGATTTGGAAAAACAAATTGCTCAATTTGAAAATAAAAAAAATAAGGTGAAAAATGGGTTGGATGTCATGCTAAACAAGCTTCAAATTTCAGAAGAAGAAAAAGTTGTTACAATAAAATTGAAAAACAAAAGCTGCAAAATGAACTCAAGAATGCTGCAAATAAAACTGTTGATTCAGTGAAAAATAAGGAAAATGATAAGAAAACCAAAAAATAGTTTTCGAAGCTGCTGCGAACAAGTACTCCATTATTCCTAGTGAAAAACCAATGAAAGTTCTTGTTCATAAAAATGCTCAAAAACAAACAGAGAAAAAGAAGAAAAATGTTGCAAACAAGAAGAACCATGTTTATGTTAAAAACCAGAAAAAGAAAACAAAAAGGCAAACAGGTTTCTACAAGGTTGCTTCAACGCAAGTTCAACACTCATATCAAGCTAGGAGCTACCAAAAGGTAAAGCATCATCCATCTTCATTAAGTACTGCTCCACAAAGGAAGAGAGGCTTCCAACAAATGAACTTAGGCAAAGGTATGTACAAGGTAAGAAATTCTCTTATTTGCTTTCATTACAATAAACCTAGTCATCTTGCCAAACATTACTGTTTTTGAAATCAAAGTGTACATAAACATGCTAAATCAGTCTAGTGCTTCACATGTCATAAGCATGGTCACATCCCTAGGGACTGTTGGCATAAAAATGATGGTTTTGTGCATGTTCCAATGTTCCATTCTAATGCATATGTTCATACACATAAGAATAAACATCATGTTCATTCTGAAAAATTCAGAAATTCCATGTGCCTATGAACAGGAATACTGCACAAAATAATTCTATTTTCCATATTAAAAATTCAAAAAATAAAAAATCTCATGAAAACATAGATGCATTGAACAAAACTAAGACAAAGTCTGGAATGAATGCTGCTAAGAGTTCCATTAACAATAAAAATGCATCTATACTAAAAATAAAATCTTTTTGGATTCAGAAATCATTATTGCATTCTAACATTGATTCCTTTGCAGGACCCAAGCAAGTATGGGTCTCAAATCCAGCTTGATCAGCAAGCTAATAAGCTTTGTAGTCTTACCTTTCCATCTGGAATCAAGACAATGGTTATGCAAGAAAAGAAAAATTGGAGAACACAGGTAAACTTTTTAAAAAAGAAATGAATATTGTTCAGGTAAAATCTCATATCATTTCAGAATTGAATTGCTTGAGTTGGAATAACTTTTTAGAGTTTTACCTGAACAATGAAAAATGTGTTTTGATACTACCCCTAACAATAATTTGTCTTAGTAATTGGAATCATGTTGTGTCATCATGCTTACATAATTGTGCCTATGATTCCTGTGCATAATCATGTTTGAATTGTTTACTAATTTTTCATATTATTCACATGCTAAGGAAGAGTAAATTTAAAAAGGGCAAAAATGTCTTTGATTATGTTGCTAAATAAAAGTCAAAACTTGTTGGCATTGGAAAAAGTCAGAAAATTTGACTTTGATCACAAGTAGGTTGACACACAATTGAACATGTGTTGACACAAGTTGCTTTTGATCTTCACCAGGTTGACACACACTTGAACTTGTGTCGACACTAGCTGCTTTGTGCTTAAAATCTCATGCTCATGTGTCGACATACTGAGGGTTCTATGTCCATACATCATCATCTATTTTTTTGAAAATGCAAATATTCAGGAGGAGTTGATTCTTTCATAAATCATCATGATAAAATCCACTCAAACTCATGCTTGAAAATCAATTTCCATTCATTTCCTGATTCAATCTCCTTGACATGACATACCTTTCCTTCAAATCTTATATCAGAATAAATGAGTCTTTATGATATTATTATGTGAGAGATTTCAAACATAAAGACTAAAATAATTGTGCACTTAGTTTAGTCTTAAAGATACACTTTAAGAACAAGTTTATGCCAATTTTTAATATTAAACACATTTAAACTGAGTTGCAAAAACACTTGTAGGCACATGAGTAACACGTGTATGTTTTCAAGTTTTATCTTTAACACATGTTAAGAATAATCTTTCTATACTCATGATCTTGCCTGTTCTAATTAATGTAAATCTATTCTTGAACATTTTCAAACAAAAAGTGTTTAGAAAAATAGAGAGATACAGATAGAGCAATTAAAACTTCATTTTAACACTGAGTAACCAGGTTCATTTCACCTAATCAAGTGTTTTGGCTCACCTCAAAAGGTGACAACCAAATTGTTTCAACTCTGTATAAGATAATGAAGGTTAAACCACTGAGTAATCAGGGGGTCTTACATTGGGTAAATGTGACCTCTTGCACTGAAATGTGTGATTTGACCAATTTATTGTTGTATTCTCTCTCACAATCGATATAGACATAGTAATTGATTGTCATAACATCGATTGTCAAACAACTTAAACATCGATTGTTGTGAGCTTCACATCGATTACCATGTCTATATCGATTGTCCTTAAGTTTGATATCAATTGTTGTAAGTCCCACATCGATTGTTGTTATAAATTGAAGCATATAATTGTCTTTTCTCCTGAATAATTAAAAATTGCTATCTGTGCATAATATCAAGTGACTGGCGCATGTCTCACTTAAAGTACTCTTGCTCACACATTCCTAGGTACGAGGTCACATGTTTAGGGCTATAAATATACCCTTGTCCTTTGTGCAAAAAGCATCCAAAAGGTAAGGCCAGAAAAAGGGAAGTACCCTAAAAGTGTGAGCCCAAAAAATAGGAGAAGAGTAGCGCCACCAAGAAGAAAGCAGAAAGAGAAGGCAAGAGCAGAAGAAGAAGAAGAAGAAGAAGAAGAAGAGGGAGCATATGATATTACAGTGAAGGAAGAAGTAGCATTGATCGAGCAGTAGCAGTAGCTGCAGCATTTCAGAAGAAAGTCTTAGAAGACTTTTCTTCCTTCTTCCACATCACTCTTATCATATAATTTTTATGTGTGTTGTGATATGTGCAAGTGTTCTGTGTAGATCAAAGCACTTGTGTATGTGATTGTGTAAGTCAGATCAAGGCTAGAGGATCTGATTTCTTGTGGACCAGATCTAGCAGGTTTTGAGCACTATGTGCTCAGGTGTGTGTTTGAGCCGTCGCGCTCAGGTGTGTGCTTGAGACGTTGCGCTCAGATGTGTGTTTTAGCCGTCGTTCTTAGGTGTGTGTTTGATTCATCGTGCTTAAGTGTGTGTTTGAGCCATTGTCCTCAGGTGTGTGTTGGAGCCGTAGTGCTCTCGTGTGTGTGTGGGAGCCGTCGTGCTCATTGTACTCAAGGTTTTGAGTAGTGTAGCCTCACTGTGTGAGGGGTGGATGTAGGAGTCACTGGAGGTGATTTCAAAACCACCTAAAAATATCTTGTGCACTGTGGTTTGCTTGTGTGATTGTGATATTAATCACATAGATGTTTGCATAGGTTTTCACTACACATGCTACACACTCACACACACTGTTTGATAAAATGTTTCATGCATTTTAATCACACGTAAGTGTATCAGATCTGTGGGGTTTAGTTGGATAGAACTCTTACTTTCAAAGTAATTTTTAATTACTTAAGTTTCCGCTACAAATCAATTCAACCCCCCTTCTAGATTTTGCCATCCGCATATTCGATCCTATAGGCCGAACTGAGTACTTTTCTCTATTTGGCCGATGACCAGGGGTTTAAAACCTCGAGACTGAGAATGCGACAAATGTCTGTTGTGTTCTCATGTGAATGCGACGGGCATGTTGTCTCAATTAGGTTGCAATTAGTTCACTGTCGTTTTGTTAAGTGTGGTTGCGATATATCGAGGTGTCGCGTTATAGGTGGCGACTTGGAGCGTGTCGCCTTCTACAATCTGAGGCTTGTGATTGTTCCGCTTGCAGTGGGGATCTCGTTGGAGCCCAATTTTTGTATTCTCTTGTTACTCTATTATGTTTAAAAAAATTTAAATGCTATTTACCTATGAATTCAAGGGAATTGAGTAATTTATTGATAGTGTGAAGATGTTACGCTTTATGTAAGGTATTTGTTGTTTAATATCGAGAGTGTGATAATGCATATAGGGCTTAATGACTTTGATTGTAAGATTTACATACTTGTTTAATAGTTGGTGATGATCAGTTGCAGTTTACGTGATTGGCCGAGAGTGGTGGTCTGGCACTTATCCGGAATGTCTCTCTAGTTAGGTACCGTAGGTTCTTTGTGAGCTAGGCACATTGGTGCTCGGGGTTTGTCCCGATACAGTGTATACTATAGAGGTATGTGTCATCTTCCTAGACACGATCACTCCTTTGTTGAGTAATACGTCCGGATGAGGGAACGACGACAGTAGGGCAGCGACTTGTGGTGTGTGTGGTTTGTTTTGTTCAATCGCGTGTAGTGTGCTCGTGGTTGACAGACGGACACTAGTAGACGTACTGATTCCCAACTAGTCCCCTGTGTTTTCACTTGACTCACTCTATGGGCTCCAGAACCCGTAGAGGTGTGTCAGACGTGGGATTTGCAACGTATGTCGTTGCAGGTGGTGTTGGTTGGTCTCCACAGTTTCTTGAATTACGTGGTGTTGTTGTGGAGCCACAGTTGGACCGTTTGTCCATGACTGTGAGAATATGAGAGTTTTCTTATGGTTCTTTGTCTGGAGTAGGTCTTGGACTAGCTACTCAAGTACCATGGTCCGAGTGGTGGCATCGTACTTTCTGACTTAGGTTTTTTAGAGTAATAGTGGTTATTTTTGTATGCCATACTAGTAGGGCTACCAACGGATCGGAGTCGGAAACGAAAATGACACTTTCCACATCCATTTCCTATAAAAAAAAATCATAAATGAAAAGTAATCAGAAAATTTGGTACGATCAAATGGTAGATGTTTGTAGCATTAGGAGTAGTGGTAAAAGGGATGTCTTTGATAATAATAGGCATAATAAATACTATGAGAGAAACAAGTTAATAGATTCTATTTACAAATTAAGGAGAAGCTAAAATCTTAGTCTAAAGTTTTTAAATATTAAGAAATAAGATTTTAAGAGCATATATTTTGTAAATAAAATAAAAATTATATATTATCGAAAACGAAAACGGAAAAATAGAAAGTAATCAAAAATGGAAAAACGGACATGGAAAGGTCTGAAAAGGGTCGAAAAGTTGGAAAGTGGATATCCATTGGCAGCCCTACATACTAGTTGGTTGTTGAGCTATAATGGATTATATTTATATTTATGTGATAGTGGTTTGGCCCAGTGAGCTTATGGTTAGGGCTCTGTGGTGTCTCAAGTTGAATTTCTTAGAATTCTAATGGGCAATGACATATTGGATTCAATAACGATGACATGTACAATAGATTTAGCCATTTCACATATAACAGTTCAATCAATCATTCAATAACAATGTGGAAATTACCCAGATCAATCTTGCATTCAATTAGGTGATTGTCAGACACCTCAATGAATCATATACTCTCGCGATTATAAGTATTTCGGGTGCTCCTCCTAGGACCAGACAGGGCCCTTATTTGCACAGGCATAGTTATGAACCAAAGTTCCAATAATTTCTAGTAATTCCATTCATTCATTTATGGCCAACATGATTTTCAAGCAATGGACAGTTATGTACTAAAGATCATGTCAATGATTATAAGGAACAAGGCAAGTGGACATGATCCAGAGTAAATTTTGGCAGCATAACGACTTAATTTTATTAGTTCAATCATTATACTTAGTGGTTGGGTTTCCATGTATCAAAATCACTCTCACGAGAAGTAGATAAGAATAGAGGTGCTTTCTATCTTCTGGGAACTTCAATGGTACAACCAACTCGGTCTCCATGAGGGAATCCACAGAGTACGGAGATTTACGGAGGTCTTAAAGGAGAGGTCCCTAGTCTGGCGATAAGGAATGACCGATAGAGAGTTTCCAATCCCCCAAGAGAGGGCTTCCTATACGTGCAATGTGTCGTGTAGAACGTGTCTCAATATCACAATCCATCGGTTTAAAACAGGACGGAAAGCTTTTAATAAGAAGGCATGACAAGGTATGCAATTCAGACTATCACATGATTTCTGTAGCTTCAACATGTAGTTCTTTCAATTAATATCAAGCTAGAGTCTGAACATAGCACATAGCATTCACACGGTAAATGGAATCAAGTAATCATTAAGATCAATTAGAATAGAGATTCATATTCTTATAGCTTTCATGTGGGTTGATAACTTTTAGGCCATTGAACAACTAAATAACATGATATAACAGTTAGACATGCACATGGTTGACTGTACAACTAAATAATACAGCCTCGGGTTGGCCTCTGAATCACGACGGGTTCAGACATCGCACTTCAAAGAACCGTACACAGTCAAAACATGACTTTGTGCAAAATCAATAAATCACGATGGACCTGTCTGTCGCCTTCATGTCGGGACAGGTCGATATGTCGCTACGGTTTTTAAAACACGGCGATAAGAACGGTCGCCTTCATAACGCGACAACCTACGGGTTGCAACGACTCAGAATTGCGACGCCTCGATGCGTCACGTTCTTGAGAGGTTTCTAAAATTTGATTATAAAAACATGCACAGAAACCAAGGGCGGGAAATAAGTCAAATCACGACAGTACGACCAGTCACGTCCTCACGGTTCACAAATGGCCGAAAACCGAAATACCATGCAAAATGAAGCATATGGGGGTTAGGGTAAACCTATAAGTCATGATTGGTCAATGGAAATCATCAACAACATGTCCAATTCGTGAAAAACACAGTCGTCGTGATTTAAGTCATTGAATCGCGACCACTGGACTGGTCGCGATTTAAACAGGCAGACAGATCGTAGATGGGGTTGCGCGATCTCGTGTTTTGGCTCGAAACTCAAGGTTATAGGGGTTTTTATACAAAATTCTCAACATGAAACTTGTTGGAAACGTGGAGAGGAAGGACCCTGTCACTTTGGTTTCACCTAATTGGACCTAGGGATGAGTGAATCATGAGGTTAACAAGAAAATCCCTAAAACTACGCAACGATGGGAAAACGCTTAATACTCATAGCATAGACAATGAAAATTGGGAAAAATAAGGGTAAATGAAATTAGACTTGAAGATCTTTCATATGGTATATGCCATGTTAAGTTTGAGACTGAGATCATCTATCTTTGATTGCTTCTAAGGGAAGTCTTCTGCACATGTTGTACAGGGCATGAGTTGAGGAAGAAGCCTTGGGTTGGGGATGAATTACTCCTCCTTTGGTGCCCTTTATAGCCTCCTCACATCCCCAACATATGGTAAATTGTCCCCAAGGAGTTTAGGGAGAGTATTTATAGATTTAGGGTTGTTTGGAGTCCTAATGTAACTAGGAATTGAGGAATTCCAAGTTTGGTTAATCCCTTCCTTCATTTGAGGATTCCCATCCTAATATGAGTGAGAAATATATTGTAATGACCCAATATCTGAATTACCAGTCACCAACCAGTAACTCGAATCTTGACCCATCACCCACGAGCAGAAGCTCGGAAGGGTAAAAAGAGAACGTATGAGGAGAACATATAAGAAAATGTGCACACCACAAAATTTCAAACATTCCACTATATAATATGTCAGTTTAGTACAACTCAGAGCCGATAACAACATAAGTAAAGAGTACAGTGAGTACAAGAACTAAGTACTACTCACAACAGCTAAGCGGGACCAGCACCGGAGTGACCAGGCTCCTCTGCACCTGGAACCGATGACGAACCACCTGAAAGGGAAGGGAGTGAGTCTCAAGAAGAGACCCAGTAGGGACACTAACCCCCACCGGTAACCGAACTACTAAGCAGTGCGGAAAGTAAAGCAATAGTAAATAAACACACACACTGCACAACACACAGAAACCGGTGGCATAGCACGCAACTCCTCGCAGGAGTTCATCGAGAAACTTGAACCTCACAGGCTCAACAGTACAACAAGCACACACAAACACAAACACACACACAAGGTAGGACCAGCTAGGGCCTATGGCTTGGCACCTCGACACTACAGAGTCCTCCAACCCTAGCCACGTGTGCACACTCAGACGCTCTCCCTCGCGTCTGGTCCTCAACCGGTTTTCCCCTACGCTGGAGTCGAACGGTGGATAAGGGGCCCCACGGAAACCGGCTCGTAACCACCACAAGGGGCACGCACTCGACATCCAGGCTCACTGACGGAATAACTCAACGCCAGTCATCCAGACAGAGCCTTCACCTCAACGTCCGGAAAAACACAGCACAAGCACAGTAAAACACAACGCAAGCATTGACGGAGATGCTCTCAACATCCGGCACACCGTGTCAACAGGCAGACACCGTGTGTCAATGCCTCACACCGCGAAAAAAGGAGCTCAGCCTGCTGGGACCTACCTGTAAGGTTGACGGCAACATCGATTGTCGTCAACCAGGAAGTAGACGGCAACATCGATTGCCGTCAACAAAGGGTAGACAGCAACACCCTGGCCGTCTACAAAAAGTAGACGGCCACATGCTGGCCGTTTACCTCAAGTCGACGGCAAGGTATCGTGCCGTCGAGTTCCTCCCTGAAGAACTTGACGTCAACTGATGTTGACGTTAAGTTATTCAGCTTCCAGCAGCTGAAACGGCCCCAGGCAGAACCCAAGGGTGATCCAACCCAAAAACCAACGGTGGGATGAGGGGAAATGCTTTCCCTCATCACAATACACTACCACAAAATCGAAAAACAACGATCCAACGTTTGGATCGGCGATTTCACCCTAAAACCCCACATGGATAAACCCTCCCTAAAAACCACGATTTTCACACAAAATGCACACACAAATCATGGCATTTCAACACAAGGGGGCTAAGGGGCAGAGTCCCTACCTCAAAAATGCAATGAACTCCCAAAACTTCGACGATCCCCCGGAGCTCCACCGCAAAGACAACCCTTTCAACCTCTGTTTCCCGCCCGATCCGTCACCACTACGAGCACCACGGCCTCCCCACGCGCTCCCATCGGCCGCCAGAAGAAGTGGAGAAGGAGAGGGGTGAAGGTGGTGGGAAGGAGAGGGAGAGAAATGAGGGGAAAGGGGCCCCGGGTTGCCCCTAAAAAGATAGGCCGGGCAGGTTGACGTCAACATCAGTTGCCGTCAATTTGCACTGACAATCCTTAATGTCAACATCGCTTGCCGTCAAGTTCATGTATGAGAAGACTCTGGAAACTTTGGTAGACGTCCACATCATTTGACGCCAAGACCAAGTAGACGGCAACACTCTTTCCGTTAACCTATCTGTTGACGTCAACACCATTGACGTCAACCCACTGTTGACGTCAACACCCCTTGACGTCAACAGGCACTGTTCCAGAAGAGGGCCCATTAAGGGTCCAATAAGGCCCAAGGCCTTACAGCCTCCCCCCCTTTAAAAGAATTTCATCCCCGAAATTCAAACAACTCAAGGGGAAGAGAAACTCACCGAAGAGGTACGGAAATTGCTCACGCATCTCGTCCTCCCGCTCCCAGGTCGACTCACCTCCTGAGTGTCGCTGCCAAGCAATGCGAACCAGTGGGATTGCCTTGTTCCTCAACCTTTGAACTCGGCGATCCTCAATGTATAGAGGGTACTCTGGTACTGTCAATGTTGGTGACACCTCAATCCACTCTGTACTCGAGAGAACGTGCGACTCATCTGGAAGGTACCTCCGCGCATCAACACATAGAACACATCGTGGACTACTGCCAACTCTGGCAAAAGCTGAATCCTGTATGCCAAACCCCCAACATGCTCGGTAATGGTGAAGGGTCTAACATAATAGGGACTCAACTTTCCGCGTCTACCGAACCTCATCACCCCCTTCATAGGGGACACTCTGACGAACACCTGGTCCCCAACCTAAAACTCGAGTAGTCGCCTATGCTGATCAGCATAACTCTTTTGTCAGCTTTACACTGTCTGAAGCCTCTATCTCACGAGCTGAACCATCTCCACTGCCTGCTACACTAGCTCTGGTCCAATGACAACTCCCTCGCCTACCTCAAACCAGTCGAGAGGAGTACGACATGATCGTCCGTACAGGGCCTCATAGGGTGCCATGCCGATACTAGAATGATAGCTGTTATTATATGCAAACTCGACTAACGGTAAGTGAGCTGCCCAAGACCCCTGCCACTCCAGACAACAAGCTCGCAACATGTCCTCCAAGGTCTAGATAGTCCGCTCTGATAGTTCATCTGACTGTGGGTTGTAGGCAGAGCTAAACGCTAACTCTATCCCCAATGCTCTCTGGAAGCTGCGCCAGAACCCAGAAGTGAAGTCAGGATCTCTATCTGACACAATAGAGATTGGCACCCCGTGCAAAGGAACAATTCGCTCCACGTATAGCCTAGCCAACCTGCTCAACCCTAGCTAGCTCTGATGGGCAGGAACCTAGCAGTCTTCGTCAGTCTGTCCACAAGCACCCATATACTATCATATCCTCCAACTGTCCTCGGCAGTCCCCACACAAAGTCTGTTGTCACATGGTCCCATTTCCACATGGGAATCTCTAACGGCGATACAAGCCCTCCAGGGCACTGGTGCTCGGCCTTTACCTACTAACAGACCAAACACCTGGCAAAAAAAGCTGCTATGTCTCTCTTCATCCCAGGCTACCAAAACTATCGTCTCAGCCTATGGTACATCTTGGTTGACCTTGGATGAATCGAGAACTGGGACCCATGTGCCTCCTGTAAAATTGCTCTCCTGACAGGCTCCTCATCAAGTACATAGAGTCTGTCCTAAAACCTAACAATCTCATCATCATGCAGCTCGACCTCTGGGAGAAGCAACACTCTGTGCAACTCGGGATCTGTCTGCTGGGCCTCAATCGCCTATCTCACAATAGCAGGAGCTGCTAAACAACTGCCTAGCATACACTGTTGTCGTCTGGTTGAAACTCTGAAGGATCCCTCTGCTGTAGACTGCCACAATTGCCACTCTCTCAGCATAAGGTAACTCACCTGTGCCTTCCTGCTCAGGGCATCTGCAACCACATTCGCCTTCCCAGGCTGATATTCAATGTTGAAATCATAATCCTTCAAGTACTCCATCCAATGACGTTGTCTCATGTTCAGATCCCTCTGAGAAAAGACATACTGCAAGCATCTGTGTAGACCTTGAAACCCTCCGTACCTGAAGGCAACAACAGGACTGTCGCTGACGTAAGTAGCCACTTCAACTCCATGAAGCTCTGCTCACACTACTCCGACCACTCAAATGGTCCCTTCCTCGTTGAGGCTACTGACTGGGGTGCTGACTTTGCTGCGTTAAGAGCCTCGTCCAAAGTGCGGGGGTCAGACTCTAAAAGTCTAGCTCTCAATCATGGTTTGAGTCTTATCACGAACCTCTTTACCTTGCGCCTTTGCTCATAATCCCTAGTCTGAGCACCACGCTTACCATGGCTCGTCATAGCTTGCAAAACAATTAATCTAGTTAGAATCTAAGTTATTTAATCCTAACTATTTTCTTAACTATCTTTCTTTCATCATTAGATATCTTCTACATATATGGACAAATTATATAAAGACTTTGCAATATTGTGAAGATGATGGTGTATTCATGTACAATCTCAACCTTGGACTTTGATACCATCTCTGTAACGACCCTCTTTATATTGGTACGATTATACCAATCCACATCGGTACAAAGAACGCCGTCACAGTGGGATATTTACCCAACACTAAACGATAGGTTGATATGTACATGAATAATAATGAAAATACAGCATAAATAAAATACAATTCTCTTATTCCATCATCATCACATAATTCCACAGTCTATATAGTCAAAAGTAAATAACAATGTCCACATTATTACAATTCCAAAAGAAATACATTGTCCATAACATTGTCCATGTGAATAACATTATTACATACTATGAAATAAAGCAAACTATTTAGCAATCTCCACAAGCAGCTACTCCTCTTGCTCGATGTCGCTCCTCGTTATGCCCTCTTCAAATACGGGGACACCTGTCTCACCTGTACGCCGAAGCAAGTATGAGTCTTCTCAAAAGACTTAGCAAGCAATCTAAAGATAACATTCTTACACATATCACACAAATGCTAAACTATTAAACAATAAGGAAACACATGCTATCTTCTAAACAATAAACGAATTACTTGGCACATGCTTTGTAACAATTAACAATTATCCATAACAACCTATACATACTTTCTATACATGATAATTAACTGATTCGTATTGCAAATCATAACTCATATCAATCATACTATTAAAATGAGTGATTATCCACGAATAACCTATAACATGCTTTCTACACATAGTATGTAAAATGATACATGGTTTCAATTCTATTCAAATCACTTCACCATTCTACGTAATTTATGCATGGAAATATGTACATGGTAAATAACACTCCTAGCATGATATCTAACCAATTTCACATATAAATATAACACTTTTTCACACATTTAGCTTGTTGTTTTAATGTAAATTTATCATATTCACATGACACTAGTATATGGATTATATTAAAATATACAACATGATAATAAACATGATATACAATTAGCCTAATTACATTAACACATGTATAATATGAACATATGCATTTTTACCTTAGTTTTCACATGCATTTACTCTCTCATTTACATTCACTTCCATTTACACATGATTTCACACAATTTTCACATAATTTTTTTCACTTGCACATTCACATGTCACTTTACACATTATTCACATTTTACACTTTTTACACTTAATTTGCCGTGACACATAGTCCTAACCACCATCTAGAGGGACACACATACACATAACACATAACACATATCTGCCACCTAGGCAATGCAGTGACGAATATAGGTACTGCGCAGACCGGGAGAATCCCTCTCCACCCTAACCGGTGGTACTTGTCCACCTCCAGAATTTCATCCTAATGCCCTTAGGATAACACATACACATTGAGCCTTCCCATAGGGACTTTACTACAGTACGGCTCTACAGACCTCTATGGTAGTAGTGTCAATATCGGCCAAATTTTACATATTATCACATTATCACATGTTTCATTCATTTACATATACATTTTAACTCATTTTCATGCACTTTAACATAATTACACATGTTTCAATTTACAGTACATGATGCTTCTGTTCACAGTGATAATTAACTCATAACAACATCATAATCATGCTGCTAATCACATAATTACACATGATTAACCTTAGCATGCTCATCATGATCATTTCCCTTTATTAAATTAGTAACAGTATCTACTGTTATCAAAACAGAACTAAATTTTTATCACAGACTTTACACAGGTTATGTATCACATGGCTAAAATCTCATATTTTTCAGAATAGTAAATCTAATTTTAATAATTAAGATAGATTTCAGGCATTTTTATCAAGAAATTCATTATCCATGATTCACATCCATACAGTCGATTCTAACAGTTCAGAAACCTAAAATCAGTCATAATACCATCATTGAAATTTTATGAAACCCTAATATACAATAGATCTAATTATTCAGGAATTATCATGGTCAAATCATGCTCATTGTCCAATTATAGAATTTTAATAAATAAAACTATTTACAAAAAATTTGACACATCCTCATGATATGACCTACTAACTGTATCTGACCAACCATCATTTTTACACCATGCACATATACCCATAAATCCGACAAACACACCATAGAGATCAAACAGTCATTATGTAAAACTTTGAAGAACTTGACGGCAAAGGGGTTGCCGCCAATAGGAGTTAATGGCACACGATGTTGCCGCCAACTCTGGATCTTGACGGCAACAAGCTTGTCGCCAAGTTCTTGTCTGCAGAATATAGACAGAGCGCACAAACATAGAAGAATTGGGGGTTCTAGGACGCGAGATAAATTCCATAAAACTCCTAGGACTTAAAGGACATGGGTAGGGATGAAATCCCTAGATCACTTGCCTTATAGAACATCTACAAAGGTCTAATTTAGCCGAAGAAGCCCTCCTCGGCCAAGCCAAGAAGGTGCTCAAATCTCCTACTGAATCCGGTCTGTTTGCTGATGTAGATGGATCTTCGGGGTCGAGGATGATTCCCCAATGATTGGAGTTTCTCCCAGTCGATGCAGATCGCCAGAAGACCACCCAAATCCATCGGATCAAGCTTGCAAAGATCAAGCTTCTGCACAGAAAACCTTAGTTTCCACAAGACTCCAAAAAGACCTAATCTCGCCCAAAGCTAGGTGTTTTATAGGCAAATGGGTCGGGATATGCATTAGGTTAAGTCTCCTACCATTAGAACTAGGTTTCCTAAACAAGATCTGAGGAAAACACAGCCATTTCCCGATCTAAAATCACAGCAAAATTGGGAAAATAGACGTCCACATGACTGCCGCTAACAGGGAGTCAGCGTCCATCGATCTAGACGTCAACCTCACCTTGTCATGCAGTCAATGGCACATATGTTGCCGTCAACATGCAATTAACGTCAATCTGTGTTGACGTTAACTGGCATTTCGGCCAGAACATAGAAATACATCAAAACAAATATGCATATACATCATAAACAATTTAATTTGTACAGAAAATAATTAGATATCATATGCATAGAATAATATATATATATATATGTACACAGCATAATTACACACAATGTGCACAAAATAAATAAATACAATATGCACATCAATAATTAGATACTATATGCACAACATTATTTAAATACAATATGCATAGGCTTTAAATAAGTACAATATGTACGAGATTGACTAAGTACTTAAAATCATATAAATAAATACACATATATTTACATATGCATATAAGTAATTAAATACTTCTATTATGCACAAAGTTAAACAAACATAATGTAAACAAAATTCAAGGGTCTCACACTATCCCCCCCTTGAAAGGGATTCGTCCTCGAAGATCGGATCAAGTACCTGTGGTGACGTCGTCGGCATCTCTCGCTAACACATTCTCCCTGGCCGGTGTTTGTGGTCTTGCTGCTGACTTCTTTGTTGCTGTTGCTGGAACACCTCGTGGAACGAACTTCTTCAGCTTCAGACACTCTCTGATCCGATGGTCTTTGCTGCCACACTTAAGACATCTTCCCGCCTTTTTCCAACACAAGTCTCCGCCATGATGCTTGCCGCAATGCACACACTCGGGCTTCTCGCTAGCTGTAGAGCTACTGACTGGGGTGCTGACTTTGCTGCGTTGAGAGCCTCGTCCAAAGTGCGGGGGTCAGACTCTAAAAGTCTAGCTCTCAATGATGGTTTGAGCCTTATCACGAACCTTTTTACCTTGCACCTCTGCTCATAATCTCTAGTCTGAGCACCACGCTTACCATGGCTCGTCATAGCCTGCAAACAATTAATCTAGTTAGAATCTAAGTTATTTAATCCTAATCATTTTCTTAACTATCTTTCTTTCATCATTAGATATGTTCTACATATATGGACAAATTCTATAAAGACTTTGCAATATTGTGAAGATGATGGTGTATTCATGTACAATCTCAACCTTGGTCTCTGATACCATCTTTGTAACGACCCTCTTTATACCGGTACGATTATACCAATCCACGTCGGTATAAAGAACGCCATCACAGTGGGATATTTACCCAACACTATATGATAGGTTGATATGTACATGAATAATAATGAAAATACAGCGGAAATAAAATGCAATTCTCTTATTCCATCATCACCACATAATCCCACAGTCTATTTAGTCAAAAGTAAATAACAATGTCCACATTATTATAATTCCAAAAGAAACACATTGTCCATAACATTGTCCATGTGAATAACATTATTACATACTATGAAATAAAGCAAACTATTTAGCAATCTCCACAAGCAACTACTCCTCTTGCTCGATGTTGCTCCTCGCTATGCCCTCTTCAAATACGGGGACATCTGTCTCACCTGTACGCCGAAGCAAGTATGAGTCTTCTAAAAAGACCCAGCAAGCAATCTAAAGATAACATTCTTACACATATCACACACATGTTAAACTATTAAATAATAAGAAAACACATGCTATCTTCTGAACAATGAAAGAATTACTTGGCACATGTTTTGTAACAATTAACAATTATCCATAACAACCTACACATACTTTCTATACATGATAATTAACTTGATTCGTATTGCAAATCATAACTCATATCAATCATATTATTTAAATGAGTGATTATCCATGAATAACCTATAACATAGTATGTAAAATTATACGTGATTTCAATTCTATTCAAATCACTTCACCATTCTACGTAATTTGAGCATGGAAATATGTACATGGTAAATAACACTCCTAGCATGATATCTAACCAATTTCACATACAAATATAACACTTTTTCACACATTTAGCTTGCTGTTTTAATGTAAATTTATCATATTCACATGACACTAGCACATGGATTGTATTAAAATATACAACATGATAATAAACATGAAATACAATTAGCCTAAATTACATTAACACATGTATAACATGAACATATGCATTTTTATCTTAGTTTTCACATGCATTTACTCTCTCATTTACAATCACTTCCATTTACACGTGATTTCACGCATTTTTCACAGTTTTTTTCACTTGCACATTCATATGCCACTTCACTTGCACTTACCATGTGCCACATTCACATGTCACTTTACACATTATTTACATTTTAACTCATTTTCATGCACTTTAACATAGACTTAAAGTGAATGACTTCAAGTTTATGGTTGACTATGTTGCAAATAAACTAGCTGGGTGGAGATCCAAATTGCTATCTCAAGCAAGGAGGGCGGTCTTGATCAAATCTGTTCTGCTTAGCCTCCCTATTTATCTGGCTAGTTCTATCTATATTCTTAAAAGGATTTGCAACCAGATTCATAGTCTTTGTGCTAATTTTTTCTGGCAGGGTGCTGATGGCAATAGAAGGCAGCACTAGGTTGCCTGGGAAAAAATTCAGAAACCTCTTGTGGAAGGAGGTTTGAATTTCAGAAACTTGGATACTTTGCAGGTGGCCTTGGAGGCAAAACAATTATGGAACATTATTCATGGCAACTCGCTTTGGTCTCGTAATGCAAACTGGCAGTTTATTAAGCAGCATCATCTCTCTGAAATAAACACTCCTTTCCCACAGGGGTCTCTAAGAAGGTCTTTTCCCAGGCAAAAGCTCTGGTCCTTGCTCACACCAGGTGGCTAGGGTGGGATGGTTCTTTCGATGATTTTTTCAGGGATGTTTGGATTGGTGATAAAAACTTGATGCAAGAGTTCAATATTAGCGTTCCAAATGTTCATTTTTGGCCTAAGATCTCGATTAGGGACATGGTGCTTGATGATAATAATATGGTCTGGAACTGGATGGGGGTGCCTCGCCAACATGTCCAGGGGATGCTATCTCATGATTCTGATTCCTTCATTTGGTCTGCTAATTCCAATGGTATTTTCTCTGTTAAATCTGCCTATCAACTTCTTTCTTACCATGGAGTCAGTAGAAGTAGCTGGCGGAAAGTGTGGCACCATGCTATTCCTCCTCGTGCTGCCATGTTTGTTTGGAAGCTTCTTCATAGACCGGTGCAGGTTGATTCCAGAGTCATGGAGTGTGGAATTCCTTTGGTGTCAAAGTGTACTTGCTGCATGGATCCTAAACAGGAAACTCTGGATCATCTTTTTATCACCAGTGATATCGCTGATGGCTTGTGGAGTTGGATTGCTCCACTATTAAGCAACAAGATTCATCTAGACCGTATTACTGTTCGATGTTGGAGTGTCATTATGAATTCTAATCTGAATTCTACACCCCAGTTCACTGGTCTGCTTCTGACTATAGTCATGCTATGGGAGATCTGGAAATTCAGATGTGATGCGTGTATGGGTGGGAATGTTTATTCTTTGGACATAATTAAGGAGGAGGTCCTGCTCACTTCCACGAAAGTCATGGGTCTGCTCAAGTTTAATTGCCATGTCTCATTCAATCAGTCGCTTATTCTCAAAGGTTTTAATATTAGTGTAGAAATCATTGTCAGGCCCCCTAAATTTGTCAGATGGAATCCTCCGTTCAGCAATTATAGTATCAATGTTGATGGGGCTTCGAAAGGCAATCCGGGGATCTGTGGTGGTGGCGGTTGCATTAGGAATACTAATGGTGATTTTGTGTGTGGTTTCTCCTTCTTCTATGGTTCAGGAAATAGTCTATTGGCGGGGAGACGGGCTCTTCATGATGGCCTTAGGTTGGCGTTGGAGCGGAAGATCAATGTCTCCATTGTATACTCGGATTTGGCTATGTTGGTTAGGGCGATCTTTATGAGGCGGCTACCTCACTGGGCTGTCTTCCCTTGGTGGCGTGGGATATGTTCCATGTTGCAAATCCTTAAGCCTCAACTGGTTCACATTTTTCGGGAAGGTAATCAGGTGGAGGACATACTTGCCTCACATGCTTGTGCGAATATGTGCAACTCTGTGTTTCCTTCTCTTTCAGATCTGCCTCATCTGGCCAGGGGCGCTTTAGTTTTGGACAAAGCTGGGCTCCCAAACTTCAGGCCGTGAGTTACTGGGGTCTTGTTTCCTTCGAGCTTTGGAGATCGGGTGTATTTTGTTTTTCTCTGGATGTTGTTTAGTACTGGTGTCGGGTGTCATTCTATTATCATATTTTTTGGAAATAAAATTATATCCATTGGTTGATCGCCTGGTGGAGTGAGATCTCTTCATCCCGTTGGGGTGAGGTGCACTCTCCCGATCGCTGACCCTTTGGATTTTTGAATATATATATATATATATATATATATATATATATATATATATATATGCTGGGGTACGGCGGGCGGCCCCGCCGTACCCCAGCTGCTGCCGCTGGATGCACATCCAGCGGCAGCGTGTAGGTGGGGGGTTATTATTATTTTTTTTTCAGGGCAGCCGCTGGATGTGCATCCAGCGGCTGCAGCTGGGGTGCGGCGGGGCCGCACCGCCGCACCCCAGCATTTTCCTATATATATATATATATATATATATATATAATTACACATGTTTTAGTTTACAGTACATGATGCTTCTATTCACATTGATAATTAACTCATAACAACATCCTAATCATGCTGCTAATCACAAAATTACACACGACTAACCTTAACATGCTCATCATGATCATTTCCCTTTATTAAATTAGTAACAGTATCTACTATTATCAAAACATAACTAAATTTTTATCACAAACTTTACATAGGTTATGTATCACATGGCTAAAATCTCATATTTTTCGGAATAGTAAATCTATTTTTAATAATTAAGACAGATTTCAGGCATTTTCATCAAGAAATTCATTATCCATGATTCACATCCATACAGTCGATTCTAACAGTTCAGAAACCGAAAATCAGTCATAATACCATCATGGAAATTTTATGAAACCCTAATATATAATAGATCTAATTATTCAGGAATTATCATGGTCAAATCATGCTCATTGTCCAATTATAGAATTTTAATAAACAAAACTATTACAAAAAATTCGACACATCCTCATGATATGACCTACTAACTATATCTGACCAACCATCATTTTTACACCATGCACATATACCCATAAATCCGACAAACACACCATAGAGATCAAATAGTCATTATGTAAAACTTTGAAGAACTTGGCGGCAAAGGGATTGCCGCCAACAAGAGTTAATGGCACACGATGTTGCCGCCAACTCTGGATCTTGACGGCAACAAGCTTGTCGTCAAGTTCCTGTCTGCAGAAATGCAGACAAAGCGCACAAACACAGAAGAATTGGGGGTTCCAGGACGCGAGATAAATTCCATAAAAATCTTAGGACTTAAAGGACATGGGTAGGGATGAAATCCCTAGATCACTTGCCTTATAGAAAATCTACAAAGGTCTAATTTAGCCGAAGAAGCCCTCCTCGGTCAAGCCAAGAAGGTGCTCAAATCTTCTCCTGAATCCGGTCTGTTTGCCGATGTAGATGGATCTTCGGGGTCGAGGATGATTCCCCAATGCTTGGAGTTTCTCCCAGTCGATGCAGATCTCCCGAAGACCACCCAAATCCGTCGGATCAAGCTTGCAAAGATTAGGCTTCTCCACAGAAAACTCTAGTTTCCACAAGACTGCAAAAAGACCTAATCTCGCCCAAAGCTAGGTGTTTTATAGGCTAATGGGTCGGGGTACGCATTAGGTTAAGTCTCCTACCTGAACTAGGTTTCCTAAACAAGAACCGGGGAAAACGCAGTCGTTTCCCGATCTGAAATCGCTGTAAAATTGGGAAAATAGACGTCCACATGACTGCTGCTAACAGGAAGTCAGCGTCCATCGATCTGGACGTCAACCTCACCTGGCCATGCAGTCAACGGCACACATGTTGCTGTCAACATACAATTAACGTCAATCTGTGTTGACGTTAACTGGCATTCCGGCAAGAACATAGAAATACATCAAAATAAATATGTATATACATCATAAACAATTTAATGTGTACAGAAAATAATTAGATATCATATGCATAATTACACATAATATGCACGGAATAATTAAATACAATATGCACATCAATAATCAGATACTATATGCACAACATTATTTAAATACAATATGTATAGATTTTAAATAAGAACAATATGTACAGGATTGACTAAGTACTTATATTCATATAAATAAATACACACATATATATATACATATGCACATGAGTAATTAAATACGTATATTATGTACAAAGTTAAACAAACATAATGTAAATAAAATTCGAGGGTCTCACAGGACAAGCACACACATCAATACAAAATTACTCTGGTTTGCTTGCTGCTACTGTACTCTTCATGCTCTGAGTTATCTTGGAACATTACCCTATATGTCTCGACAGACCAGTCTCTGATACCAACTGTAATGACCCAAGATCCAAATTACCAGTCACCAACCAGTAACCCGAATCTTGACCCGTCACCCATGAGCCGAAGCTCGGAAGGGTAAAAAGAGAATGTCTGAGGAGAACATATAAGAAAATGCACACACGACAAAATTTCAAACATTCCACTATATAATATGTCAGTTTAGTACAACTCAGAGCCAATAACAACATAAGTAAAGAGTAAAACGAGTACAAGAACTAAGTACTACTCACAACAGCTAAGCGGTACCAGCACCGGAGTGACCAGGCTCCTCTGCACCTGGAGCCGATGACGAACCACCTGAAAGGGAAGGGAGTGAGTCTTAACAAGAGACCTAGTAGGGACACTAACCCCCACTGGTAACCGAACTACTAAGCAGTGTGGAAAGTAAAGCAACAGTAAATAAACACACACACTGCACAACACACAGAAACCGGTGGCGTAGCATGCAACTCCTCACAGGAGTTTGCCGAGAAACCAGAACCTCGTAGGCTCAACAATACAACAAGCACACACAAACACAAACACACTCACACACACAAGGTAGGACCAGCTAGGGCCTATGGCTTGGCGCCTCGACACCACAGTGTCCTCCAACGCTAGCCACGTATGCACACTCAGACGCTCTCCCTCGCATCTGGTCCTCGATCGATTTTCCCCTACGCCGGACTCGAATGGGGGATAAGGGGCTCCACAGAAACTGGCTCTTAATGTAACACCCCGACGCGGAATATCGGAGTGGAATTATAGTTATTTGTTGGCGCTTTTGGTACGGTAGCAAGCTAACCTAGAGGGGGGGGTGAATAGGTTTTTCTGAAATCTGAAATAGAAACTTAAACACAGAAAATTAACACTTGAAAGTTTGGTTAGATTAGTGTGATAAAGAGTAGCAGTGCGGAAGCAAATAAACAATCACACAAATGACACAAGGAATTTATCCTGGTTCGGCCCTTCCCATATGGAAGTCCTACGTCCAGTCCCCAAGCAACCTCTTGGGATTTTACTAACCAAGGGTACAGTCCCCCTCAAGGACAATACAACACCCAGCACCCCAGCTGGTCTTCTTCTCTTTCCCGGGCAAGAAGGCAGCCCACTTCTTTTACAGGTCAAGAAGCCAACCTCCTGGTACAAACTCCAGTGCGGTTCTGCTAGACACAAACCCCTAGCTAGGTTCTACACTGTATACAGTCCTACAGCTGGACAAGATGTGTGACGGCCCTGGATATTTATGCCCATTAAGGATATCCAGATCCGCCTCCTGCGAACGGACCGAAGTCTCGCAAGGGATAGCTCACACAAGTGTCCAGTAAGAATATAAAAGACAAACCACAACAGTATAAGACACAAGAAAGTACATGTGCTCATACCTGCATATAACAATTTACAACTGTCCCATTACATTATTACATGTCCAATTAAAAAGTACAACTACCTGGGGCATACCCCGAGGGAGCACAAGCTCACACAACACTAATTATTACACAACTGCTGGTGGTACAAGTGTGACACAACGCCGCTGCAGGCCAAACACTCGGCAAGCCCTGAAAAGAACTATAGGGGAGTGAGCCTCAACAAGTCACAAGCTCAATAAGGACCACCTAAGGACCACAACAACCAACAGAAGAGACCTCAACCTCAATGGGTCTCACTGGCCACATATATAACCAAACTATTTCATGCTCACAACAATTATATTTAAACTACAATTAAATATAAACACATTAGCTATTCACAATCTCGGAAAGTAAGAGGAAACAATAGGACTAGTTTCACACCACTAGTTCGTTCAACAACAGTAACGCCTAGGCTATAAGCCTCACAGGCAAATCACAGTCACAACCAATTGCTTAAGCTATAAGCTTTACAGGCGAGTCTTAAATACGTGGGTAACAGAACTACTTACCAAAAGTTGGCCCTTTATACCCAAACCACAATATGTCGGAAATCACACACACCAAGTAACATGATCGGCTACAGCGGGCCAATCCATCACACATGAAAACCATATACGGTAGCTTACCTGAGGGAGGGTGAAGCATATTGAGTGGAAGGTCACACCACACGACCTCCAAGAAACACAGTTTCACGTCAATACCAGAAAGACTGGTATACGACGTACCACCACAAACCATCACCCACATAGGGTACAGGTACCTATTACCACAAGGTACCAGCACGGAAACCATAAGTAAACCAGTGCCGTAACAAGGCACACCATAGCAAGCTAAACCACATTTGGTGAGTCAATACTCACGAACCATAACCAAAACTGTGCCACCACTCGGGCACACCACAAGCCACAACTGCAGTCACAATCGTGCCAACACCAGGGCACACCTCAAACGAGTCAAACCTCGACTATGAGTCACTAACTCACAAACCACGACGAGTAGCAAAGCACGAGTCGGAAAGGAACGACGCCACCACACGAGAACGGACTACTGGCTGATCAGGCCAGTATCCAACCCGGACAACACAACACAAGAACGACCTCTCAGTCTCGCAGTCACGAACGAAAGGTCCAACTTCCGCTCCACGAGAACAAGTCAAACAACTGTGGAGACCAACCAACACCACACCTGCAGACACACAGCTGTAGGTCCATGCCTGGCACCTCTAGGGTCTCTGGCCAGAGCACCCTAAAGTGTGGCACTGGAAAGTAGGACTAGCTGGGGACCAGTGTTGACTACTGGTGTCCGTACCCCCAACTACGAGCGCGCTACAAGCGACTGCACACCCACAAACACAAGCCGCTGCCCTACTGTCATCTTTCCCTCAGCCGGACGTACAACTCAAACACAAGAGTGAGGGTGTCCAGGAAGACGACACAGACCTCGACGGTACAACACAAGTACCGGGACAAACCCCAAGCACAACAAACACACGTGCCTGGCTCACAAAGAACCTGGGGTACCCGACTAGAGAGGTATTCCGGAATAGGCGCCGGACCACCACACTCGGCAAACTTAAACCACGATATATACACAAACACTTTCTATTACCAATTACGATACATATGTTAGGAATAGCTTATTCCAGTCACCCTGTGACTTACAAGCTAACTTACACAATCACGCATATAAACCATATTAATGATAACACCATGGCCTGTCATCGGTCACAAAGTGACAGTGAAGGTCACACTAAATGTAGTACACAATATTCACATAATAATCATACTTAAACTTTACTAATCATTCATCCAGAAGAATCTACAAAAGATTCTAAAGGATCGAGGCTAGGTTTAGATGTGAACCTCATCGCCACAATACCACGAACTAATCATAATAATTAAGATACAATAAGCAAAATAATGTACGATATGCCATGCACACACCAACCATGTGTACGACACCAAAACCCCGTAATATTTCACATAAATCTTGTGCACTAGGATATAGTGAATCACACGCACACACGTAAAGAACTAGTAAACTACATAGCCGGTAAGCTGGCCTCAAAAGCCCTGTGCTCTAGGAGCACCATAGGTGTTATTGCACCACTCAGTATCGATAAACACATTGCATCGTAATACTTGCAACAAGAACATCGTGAAACACACTATACTGATACATGCACAGGTTGGCGGCAACATCGATTGCCGTCCATAGAATATAGACGACAATATTTCTTGCTGTCAATACTAAGTAAGCGGCCACCACCTAGCCGTTTACTCAAAATCAACGGCTAGAAACCTAGCCGTTAATCTCCCAACGAAGAACTCAGCGTCAACCGATGTTGACGTCGAGATCTTCAGTACTCAACACACACAGGACGCACAGAACGGCCCCAGGCCGATCACACGAGCCATCTAGCCCTATAAACAGTAGAAAAATGAGGGGAAACACTTCCCCTTACCTCTGTATACTATAATCAAACCGGAAAAGTAAGATCCAACATTTGGATCGATCAAACCACCCAATCTCCCGGCATGGTAAACCTTTTTCCCGAAAACACGATTAATAAGCAGTCTATGCAAACGCAGCATGACAAGTCAAACAGGAGAAATCAATGTTGGAAATCGACTTGGGGCATCACATGCGCAGTGGAAATAAAACAAAAAATCGATTTCCATCTATGTACTTGATCGGGCTATGATGTACGGTGCATGTAAACATACATACAAATAAGGCGTGATACAATCTCACCTAGGGGAGATCATATATCCCCTGAAGCGTAGAACTAGTCCTTGTTTGAAGGAGCTCTCGCGAGACTCCCTCTAGCAGTATCCACACAGTGGATGATCGGCGATGACGATGACCCCTCCTTCACCGGTGGTGCCACTCCTCCTAGTTGTGCAATGCCACACAGCGGCCAACAGCAGCAAGTAGCAGCAACAACAAGAGGGGTCGGCCCTCCAAGTTCTCCTCTTGCCTAGGGAGAACACAGGAGGGTGAGACGGGAAGGGGGGATGAAGTAGGTGGTTTCTCTTCTCAAGCTCTAGCCTATAAACTTCAAAGAGAACCCCTTCTATTTATAGAGAGCCTAAAGGACATCTCATCAGGGACACCTCATCATGTCATGATGACAAGGGACACCTCACATGGACACCTCACCATGTCATGATGACAAGAGGGACACCTTGCAAGGACACCTCGTCATGTAATCATGACAAGGGACACCTTGCAGGGACACCTCACCATGTCATGATGACAAGAGGGACACCTTGCAAGGACACCTTGTCATGTAATCATGACAAGGGACACCTCGCAGGGACACCTCACCATGTCATGATGACAAGAAGGACACCTTGCAAGGGCACCTCATCATGTAATCATGACAAGGGACACCTCGCAGGGACACCTCATCATGTCATGATGACAAGGGACACCTCACCATGTCATGATGACAAGAGGGACACCTTGCAAGGACACCTCGTCATGTAATCATAACAAGGGACACCTCGCAGGGACACCTCATCATGTCATGATGGGTAATGATGAAGTGTCCTCCTTCTAGAAGGGGTGAGGTGGCATGATCCTGGTAAGCTCCCTTAATGGATCCTTATCAAGGCTTATTGGGTCTTACCCAATAGGTCCATAATGGGTTAAATAAGGCTTATTGGATAACGTTTATCCAATCCTCTATTCATCGCGTTATCCACCTTATGTGTGTGACCCTCTAGGCCCAATATCGAGCTGGCCGTGAGTTGTACTCATCAGAACTCCTTCTGTCTTAGTGAATTATTATCTTCATAATAATTCACTCAACTCATTGATTATGAACATACTAGGCCACTATGCCATAATCCCCAGACGATACAAGTGATCAAATCCATTGGACATGTCTGCCCACAGTTACCGTGTACCTGTAGTCCCTCATCCATCTATTATCCCAGAGACCATATATTAGGTATGGTGTTGTCAGGTCTTTATGGAATCTGTTAAAGTCAACTCTTATCGGATTCTCCCGGAGAACTCCTTCTCACTAAATCCAATTGACCCTGACCAGGGATTTGCCTGAGTAAGACAATATGGGATATTCCTCTCACGATACCGAGAGTGAATGATCCTTTATTGACACATAATTGCCTTCGTAAGGTTGGCTACCATTCCCAATGACTGGCTATACTAGACCTGGAACATCTAGACCTATAAAACCAGTATCAAAGAATAGAGTACTCAAACAAGACATCTTTGGTGTCTCAAGTCTAAGGACCAGTTACACAACTGAGACTACGGAATCTCTATCTGACAATCAGGTATCATTAACCATATAGCATTCCGAGAACGGATCATTCAGTGAACTCATTCTCCAATAAGCACCTGCACTATATCCCTAGTGTCTCCACACAAGCAGCTATGAGACCAGCTGCTTCTATCATATGGACAGGTATATGGCACACGGTCTTTCCTGTCATCTCAATATCCTTCTTGAGTAACCTTTGACTAGGAATATTTAGGATCTGTGTTTAAAGAGGATCGACCTCATTATCATGATCTCATCATGATCCAATTCCCATTGCACAGACCCATGGACATCACAGTATACATACGCATGGAATATACAGTGAGAAAATACCATTATAATATTACCAAAACATATTGTACATAATTACAAGTGCCATCACTCACGTGAATTGGCTTGTAGGGAACCTATAACTAGCAATCAAAGGGGTCCAGTCCCTACCTCTGAAACGCAAATAAACTCCTAAAGAACCTCAAATCGCGCTGAAACCCCAGGAGCTTCCCGCGAACACCGCCCTCCAATCCGTCATTCCCCGCCTGATCTGCCGCTGCTGCGCGCATCACGGCCTTCCCACGTGCTCCCGTCGACTGCCGGAAGTAGTGAAGAGGCACAAGGGTATAGGTGGGGGAAGAGGAGGGGAGAAGGTGGGGAAATAAGAAGGCTCGGGTTGCCCCTAAAAACACAGGCGCCTCAGGTCAACGTCAATCTCTGTGCCGCTAACCAAACCGCCCCAACTAGGCATCCACAACGCTCGCCGCCAAGTTCAACGGTAGACGTCCACATCGATGGACGCCAAGAACATGTTAACGGCAACACCATTGCCGCCAACACACAGAAGACGTCACACACCTGGACGCCAACCCACTGTTGATGTCCAACGCACTGAACACCAACACATATCCATAACCAACCCTGGTAAGGATCCAATAAGAAACACACAACACAAGTCGCACTGGTCAAGGTGTGACCACCCCATACGCTAAACCGAGGATCAACGAAGATCCGAAAAACACGCAACGTTACAGGATGTCTTTCTTATAAAAGAAAGAACAGTGCTGAGAGTTCTACAAGAATGGCCTCTACCCAAAAACTCTCAGCAAAAACTCTCTCCAAGAATTACAATAAGCACAGGGAGAATGAAGAGAGAAAAGAAAGCTTGAATGCTTGAGACACTTTTGCTTGCTTCTTCTTGGCTCAAGCTCTTTATCTCTTTCTTTGAGTGTATGTGGCGTTGAGGTTCCTCACTGGTTGTACACTCCTTCAAAGATTTTCAGGAAAGCTCTTGCTATTCTTTCAACCTTGCTTCATCTTTTATATGAGCAGCTTTTGAATAGATCCATTGAAGAGATCCGTTGGAGTTCTAGCCGGTGCTCATCTTCTCTTCATTTGTCTTAATCAGACTCTGGTGGTCTTCGAGGTCTGAAAGCATAGAAGAGAGTGTTAGCACAAAAGAGTGTTTATGATAAACCGTGCATACCACTGTGTTTCTACTAACATGCTGAAAATAGTAGTTCATATCTTTTTCTCACTTATCAAATCGTTATGAGAACCAAAATGATATGAGAGAAAATCGTTGTTCTCACTTATGAAATCGTTATGAGAACCAAAATCGATATGAGAGCAAATCGTTGTTCTCACTTATGCAATCGGTATGAGAACCAAAATCGATGTTTCACTTAACGAATCGTTACACAATCAAATCTTTGTGTGACTTATCAAATCGTTGTTAGTGAAATCGATGTGGCACTTTGAATAGAAATCGATATATATTGAATGAACACCGACTTATTAGTGTGACAAAAATAACATAAATACTGATGAAACAATTTAATCATAAATTTTGTTAGCACCAAAATATGAATGTAATAAAGAGTGGTTCAACAATCTCCCCCTTTTGGTGATGACAAAATTTATGAAAATTTTCTGACAAAAATGCTTAAAGTATGGAGAGATTCAACAATCTCCCTAAAAAATTTTAAAGCATAGAAAAATACAAAAAAAATCATACAACTCTCCCCCTTTTTGTCACTAACCAAAAAGGAAGGATCTTACCATGCATTTCTCTCCCCCTTTGAGAGAATTTCTTACCATAGAGGGGTTCAACAATGATTGACATTAAAGAATAACTCCCCCTTAGTCTGTGCTCCCCCTGAATGAGAGACTCCACCTGAATGAGACTTGCAAATAGTTATTGGTAATACTGAAATTTTAAAATAAATAAATGACTACTCCCTCTTCAAATATGAGTTGGATGAAGAGCTAGCAGTCATCAATGCCTTGAGCATCATTGATCCTGATGCTCCAAGGCTATCCTGCAAATAAACTACTCAGAAGTAGGTTCCCAAATCTTTTTAGGTCCTTTATGGTTAGATGCATGAAAATAACCTTTAGGAATCCAAACTAGGTGCCTTGTTATGCATGTGTTTACTGTGTGTCCTAATTTATTACAATGAGAACAACAATGAATATAATTTATTTTGCAGTTCTTATTGTTTTTATGATGTCTATTTAGGACATATTTTTGGAAACATTTTCTTTTACATGGGCCTTTTTCTGAGGCAACTTGGTTTCTTTTACAAATTTTGGTAATGGATATTTTCCTGGAATTATGGCTTATTTTCCTTTTTCCAGAGGTATGTATCTAAGCCATTTTCAGATTTTGATCCTCTTAAGCATAGAGCTTGTAAGGCCCTCGAATTTTGTTGCATTATTTGTATTGCATGTGAATCAGTGGCGGATCCTCTCAACAGTCAGTGGGGTCACGTGACCCCACTGACTTAGAAGGGGAGCTTTAAAAGGTTCTCTTTTTTTGTTTATATATGTCAAATTTTTATGTAAAGCTATATAAGGTGACCCCACTGAATTTAAGAGTGACCCCCCTACATTCAAGTGACCCCACTGAACTAATGTTCAGGATCCGCCACTGATGTGAATACTTCATGTTTGTGTATGTACGTATGTAATATCTACGTATGTATTAACTATTTATACTTATGTATGCATGTGTATAATTAGTTTTAAATAATGTGTGAATGGTATGATGGTAGCATGTACGTGATAGTATATATAATGCATGTATATATGTATAGATTATGCATGGTTTCCTGCATGTTTTGAGTTCTGGCCGAAGGCCAGCTTGGCGTCAATATCAATGGACGTTTGTGTTGTGTAGGCGTCAACCATATGGACGCCAACACTAATCCCAGTGTCCAACGATGTGGACGCTAATTTCTCTGGCCTGCATGCGTTGCAGAGCTGGAAATCCCGGGAACAAGCTACCCCAACCATTGGGGAGCTATCCCCAACGGTCTGAAAGGCTTCTTGTCAAGCCTGCGTGAAAGGAGAGCCCCCTCTCCTATTTACAAAGTCCTTTTTGCAACCCTCAACCCTCTCTTGGCTCTCTTTGCAAGAGGAGAAGGAGAAGAAAATCCTAGAGAAAACTGTGAGAAAACCCCACCCTTTGCAAGCTTGGATCCGACCTTCTGAAGCTGTTCCTGGCCATCTACCACGATAAGGAGCTAGCTGAAGTGAAGGAGGAGGCTTCCCCGACCTCATCTTGGAGGCATCTTCGTCCTAGAACCCGGAGGAGAGCAATTGTGGAGCTTCTTGGGACTGCCCAAGGAGAGCTTCTCCGACCATTTAGATCCGTCTGGAGTATTTTCTAGAGGCAAGTAACCTACCCCTATCGTCCATGTAGATGTCAAGTAGGGTTTTATCATTTTTATGTATTTTTCCTCGTGTCCTAGATCCCCCATTCACCTTTTTATTTGGAGTTCGGTCTGTGTTTCTGCACAGACAGGAACTTGGCGTCAATGCCCTTGACGCCGAGATCCCTAATGTGCGTCCAGCGATCTTGCCGTCCACTCCTGGAACGGCCAGAGACCGCCGTTAAGTTCTCCAGGACAGAACAGTGAGCTGTTCTTCCTGGTATATTATTATTTTTGATGTGTTTTCGATGAGGATATATTGTAAACCTATTATGATATGTAATATGGATGTCTGAATGTGTGGTGAGATCTTTGTAATTTCTGTGATTTGGCATAAATGGTTTTATTATGGAGAATGTATGCATGATGAGACCTAGACCATATTCTTTACCGTTTGTGCAATTCATGTGAAGTTGGATGCCCTAAAATTTTCTAAACCGTGAGTGGGTAAATCAGTCCATGCTCTGAATTTTTGGGAATTTTCTCCATGCTCCTCTGATTTATTGAATTTTCTGAAATGGAATTAGAAAAACATGTGTAGGATTGTTAAAATTCCAGTAAATCGTGTGTTGTGTAATAAATCCAGAAAAAATTCCTGTGGTATTGTGTATATTGGGTTCAGGGTTATGATCTGTTAAACTAAACTTTTATGTTATACACCATGATAAATTGAATTTTGAATAATATGGGAATTTATGTTAAATTTTTTGCGATCGCATTTTGGATCATAAAAATGTGAAAAATTTCATGTGGGGTCCTAAACCCGAAATCAGCATGTGGTTAAATTCTCAGGTCATTTGGACAACTATACCATACAATATGAATTTTCCATGCAAAAATGGGTAATTAATGCATGCCATTGTGAAATGATTTAATTTCTGTGTAATCCAACCTGATTAGTGAAATTTCCTGAATGATAAATTTTGTTATCTGTAGTGGCATGATTAGGAAAAATAGAGTCATGTTGCGAATGAGAGAATGAATGAGATGTGAGTGTCATGTGTAAAATGTGTGTAAAAATCGATATGTGTAATGTGTAAAACTGTGCCAAGTGTGACACTGCTTCCATAGAGGGTAGTGGAACCGTATCAGGGAAAAGTCCCCCTGAGAAGGTTCAATGTGCTGTGATCCTAAGGGCATTAGGATGAAATCTTGGAGGTGGACAAGTACCACTGGTTAGGGTGGAGACTTGTTCTCCCGATCTGCGCAGTCCAAGAGTCGTCACTGTATTACCTAGGTGGTGTCTATGTGTATGTGATGTGATGTGTCCTTCTTATGGTGGTTTGGACTATGTGTCACGGCACTAAAGTGTAAAATGTGAAATGTGATCGTGATCATGTGCAAATTGTGTAGTGTGAACAATGTGTAAATGTGCATGTGTAAAGTGTAAATTATGTGAATGAGAATTGTGTAATTATGTGAAACCAAAACGTGAGGGTTGTGAGTTTGTGATCCATGTTGTGGTAATCTGAAATCATGATAAAACAGCAAACTAAATGTACTTATGATCATGTTTTACATGTGTAAATTGCCTAGAATCCATGTTAGAAATGATCCTTAGTGGTGTGTAAGTAATCCCATGCTTGTTTGCCCTCATGATGTGATTTAAATTGATTAAGTAGCTCTCATGCGTTGGGTTATGCTTTCTAGTCCATGTAAAACCAGCAAGCTTAAAGCATGTAAAATGGTTATATGCATGTGTAAGAATGAGAAGTAGCCATGTTAGCAATGTCTTCTTTCATGTATGTAAGCTATTCATGCTAAACTTGCTTTCATGCTTTAGTTTAATTGAAAGTAGACCTTTTATGTGTTGGAGTGATTAGAGAGCATGTGATAGGAGATTTTGATTTAGAAAATCTAAAAGCATGAATCATGTGTTCATTAATAGAATCACCATGATAGTTGTTAATTTCAATGACAAGCATGCTACATGATTGTGTCTTGTAAATGTGTATGTAAAACCTGCTATGATATGTACATGTATGGTATGTGTAGAGTTATTTGCTGAGTCTTTTAGACTCATTACTTGCTTCGGCGTACAGACGTAGTTGGTGACGACACGCTTGCGGAGGAGGCAGTGGAGACCGACTCCGAGCGTGGAGATTAGATCGTTGGTGTACTTTGCGATATTTTGATTTCATAAGTATGTAATTGCAACATTGTACTAGCATTATCATGGAAAGAAATATTTAAGTGTGGACAATTATGTATTTGATTTTCAGCAATTTAATTATGTGGACTTTTAGTTCTTTAAATGTCATTGCAATCATGTATGTTAAATGTGGATGATGAATGAAATGAAGACAGTGGTTCTTTTACTTCCGCTACTCTGTTCTTATATTCACGTGTATCACAGTTGAATGTTATTGTTGGGTAAATGTCACACTGTGGCAATGTTCACTATACCGACGTGGGTTGGTATAACCGTACCGGTATAATGAGGGTCGCTACAGAGCTAGAGATGTTTTTCCTTGAGTTAATTTCTTAACTGATTCTTTTAAATACAGATTTTCTTCGGTTAGAGTTTTTAATTTTTCTTCTAACTCTAACTTCTCATTATTCTTACTTTTGAAATCTTCATTTAAAAGATGATTATTATCTTTACTGACCTTTAGTTGTTTTTCCAATTGTTTCATTTCTGATTTAAGATCAGAATTAGTATTTTCCAAACAAGTAAGGTTGTTCTTGATATTTTTCAATTCTTTTACAACAACCTTGTGTTTATCATAAAGTTCATTAAAGACTTCTTCCAAGTCTTTAGATTCTGACCCTGAATTTGTACATGAATTAAAAAATGAGTCAGAATGTACCTCATCTAGTCCTACCATGAGGGCTAGATTTACTTGCTCTTTCTCTGAACTTGAGCTTGATGAGTCTGAGCTTGTGTCCTCTTCATTTTCCCAAGCAGCCGCCATGGCTTTTCGTTTGAACTTCGTGTGCTGCTTCTTGGACTTTTCAGTTTGACCAGTCTTCTTGAGTCTTGGACAGTCTGGTCTTAGATGTCCAAGTTTTTTGCATTCATAGCAGACTGGTTCTTTCTCCTCTTTATCTTTCCTTTGGATCCTTCTTGATCCATTTTTCTTCTTCTTTAAAATCTTCTGAAGTTTGGACAGTACTTCATCAACATCACTGTCTTCAGATCCTGCAATTTTTGAGCTAGAAAAAGAAGTGGAAGGAGCAACTACCACTTTAAGAGCATTAGTACATTTCTTCTTAGATGAGCTTTCAGATAATCGCTCTATATTTATTTCATGTGCCATGAGAGAACCTATTAAATTATCAATCGACAATTTGGTTAAATCATGGGTCTCTTCAATAGCAGTTACTTTAGGTGTCCATGAAATAGTTAAAGACCTAAGTATCTTCCTAACGGTTTCCTCATTAGAAAGAGTTTTACCAAGAGAGCTTAAACCAACTACTATGCTTGAAAATCTATTACACATCTGAGTAATATTTTCGTTCGGAAGCATTTTAAATTGTTCATATTAAGGACAAGAATATCTATCCTAGTTTGTTTCACTTTATCTGTTCCTTCATAAGTTATCTGCAGTTTATCCCACATTTCTTTTGCAGATTTACATGCAGAAACTCTACTAAATTTCTTTTTGGATAAAGCACAACAAAAATAGTTCTTAGCTTTGTAATTTAATGATAATTTATTTTTATCTACTGTTGTAATAGCAGTAGTACCTTCAGCAGGAACAATAACATAATCTCCTACCTCAATTACCTGCCACAAATCAAAGTCTGTGCCTCGAATGAAGCATTCCATCCTCATTTTCCAGTATTGGTAGTCCTCTCCATCAAAGAATGGAGGTCTGGTGACTGTTTGACCTTCAGCATATCCTTGAGCTGCCATGGATCTTTGCTCTTAGATCGTTGGATCTTCTTTGAATGTTCAGAGACCCGCTCTGATACCACTTGTTGGCCCTTTTGGTACGGCAGCAAGCTAACCTAGAGGGGGGGGGGGGTGAATAGGTTTTTCTGAAATCTGAAATATAAACTTAAACACAGAAAATTAACACTTGAAAGTTTGGTTAGATTAGTGTGATAAAGAGTAGCAGTGCGAAAGTAAATAAACAATCACATAAATGACACAAGGAATTTATCCTGGTTCGGCCCTTCCCACATGGAAGTCCTACGTCCAGTCCCCAAGCAACCTCTTGGGATTTTACTAACCAAGGGTACAGTCCCCCTCAAGGACAATACAACACCCAGAACCTCAGCTGGTCTTCTTCTCTTTCCTGGGCAAGAAGGCAGCCCACTTCTTTTACAGATCAAGAAGTCAACCTCCTGGTACAAACCCCAGTGCGGTTCTGCTAGACACAAACCCCTAACTAGGTTGTACACTGTATACAGTCCTACAGCTGGACAGGATGTCTTTCTTATAAAAGAAAGAACAGTGCTGAGAGTTCTACAAGAATGGCCTCTACCCAAAAACTCTCAGTAAAAACTCTCCCCAAGAATTACAATAAGCACAGGGAGAATGAAGAGAGAAAAGAAAGCTTGAAGGCTTGAATGCTTGAGACACTTTTGCTTGCTTCTTCTTGGCTCAAGCTCTTTCTCTCTTTCTTTGAGTGTATGTGGTGTTGAGGTTCCTCACTGGTTGTACACTCCTTCAAAGATTTTCAGGAAAGCTCTTGCTATTCTTTCAACCTTGCTTCATCTTTTATATGAGCAGCTTTTGAATAGATCCGTTGAAGAGATCCATTGGAGTTCTAGATGGTGCTCATCTTCTCTTCATTTGTCTTAATCAGACTCTGGTGGTCTTCGAGGTCTGTAAGCATAGAAGAGAGTGTTAGCACAAAAGAGTGTTTATGATAAACGGTGCATACCACTATGTTTCTACTAACATGCTGAAAATAGTAGTTCATATCTTTTTCTGACAAGACTCTGAAACATGCATGCAGCTTTTTCTGTCAGAAGATATTTGACTTCTTATTGGGCGCCAAAAAGCACTTAAACAAACTGTGTTTAAATTGAAGTGAATCGTTGTTTAAGTTACTTATCAAATCGTTATACTTATAAGACTTAACAAATCGTTATGAATCGCAAATCGTTGTAAGTCTTAGCAAACCGTTATGAAACTTAACAAATCGATGTGAGAAGCAAATCGTTATGAATCTTATCAAATCGTTATGACTAGCAAATCGATGTGCAACTTATCAAATCGTTATGAGAACGAAATCGTTGTTCTCACTTATCAAATCGTTATGAGAACCAAATCGATATGAGAGCAAATTGTTGTTCTCACTTATCAAATTGTTATGAGAACCAAATCGATATAAGAGCAAATCGTTGTTCTCGGTTATGAAATCGTTATGAGAACCAAAATCGATATGAGAGCAAATCATCGTTCTCACTTATGAAATCGTTATGAGAACCAAAATCGATATGAGAGCAAATCGTTGATCTCACTTATGAAATCGTTATGAGAACCAAAATTGATGTTTCACTTAACGAATCGTTACACAATCAAATCATTGTGTGACTTATCAAATCGTTGTTAGTGAAATCGATGTGGCACTTTGAATAGAAATCGATGTATATTGAATGAACACCGACTTAGCATTTTAGTGCGCCAAAAATAACTATAAATACTGATGAAACAATTTAATCATAAATTTTGTTAGCACCAAAATATGAAGGTAATAAAGAGTGGTTTAACATTATTAAATAGTACAGAGCAATAAATAAACATCAAACCATTGCACAATTATAATAATGCCAAATAAAATCCAACTTCACTAATAATTCATCGATGATCTATTACATCCACCAATCAGAGCCAAAACTAGGGCCCAGAGTACTTTATTGAAATCCAAACTATTACATAACGACTAACTAATGCTTGACTCAACTATACTAACTAACTACTAAGCAATGGTTGCTGGACTGGTCACTCCTGAACGTCTTCCTCAGTCCCTTCCTCATGAGTGTGGTAATCGCCATCCGACTCACCTGAACACATAAAATAACAACGTAGGAAGAGTGAATAACGGCCAGTAGGACTTAATATCTCATGAGAACAAGCATACTTTCAATGATTAATGTCTTAAAGGCAGGGTAACTAGAGAGAATAGTAATGCAAAGCATAGTAATGATGGCAAGAGAACAATAGCACTTGTATATGGAAAATAGCACAACGAATGTAGAGAAAGGTTGGCCATGTAACGATATATCACGTAAGGTTGCACAACAGTGTACTAGTAACAATAGCACTTGTAAAGATAGCACTTGAATGGATTGCACTTTGATTGTCATAGATTAATTGTGATAGTATTAAATGGCACTGGATGCATGTCGTACACATCCTGATCATGTAACCCTCACGAGGAAATGGCACTCTTCGGGCGCTCTCCCCAGGACTGGATCAGGCCCTATAGCACTGGCATAGTCATATTTCTTATCTTAGACAATCAATTGTATGGCCAAATAGAGTACCAAGAATAGATGAGAGTAATAGACGAATAGATGAGAGTGTAGAGAGAAAGTGAACAGATGAGAGGATAGAGACAATAGACGAGACAGGGATAAAATCGTAAAACAATGATAAACAAGCGATAGTAACAATTGCACAGCACTCGGTCGTGTGCCGGTAGTCTGGTAGAAGTCACAACCTCCCACTGGCCGTGCTATAAACACAGGCCAGATAATCCGGCATGAACCCAAGGTAAGAGAGAACATACTAAGGTCGTTTGGATCATGTTGATCTCTAAGGGTGTAATAGGTTTTAAGGGTACAACCAGCTCGTCGGCAAAAAACATGCGCCAAAGTCAAGGAGACTTACGGAGGCCTTGATAAGGAGTCCCTAGTCCAGTCAGGAGTATTCCCAATGGAGAGGTGGTCCATGTCAAGAAAGAGTGTAGAAACAAGTGTCTGTCGTGCCTCGAGTGCTGGAAGGCCGAGGGAAGCGGTCACGGTATACAAATCATGCGATTAAAACAGAGACAAGTGTCAATGATTAAATAGAGGAATTTAGTAATTAATTACACTCAATTACCAGATACATTATTGCGTAACTTAATAGGGCCTCATGGCAAACATGATTGTTTAGTGTGTGCAAGTGTGATTGAATCAAGAGAGCATGAAAGATTGTGCACATGGCTTTTAAATTAATTGATTTCATGTAAATATTACTCATTATCAATTAACAAGTCGTTAATAGTCATGACAGTACTTAATTAGGGTTTAACAAGGCTTAAATGACATAAATAGCAAGGTTATATGTGTAATTACAAGTTCTGACCGCTCTGTTGAAGTCGCGACTGGGGTAGCTGTCGCCTTCAGATCGCGACGCATGGCCCAATCGCGTTCTGCTGAACCGGCTACCAAGGTTGGACCGGGAAAGTTGCGACATGTCGACCCATCATGTTCTGAACGCGATGGTTCTCTTTGTCATGACCCCTTCTGAGATCGTGATGGGTAGGGCCGTCGCGACTTCAGAAGGTGGCCCGAGCCCAGAAAGGGGAATTTGGCCCTTTTCCAGGTGGGTTCCCTCCCTCATGGCATGATACTGGTCTCTTCAAAAATTAGTATAAAATCGCATGGACAACCAAAAATCATGAAACCACTTTTAAACGAAACTAGAATATAGATCTATCACTGGGCATGATTAATTAGAAAATAGACATGTATAGAGGATGCTTTAATTAGGTTACTTTTCGGTGACCTAAATAAGCATAGTCATGGAAAACGAATTAATTGGCAATGGATATATGATGGAAATTGGGGCAAATAGGGGCGTTTGAAAGCTTACATCATGTAGTATTTATGAGAATAATTTCATAGCATGGGATTGAGTACAAGCATGGATTGAGAGTAATCATGATGGTTCGGGTGCATGGTAGTGACAGGAATTCAAACATTTAATTCTCCCTCATGGAGGAACGAAAAATAGGGAAACCATATGGCTTTCAAAGAGGGGTGCATGGGCTACCTAAGGTTAAAGTTTCACGATTTGTGCTTGAGAGATTGCCTATCTTTTCGTGGTGTAATGAAAACCTAGGTTTGGTGACGAAGAAGAAGAAATCTCCCTTTGATCCAAGCCTTCTCTTCTTTGCTCCTTCGTCCTCCAGCCTTTCCCTTCGTCTCCCAGAGCTCCAACAGTGTTCTAAGGGTTGGTAGGGACGAAATTGAGGTGTATAGCTTGCTAATAAAGTCCATAGTGCCTAAAACTCTTCTCTTCTCCTCCAACTCCGAAAATTCATAATTATCACCTATTTTTCTACCATTTATCCACCTAATAGGGTAGGGAAGAGACCTAATCTCGTGGCCAAAGGGTTTGGATGGGATGTGGTCTCTTGTTTTGAATAAATATAGATTAATTAATATTTATCTTAACCTTTTTCTATTTATTAATAATTTTAGGTACGAATTTAACTTAATTATCTCACATCCCATGATGGGCTCTTCACATTTGGGCCCATTCCTTCAAGCTTGGGCCATCAATACAACCCATTCCTAATTTAGCTTAATGGGTTTTGATTTAATTCCTTTAAATTCCATTTATCCTCTCTTTATTCTAATTAAATCTATTTATATCATTCATTAATTTAAAATTTTTATTTTATTTGGAATTTAAAAATTAAGGTTGCTACATCTTCCCCCTCTTAAAAAGAATTTGGTCCCCAAATTCATATGATCGTAAGAGGAAGAATGACTTACTGAATAATTCTGGATAATTTCGTCGTATGGTTGCTTCGGGTTCCCACGTGGCTTCTTCAACTTCATGATTTCTTCATAGTATCTTGACCACAGATATGGGTCGGTTCCGAAGTTGCTGTATCTTCTTGTCCAAGATTTTCACTGGCTTCTCTTTATAGGTCATATCTTTGTTTAAGATTATATCATCATAGCTGATTACGTGTGATGGGTCATACACGTACTTCCTCAGCATTGACACGTGGAAGACATTATGCACGGTGGAAAATTGCGGAGGTAGTGCTAGACGGTACGCCACCTCGCCTACTCTCTCCAATACTTCAAATGGACCTATGAATCTCGGTCTCAATTTGCCTTTCATCAAAAACCTTTGAAATCCTCTGGTCGGGGATACCTTAAGCAGCACATGGTCTCCATTTTGGAATTCTAAGTCTCGTCTCCTCTTGTCTGCATAGCTCTTTTTGTCTGGACTGAGCTATCTTAATCCTGTCCCTGATGATCTGTATATCTCTGTACCATGTTTGGTCCCAGCCATTGCTACTCACCTACTTCATTCCAACAGGCTGGCGATCTACAGTTTCTACCATACAGTGCTTCAAATGGTGCCATCTTGATGCTGGCCTGGTAACTATTGTTGTAGGCAAATTCTATCAAGGATAGTTGTTCATTCCAATACCCCTCAAAATCTATAGTGCAGGCTCGCAGCATATCCTCTACAATCTTATTTGTTCTTTCCGTCTGCCCATCTGGCTGTGGATGGAATGCTATACTGAAATTTAATTTGGTGCCTAGTGCAGTCTGAAGTCCCTTCCAAAATATAGAGGTGAATATGGGGTCACGATATGAGACTATGGATACAGGGACTCCATGTAATCTTACTATCTCCTTCACATATAATGTTGCAAGTACATCCACACTCCAGGTACTTTTAATGGCAAGGAAATGTGCGGACTTAGTTAAACGGTCCACAATGACCTAGATAGCATCGAGTCCACCATGAGTTCGAGGTAAAACCATGATGAAATCCATGTCAATACTTTCCCACTTCTATTCAGGTATGTCCAGGGGTCTGAGTACACCCGCAGGACGACGGTGCTCAGCTTTTACTTGCTGACATGTGAGGCAGTGCGCAACATGCTCAGCCACCTCACGCTTTATGTTGGGCCACCAAAATGACATTTTCATGTCTTGGTACATCTTGGTCGCGCCTGGGTGGATTGTATACTTTGTCTTGTGGGCTTTATCCATCATCTTTCCCTTCAACTCTTCATTGTCAGGCACGCAGGTCCTGGATTGAAATAATATCCTCCCATCTTCAGTGATGGAGAAATCAGGTCTGTCTGCTATGGTTTCCTTGACTCGAATTAAGAATGGATCATTAGCCTGCTGCTCCCTGATCTCGACAAAAATGTCGGGTTGAGCTCTAAGGTTAGTTACTAACATCTGATCACTTCTCTTCTCAATATTTAGGTCTAGACTGGTGAATTGCTCAAGTAGTTGCATCTCGCCCATAACTAAACAAGATAGTAACGCTACTGGATTCCTACTAAGTGCATCAGCTACTGCATTACCTTTACCTGGGTGATATTGGATATTGAAATCAAAGTCCTTCAGATACTCCAGCCATCTCCTTTGTCTCATATTGAGCTCCTTCTGGGAAAATAAGTGCTTCAGGCTCTTATGATCAGAATAGACAATAAACTGTTCTCCATAGAGATAATACCTCCATATCTTAAGTGCAAATACCACAGCAGCCAATTCTAAGTCATGGACAGGGTAATTAACCTCATGAGGCTTCAACTATCTGGAAGAATAAGCTATCACCTTCTCATTCTGCATTAACAAGTAGCCTAAACCGATTCCAGATGCATCAGTGTAGACTGAGAATCCTTCGCCCTCGACTGGTAACGTGAGGACAGGTGCAGAGGTCAAACATTGCTTCAAGGTCTCAAAGCTCTTCTCACATTCCTTGCTCAAGACATAAGGGTTCTCTTTTCGCGTAAGGCGAGGTAGAGGTACAGCTATCTTGGAGAAGTCTTTTATGAACCGTCTGTAGTAGCCAGCCAGTCCAAGAAAGCTTCTGATCTCAGTGACATTTGTCGGTCTCTCCCAGTTGAGTACGGCTTCTACATTGGAAGGATCGACAGCTATACCATCCTTTGATATGACATGGCTTAGAAATGACACCTCGTCGAGCCAGAATTCACACTTGCTCAATTTGGCGTAGAGTTTGTTGTCCCGAAAGATCTGTAGAGCTATCCTCAGATGCTCCTCATGCTCTTACTTAATCTTGGAGTATATGAGAATATCATTAATAAAGACCACGATGAACTTGTCGAGGTAGGGCCGATAGATGTTGTTCATTAATTGCATGAAAGTTACAGAAGCATTGGTTAGTCCAAAAGGCATGGTACTACAAATTCATAATGATCGTCCCTGCTCCTGAAAGCTGTCTTGTAAATATCTGCATCTTTAATCATCATCTGATGATATCCCGATCTCAGGTCAATCTTAGAGAAATACTTGGCTCTTGATATCTGATCAAACAATTCGTCGACACGAGGCAAAGGGTATTTGTTCTTGATAGTGAGGTGATTCAACTGTCTGTAGTCGATGCATAACTTCATGGATCCATCCTTCTTCTTGACAAACAACACTGGTGCTCCCCAAGGAGAAGTACTTGGTCTGATAAATCCCCTTTCCAGCAGTTCCATCAATTGCTCTTTTAATTCCTTCAATTCAGCAGGGGACATTCTGTAGGGTTGGCGTGATACTGGTGCAGCTCCAGGTATTAGATCGATTGAGAAATTCACATCTCTTTCAGGTGGAATGCCTGGCAGCTCATTGGGAAATACGTCGGGATATTCTTGCACTATATGGATGTATGATATCTTAGATGCTTTCTTTTCAACTACTATGACGGCAAGAAATACCACACAACCCTTTCTTATCATGTTCTACGCCTTAATAGCAGAGACGAGAGACAATTGCCTCTTGTATCTACATCCCATGAAGGTCAGTTTAGGGAATTCACTAAAGGAAATTTTCCCTCTTCTACAATCTACAATAGCCTCGTAAGTGGATAGTCAATCGGCTCCCAGAATAATATCGTAGCCCTCCATGGGCATACAGATCAAGTCGGCTCTAAGGTTGAGTTTACTAATCTGAACATCAGCTAATGGAAAGTATTTGTTTAGTTGAGCTTTCTCCCCCAAGGTGCAGTGACAGGCAATTCAAATTCCATAGATGCAGGTTTTTCATTTAATATATCAGCAAATGCTTGTGATATGAACAAATGGGTTGCGCCAGTATCACATAAAACAAATGCTGATTGAGAAAAGACTAGTAGAGTACCTTCAACGACTCCACCCTCCTCGGTAGTCTCCACTTCCTGTAAGGCTTGAAGTCTGTCTGGCTTCTTCTGTCCCATAGGATGCTTCTTATTTTCTTTAAGCAGAGGGCAGTCGGGAATATGGTGCTCTCAACTACCGCAACGTAGGCATGCGTCTACCTTCCTCCAGCATTCTTTGGCAGTGTGACCCAGCTTGTCACAATGATTGCATCTTGGCTTGTTAGGGGCAGTGGGGGTGAAGACTTTGGGCTTCCGCTCCTGGCTTGGCCCGTCAGTGATACTTAATGGCCTTCTCTTGCCGTTAGTGGGCTTGCTCGGTGCTCCTAATGTCTGCTCCTTTTTTACCATCCTACCCTTGATGTGATCGGTGAGATCGGTCGCATCCTTCAGTAGTTGAGCCTTCTTGACCATCTCTGGATAGGTCTAAATGTCCAGAGGTGCAAGTTGAGTAATGTATGCAGGCCTGAGCCCATTAAGAAAGTGCTTCTCCTTCATTCGTTCGGTGCTGACAAGATGATTGGCATATCATGCCAATCGGGAGAACTGAGCTTCGTACTCAGCAACTGTGAGATTCCTCTGCTTGAGTGCCGCAAATTCAGAGGCCTTCCTCTCTTGAACTCTTTCAGAAAAGTACTTAGAGTTGAAGTGCTCCTTGAATTCCTCCTAGGTAAACTGTGCATCCGCCCGTGTAGCTTCAACGGACTCCCACCACGCACGGGCGTCCCTCTCGAGCTGAAATGTTGCTAATAGAAGTTTGCCACCATCCGCGTATTGCATGATGCGGAAAATACGCTCTGTCTCCTTAAGCCAATTCTCTGCCTCATCTGGATCAGTAGTCCCACTGAAACGAGGCAGATTCAAGTTGCGGAAATTCCTGTGTAAATCTCCGACTCCTCAGTTACCATTGACTCCAATAGCCTGAAGTAGTGCTTGAGTGAGCTGCTGAATGGTTTGTTGCATGTCACAGAGTTGTGCACGCTCCGCTGCCATTGCTAGTGTTTAAGTTCCTTCAAAAGAGAATTTTTAATGTAAGATATTGAGTTTGCACTAAGTTTGTGCGTGTGTGAGTTTATTTTACTTATTACCTATGGCTCTACCCATCTCTCACATAGGTATGGAATTAGACTCTAAGTCGAGGCAGGTCAAACCTAGATCATCCTATACTTAATAATAACCTAGGCTCTGATACCACAAAACTGTAACGCCCCGACGCAGAATATCAGAACAGAATTATAGTTATTAAATAGTACAGAGCAATAATAAGCATCAAATGTAACGACCCTCCTCGTACCGGTACGATTATATCAATCATCATCGTACAAAGAGCGTCGTCACAGTGGGATGATACCCCAACACTAAACGATAGGTTGGCATGTACATGAATAATAATGAGTATAGCAGAAATAAAGGAAATAACTCACTTTCATTCCATCATCATCACTCCATTCCACAGTCTATATAGTAAAGGAAAATAACAAAGTCCACATTATTACAATTCCAAAAGAAATATTTGTCCATCAAATTTCCCATACTAACAACATTGTTCTTACTATGAAGTAAAACAACAATTAACGGCTGCGAGTAGCTACTCCTCACTCTCGATGTCGCTCCTCGCCATCACCTCTCCAAGTACGGGAGCACCTGTCTCACTTGTAGGCCGAAGCAAGGATGAGTCTAATAGACCCAGCAAGCAATCTATAGATATCATACTTACACATATCACACATATGCTAAACTATTTAACAATGAGTAAATACATATTATCTTTTGACCCATAAATAAATTACATGACACATACTTTATACAATTTACTACATGCATAAACCACCTAACATGTTTTAACTAACATATGCTCATTCTAAATCATGGTTAAGAAAATATACACCTACACATAACATATCACATAAATCATGATTAAAGCACTAACTATATCATTGCACAATTTTACCTACTTAGGACATGAAGTTATTTACAAGATGATGGACACTCCTAGCATGATATCTAACCAATTTCACATGCAATTATATGACTTTTTCATACATTTAGCTTGCTGTTTAGACATGAATTAATCACAATCATATGGATTTATATTCATTCACATGCTATCTCATTCATTTAACAATTCCACATGCTCATTTTTCACATTGCACACTGTATGTGTCACATACACATATTCACACGCAATACTACCTAGATATTAATTATAAATAACATGATACTAATATGACATTATGTTTAACATATCAACACATGAATGAAATGAATATATACATTTTTACCCTGGTGTTCACATGCAAGTACTTTCTCGTTTATCTTCACTTTCACTCATACATGATTTCACACTTTTTACACAGTTTTTCATTTGTATTATCACATGTCACATCATGTGCACTTACCACATGTCATATTCACATATCACTTTATACATTATTCACTTTTACACTTAATTTTCCGCGACACATGGTCCTAACTACCATTTAGAGGAAAAACACACACTTTAGCACTTAGCACTTAGCACTTCACTAACATATATTCGTCCCTGGGCAAGCTAGTGACAAATCTTGGTTACTGCACAGACCGGGAGAAGCCCTCTCCACCTTAACCAGTGGTACTTGTCCACCTCCAGGATTTTATCCTAATGCCCTTAGGATATCACTTAACATTGAGCCTTCCCATAGGACTTTTCTACAGTAGGGCTCTCAGACCTCTATGGTAGCAGTGTCAATCTCGGCCCAATTTTACACATTCACTTTATCACATTTTGCCACATCATTTACATATTTCACATATACTTTTTAACCATTCACATGCATTATTTAATAATTGCACATGCTTCAATTCACCTAATATGATACTACTATTCACAGTAATAAAATAATACATTTCACAGTCCTAGCCATGCTATTAATTACTCAATCACACAAGATTAAATTTAACATGCTCAATATGACTATTTTTCATGGTTTAACTAATAATCACACTTACTATCACCAAAATAGATCCAAAATTTTATCACAAGATATAAACAGTAAACATGTCGCATGCTCAATTTTTTCAGATTTTTTGAGTTTATAAAATAATTATAACAATTAAAACAATTTATAGGTACATTCATCACTAATTTCTCTTAAGTAGAAGTTACAGTATAACAGTCAAATCTAACAGTGCCAATACTTAAAGACAATCATTACATGATTGCAGAAAATATTATGAAATCCTAACTCACAACAGATCTATTTACACAGATTAAATAGGGTCATATTGTGTTCATAGTTCAATTACCGAAATCTTAATAATTAACACAAATCACAAAATTTCAGTACAACCTCATGATATGACCTAATGACTGTTCCTAACCATATAAAATATTTACAGCATGCACACATACTCAGAAGTTAAATAAACACCTTACAGAGATCAAACAGTAATTCTTTAAAACCCTGAGGAACTTGGTGGCACAGTGTGTGCCACCAACTGTGTTAATGGCACAGGATCCTACTGCCAACACAGAAACTTGGTGGCACACATGTGGCCGACAACTTCCTGTCAGTAGGCAGTGCAGACATAACACAATAGAAAAGGGAATTTGGAGGTTCCAGGGCGCGAGGAAAATTCTGTAAAAATGCTAGGACCTAAGGGGACATGCGTAGGGATGATATCCCTAGATCACTTGCCTAGGAATAAATCTAAGAAGATCTAGATTCGTCGGTGAAGCCCTCCTCGGATGATTATTTCGTCGCTGAATTGCGTCGCATTGTCTTCTACGCCGGTTTGCAGCTGATTGGCGACGCATTTTTGTGGCGACGGATTTGCGACGGAAAAAGTGTACACGCAAATCCGTCGCGTCAATTAGCGACAAATTTTTCTGACGCTAAACCGTCGCAAATTATATAACTTTAGCGACAGCCTGTGTGTCACTAATTGGTGACGAAAATCCATCGCTAATTAGCAAGGGATTCGCGACAACAGTATACCGTCGCAAATAGATAGCGACAAAAAATATGTGTCGCTAATCCGTCGCAAATAATTAGCGACAAAAATAAATCTGTCGCTGATCCGTCGCAAATGTATCATAATTTTAAAAAGAACATATTTTCTAAAACTTTCATAAACATTAACAAATCTGCAGACAATAGAAACACACACATACAATAAAAAAATTACAATGCTAAATTAAATGTTCAAACAATTATATAATAAAATATTTAATCAAATACAATATTTAAAATTTAATTTAATACAATATAAAAAATAAAAAAATCCTCCTAGCCCTCGCCCTGGTCTTCGTTCCGTCATCATATAATGCAACATCCTGAATTAGACATGAAAAATAAAACATTAGACATATGAATATAAAATAAAATTTTATATAAATTTTTAAAAAATTAAAATTTGATCAAAGAAAAATATATTGAGCCTATAAATATTAGAGTGAAGTGGTTCTCACATCCTTATACATGATAAAATTAAATACCATCCAAAGTTTTTGGGAACAAGTCCCCACTTACATTTATGTTTCCAAGTCAGCCCCTATTTGCTTTACCACTTTAAGTGTTTGGTTGCTTTTGCTTTATACACTCCCTTGGTCCTCACACTTCAAACTTGACCCAAGATCCATAAAGGGTGTCTTCCTGGGTATTCACCCACCAAGAAGGAATATAAATGTCTAGATCTTAGAACTTGGAAGAAGAATATTATCTCAAGGATGTCACTTTTATGGAATCTGAATCCTATTACTCTCATGAGACTTCTTTGATCATGCCTCATATATTTGCAGACTTCTTTCAATCTGTCTTCTGTTCTTGACACTACAATTTCTTTTTTTTTCTTGAGGATCTCAAAATGGATGTTTGAGTCTGTTTTTTCCAAAATAGGAAGATTGAAGTACTAATTTTATTCAATCTGTTTAAAGCTATCTGACTTGTGACATTGTTATTTCCAGGGCTGCTATGTATGCATAATCATAGGTTACTGTGAGGGAGGGGGCATGTAAGTACATTTTTTATATTAAAATATGTTAAAGTAGGTCAAGGACCATTTCATGCAGTCTAACAGATGAATTCTTCTGACATGCAGGGCGGAGGCTATAAAGAAGTCCATGGACTCCTTTTCCCTGAGGAGGTTGTTTCATTTTGGGAACTAAATCCCTTACTTTCCTATCCTACAAATAGAAATTCCTAGCCAGTTGACAAGTTTTATCTTCTGATTCTTTTGCCCTAGATTGCATACAGAAGCTATGCAAGTTTGTGCAGCTTTTAATGGCACTTGATTACCTACACACAAATCACATTCTTCATCGGGATGTGAAGGTCAGTGACCTCTTTTATTTTAATGCCAAAATGTCCCATTGAAGTATTTCTCTGTTTACTTATAATATCATTCGTTTGTCCAGTGTTCAAATATATTACTGACAAAAGATCAAGACATACATCTAGGTGAGTTGCGTCTAGTTATTTGAAAGTGGAATTATTTTTGGTTTGATTCCTGCTTCTAGCTTACATGTTTCTTCTTGGCATGCATTTCAGGTGACTTTGTACTGCTAAAATGCTAACATCAGATGATCTTGCCTCTTCTCTAAGTGATATTGTATGTGATGCAATTCAATGAACTATTATACTTTATTAACTGACAGCTAGTTATGCAGGTAGTAGGCACTCCCAGTTACATGTGCCCTGAGCTTCTTACTAACATACTTATGGTTCTAAATCAGATATTTGGTCTCTAGGTGAGCTTCATCCCTTATGAATGGAAGTCAAGCACTTTACCTCAGTAAAAGTTAAATGCTCACCATGTAGATTGAATATCTTTTCAGGATGTTGTATGTATGAAATGACCGCCCTCAAACCTGCATTTAAAGCATTTGTAAGTGGTAAACAACAAACTGTCCTCATAATGGTTAATCTTTTGGTCATTCTATTCACTTATTCACTTGGAAATAATTTTGATATTACTCTTTGTTTTTGTCTTTGGTTCCAAGGGTTTTCTCTTTATTTCAGTTGGCTTCTTCAATTATTAAGTGCCAAGAGAAAAGTGCCTGAGTAGTTGAGACTATGTTGTTAGTCATGGTACCGGTGGATGATTTTATCTTGTATTCTAATAATAAAACCACTGTTTCTGGGAAAGTTATAGATTCATCAACCACAACTGATATTAAAGTCTTTGAATTATACTTGGACCCTCAAACCTAAGCTCTTCATTTTTAAACTAAATTAACTTACTTAAGGTGAATTTTCTTGTTCTTCCTCATCTCCTTCCATTTCTTAATCTGACTATGCAGCAGCTTAATGTCACCAGAACAATTTGTGGACAAAGATGGTCCATTAACACAGTGATTCTCAAAGAGATTTCTGATCCAGGGTCTGTCAACCCAGTGGCCCCCATTTTGAAGATATTAGAAGGTTTCTTCTAAACCCCATTGCATCCAGCAAGCTAGGGGAGTGGTCACTAGAAATTTTGGGAAGGTGATGAACTGAGGCATAAGGGAATGTAGCACTCCATTCTCCATTAGCCACATCCCTGTCAAGCCTCTCTCTAATGTGGAATCTAGCTTTTGTTGCTCCAGGTGAAGAGAAGCCCTTGAAATTCCAGATGGATCACTTGAAATTTTGAGAAGGTGATGAACTGAAGCATAAGGGAATCTAGCTCTCCATTCTCCATTAGCCACATCCATGTCAAGCCTCTCTCTAATGTGGAATCTTGTTGCTCCAGGTGAAGAGAAGCCCTTGAAAACCCAGATGGATGAGGCCCAAAGAAACCATGAACAAAAGTTAAACCCCTCCTAGATAGTAATACTTGCCTTTTGCACGTGAACTAATGTTGTGTATATTTTTATGATGACAAAAGTTAATAAACTATAAAATCTCTTAAGCAAACATCATGTATTTTGGCATTTCACAGTATTCTCCTTCCTTATGGAGGCTGCCAAGAGTTTTAAAACTATTGACTTCGGAGAATTTTATTCTTTTCAAATTAAAAATACTCGGTTAAAGTTTATTGGGAAAAGTTGCATCTTACATAAGTTAATATTAAAATCCATATTGTTGTTAAGAGAGAGAGAAATGCCACAGGGAATATAAGAAAAGTTTTTTTGTCTTGAAAAGATGGATATGGAAGCTGAAAAAATTTGAGTAGTTTGAAAAGGTGGATATGGAAGCTGGATCTTACCTGAACAAAAAGCCTCAAAAGATGAAAGCAACTAGCTCGATCTTCGCACGTGTTCCAACAAACCTGTCATCATATTTTATAAAAAAAAATAATAAAAAGATAGGTAAGCCAACACAATTTATTTAAATACATAACACAACATTTCACATTCTTTTGACAATATCATGACAAGTCTAGCATGCATACATGAGAATCTTAGCCCCAATCACACAGCTAACTTGGAGATCTCAAGTTAATCCTGCCATCCACATAGAAACAGTAGCTTTGAATCTGAGAATCTGAGCACTGTTTTGAACCACACCTGGTCATATGTGAAATGAATACCAGTAACTGAACCAAAGCCCTTATTTAAGACCAGCAGCTTAAGTACGACTTATTTAAGACCAGCAGCCTTTATGTTATCTTATTTTTGTTATATGTTATGCTACCATACTTTTAGATCTGCAAATAGAATTCACACATGCGATAACCCCTAGAATTTTTTTTGACACATTTATAATAGATGAATCTGTATATACTGGCATGAGTGTCTTTGGGCTAATAAGAAACCAATATTATCACATATAACTCCTAAACATGTATGGTGAAATAGAAAGGTTGTCATTTTTTCCTACAGAGATCCCACATGATCAAATGTACAAAACTAGATGAAAGCACCAGATGTTAATTTCAGAAATTCCACTTGCAAAATGTATGCTGTAAGACAATGCCTCTGTCTCTGAAACAGTTGCCAATTAAGCAAAAGAAAAGCCTAGTAAAGTCCGCATGAGAAATCTATGAACAAGATAACAGAGTCACATCTTTACCTGCCTGTCGCAGCAATCTCTGGCAATTGCACAGTGAGTAGGTGTGCATCTACAGACAGATACTTTTTACGTGATGAAAGATTGGGAAATAAAAGGAAAATGAACACAATATTTGTGCTACAAACAATCAATCACAAATAAGCAAGATTTTTGAAAGAAAGATACTTAGAACATACCTCCTAAGATTGTTATCATTTGTCCTTGGCTCTTCTGCCAGCCAATACACCATATTATTGAATTCCCATGCAATAAAGAAAGGAAAAAAGAAGAAATGAACATTTGATTGTTCAGTCTAAAATAAAAGTGAATTACTTAGCACTGAAAATTAGGCATTCATAGGAATAAGGAAAAGATAGAAACTGGGATCAACTTACAATGGACCCTCTGGCAGAGATATTCTTCTGGTTTTAACAGCATCACTGCATTGCCTTCAAACTTTAGTGCGACAGAAGGAAAAATCTCATCAATCCTGGTTAAAAACAAGCCAATACTGAAGTTAGAATGACCATCCACCATAGAAAGTATAAAGAGAGAATTGTTAGAATCCTAGGGAGAATACCCACTAGATGTGATAAAACACTGGTTTCCTTTGATAACAGAGGACTGCACTGATTGTGAAACGGAGGCGATGATCTGAAAAATATCATTAAAAAAATAGTAAGGGAATAGCACCATGGCACTATCAAATCACAATGTAGCCAATCTGAACACAGACGATCGAAATGAAAGGAAATGTGCAACAAAAAGAAGTGCCTTTATTTTACCAGAAAATGTGTTGCAATTTTGTTCAAACAATTAAGGCAACAGAAATAAAGAAAGCACTGCTCATGAGAAATCTCTTTAAATTGTAAACACAATAGCTAGTTATCTTCATCTCAATATATATTACAACTGAAATGGTAAGGGGGAACGAAGGAAGTATGAAAACACTTACAGCATTGACAAAGGGGTCATAGGCTTCTTCTACCAAATAAGTCAATGTTGTCCCTGAATCTACAATTGTTCCTTGGTTTGGTCCAGATGCAAAAACAGATGGATCAATGGCAATGTCTGACCATTCACAGCAATGCTCTGAAGATTTAAATTGTAATGAGGCCTGAAAATTGAAAGAAATGGTAATTATACTTCAAGTGGATAATACAATAATTCTGTCTTACTTTGCCACAGCCTATTTCTTATTTTCTGAATAAATAAAGATGCTTAGACGATGTCCATGTGGAGAATATCTTTAAACAATCTTCTGGGATCAATTGTGGAACTATAATTGCCTTGAAATTGGAAGCATGTCATTTTCATATTTCTTTCCCTGTTCTTGAGAAGGGAAGACAAATTTGACATTTATAGTAACAAATGGCGTATGTGGGTTACAAGGACCTCATGGATGCTTATATAATGAGTGATATAAGCCAACTTATAAAAAGCAGAAAATAACACAATGGACAGCCATATGGTCATCACCACATTAGGTATGCTTACCTGTACAAATAGGTAAACAATGTGCACTAGAAGCCAGAATATTGGTAAAAGAAGCAACTGTCATAATATGTACTATATTCACCTCCCAGTGAAGCCTTCTTCTTATGAAAAATATGGTGAGAGAATCGGACCATATTGTAATTTAGGTCAAATAAATTATTTCTACATCTCAAATTTTCATTAGTATCACTGTGATCTCAATTATTACCCAAACTTAAGCAGCACCCAGATAATCTGGAGTAACCAAGGAATCTGGTGAGGCCCCGTATTATACACCTTAAACTTTGACTTAGTCATTAATTATCACAATACTTTACTTTTGAAAAAGAAATGTTAATAAGAAACCAACAAATAATGTATAAGTAATCATATAATCACCTCCAAGTTAGGCATTCGTTACTCGAAAATAAAACGAGATGACTGGATTGCACTGCAATAGGTAAGTGGAATTGGTTTCTGAGTTCCAAGATTTCAGGATATTAACCATTGGAGTTCAATTAATCACAAACTATCAGCAGCATCCTAATAATTTGAGCTGCCAAAGATCTGGTAGAGCTCTAATCCACTTTAAACTCTTATTTTGTCATTATATGACATTAAGCAACATTCTTGACTTCAAATTTATTACATCAAAGAAGTAATCAGACATTCAGTTAACAATTTCCTAAGAGGATTGTCTTCATTTTGGTCAACGAAGAAACCAAGGAGATAGCTATTTTCCTATGAGGTACTATCTTACTTGTCATGAAAAAAAAACTTTATACATCATAAAGGAACTGTTTTGAGGTAACCATACGCTGGCTACAATTCATTGATAAAAAAGGATCACAAGGAATTGTTTCAGGCCCCACAATACTTCTGGTAGCCATCATCAGAGGGACGAAGAGATTCCCAAGACCAGAACTATAGCTCTTTCTGCACCCTGGGATGGAAGCATTAAGTAAAACTTCAAGCCCAATCATAACATCAGAGAACAGAATAGGGTTCCATTATACACAAATTAAGGTAGAAACCAAGAGCTCCAAAAGTAAATATTGTTCAGCAAAATTTTTGTGTTTCGAAGTCAAATAGCTGGCTCTGACCAAATTTGGATACCCAACTGTACTCTGACCAAATCTGTTGCCAAATAAGGATACAGTTTAAAGGTTAAGATCAAACTTCACACTACCTATGAATAAGGACTTACTGGATGGAACAGGGGGGTATAGACGATACCCGGTTCTACAATCTCCCCAGGACCAATATGCCTCCACCAGTGTCAGAGCCTTTTAAGCAATGGGAGAAAACCTTAGGAGCCACACCTAAAGAGGACAATTGTGAGATGATAGATAGTTCATTCTGTCCAAAGCCAAAAATTCCATCTACTGCTCTGTCTGGCTTGGCCAAGTCCCCAGATTGCGAGTTGCTAATATAAAACCCAATCTAAATTCACATATAAAACTTTAATTCTGAGCTTACATATGAATCTCAATATACATTTCAAAAAAAATATGAATATGAAATTTGAATTGAAATATAAGGTTCAGTTCTGAAATTGTGAGGCTCAATCTGATTATAAATAATTTAGTTTTGAATTTAAAGGTGATTGAATTCTGAATTTTAAGTATAAATTTAAATTCTGAATCTTAATTTGAGACTACATTCCAATTTCAAATATGAGATTAAATTCTAAACTTCAATGTACAACTTAATTCTGAATATAAATCTAAAGCTCAATTTTGAATTTAGATATGAAACTTAGTTTTTATCAACTAATTCTTTCTGTACTGTTATGAAGGTCTATCAGATTTAATTCCTTCGGGATTTTAACAGTGGAAAGGGTATCTATCAGATTTGGTTTCTTAATTTACTGAATTTAAATGTGTATCTCAGTTCTGACTTTAGATATGAAACATAATTTTTGAATTTAAATATAAAACTTGTTTTCTTTCATATTTCTATCCTTTGTAGATTGAAGAGTAGAACGATCTTTTATCATAGCTAGGAATTTTTGTAAACATATCTATGGCTTAAGACTTCTTAAACAGTAAAGAAAATAAGATGGGCTTTCCTAAGGTCTAAGAAGCTTTCTGACAGAAAGGGATGTTGATAAGTTTTAAGGAATCTCTTGGAGAATCAAATAATCATTAAAGGTGGGAATGATGTTTCAGGAAATCCATTTGAGTACATGATCTATCTTGAACTTAATGTTAAGATTTTAGATTCTAATATGAAATTAGCGGCCAAGGGACGTTTCTAATCTGTGGCTCAAAAGAAAATACATGGACCTATCAGAAGATCGGCTCAGAAGAACAATGTTCAAACAACATAAGCTGCATGCCCACCACAAACTTAGGGGTAAGATATATATGTACATATCCTTCCAGCTGTATTAATTTGGAAGGTTGACCCGAGTAACGAGAGGCCTAATTAACAGCAGTGTATATATGATAGTTACATGAACCACATCCAGAGGGAACACCAACAACCTCAAATTAGATGCATGCATGCATGCCAAACAATTGCTTCCAGCTGGATGTGGTTGTTCTAACTTCTAAGGAACATGCAGGGATTTGAGAAAAATTTAATGCACTTTAGTTTTGTTCTTTACATTTGTACTTCTTTCTTTTTATTGGTCAATAAAAAAAGACACAATACACCTATCTAATGAGAAATAAAAATACCAATACAAAATACAAAACTCAAGTGCATTAAATTTTTCTCACAGGGATTTATATCATGCCAGACAATTGCCTAATCCGGCTGCAGGTTACGTGCATGCGTTGTTCTAAGGACCATGCATGTAGGGATTTAGATCAAGAGAATGCTAGATTTACTGTATTTACGTAATTAGTTACTGTACTTATGCACTGACATAATATTAATTCTCACATCCAAATGTTTCATCCAATGTTTGCATCCTGCATTAAAATACATTCACATCCTGCAAAAAATATATTCACACATCCATACATAATATAAAAGTTGAGCCACCACCCAAGCCGCTGGATTAAATAAAGATGAGCCACCACCCAGGCTCGCTGGATTAAATAAAATGAGCCACCACCCAGGCTCACTGGATCTTACCTCAAAAGATGAAAACAAGTAGATCGATCAGCTCACGTGTTCCAAACAAAACCTATCATCATATTTTATAAACAAATATATTAATAAACAGAAGGGTAATTAGCCAACACATTTATTAAATGCATAACTCAACATGATAGGAATATCAACAATTACAAAAAAAACTAAACAGTAAGATGTAATTTATCAGACTCCCATTAAGAAGCAAAGAACAAAGGGTTCATGCAATATTCTCTTAATTTCCCAGATTTATTCTTATGTTTAAGAAAACAAGTGTTATGCACAATACAGACTCCATTATATATGCATGGGACTGTCACCTTTTTCATTTGAAAACCAAGGGTTTTAGAGGATTAGGAGCAACTAATTGGAATTTGGACTTGGGTAATTAATTGATCAGTACTGCAGTGTCTAATAAAAGATTGGAATTCACTGAAAATATTGCAGTGTCTGTCCCTTTCTCATCTTATTCTGTTTCCACTATTCTTGGCTTTTGAAGTCTAGGAACATAAGTCTGTCTTTTGGTGGGTAAAACGTTGAAGTTCAATTTACATCAATGGTTGAAGGTTGAACAAATAGGTGGTGGTAGTTGCTATTTAGACATGAATTTCTAAACAGAAAGGTAGTAGTATGCAATTTTGATTCATTATTTTGAAAAATATAGGATTCTAGTAACAGAATATCATGGTCAGAGAATATTTTCTTATGGAAAGGTAGGTGGTGTGCATATGGCTTCCTAAAGGATAATTTTCCAAATATTTATGCACTGGCAAATGATAAGTGGAGTTTGGTTCTTGTATTGTCATTAAACTAGTGGAGGTCTAACATACTTCATAAATCTGTGATGTGTCTAAACTCTAAAAGAGGTTGTAGAAATGCAGTTTTTTCAACTGTTGATGTTGCCTAATGTTACAATTAACAGAACTGCCTCAGATATTTTTTTCTGGATGAAGAAAGGAGTTATATTTTGAGTGAAAACACTTCATTAATTTATAGAGCAGATTAGTGTTTCTTTTCCCAACTTGGAGTCTGTTTTGGAAGCTCAAATCTCCACTGAAAGTATGATACTTTCTATGGCTGATGTTTCAAAAAGGAATTGTAACTAAGTTGTATAGATAGAAATGGAAACATTGGTGTGAAACTATTTGCTTTTTTTTTTTGGTTGGACTGCAAGAAGAGGAATTATATCATTTAATAGTTTTGTGCCTTGTAAGTGCAAAAATATGGAGTATCCTTGGCAAGTGTCTGATTTCCAGAGGTGCTTTAATTAGTTATGTATATGTTGGAGACTGTTGAACAGAAAAGCAAACAACATACCTGAAGAGTATTGTCATCTGTTCTTCATATTAAATATATATATTGTTATGAACATAAGCACTGACAAAAAGAAATTGCTCTGCTACAATTACTAGGAGAGTAATCTATGGACCTACATGAGAAGAGAACATAAGAGTACAATATATTTAATTACAAGCATGGTTTGGAAATAAATCTCTCATGTGTTGCACATAATGATGAGGAAAGCTTGAAGTATGCAAAAATTGCATAACTGTATCCTATACCTCCACAAGAGTTGCACGCTGCCACCAGAAAAATCCAGAAAATGTAAAAAGAAAATGCAAGAAAACTCTGTCATTTCTTCCACCCCAAAACTCGAAGAATGCACCAGAACTAATTTAATCAGGTTTCAAACAAATAATTGACACAGAAACATGCTCAAACACCAACATCCCCAGAATGCAACGTCCCAATCGCCCCTGCTCACCCACCCCCACTGAATCCCCCAACCCTCCCCTCACCAACCTCCCACTGCCACTGTCGGAGCAGATCGCCGGCGGCGATTGCGGCAGTGGTGGCGTCGGAGCAGCAGATCGCCGGCGGCGGCGAGGTGGTGGCGTCAGAGCAGCAGATCTCCGGCGGCGGCGAGGTGGTGGCGTCGAACCAGCAGATCGAAAGGGGAGAGAGAGGCTGGGCGGGGGGGTTTCACGGAGGGGAGAGAGAGGTTGGGCGGGGGAGTTTCACGGAGGAGGGGAGAGAGAGACTGGGCAGAGTTTCGCGGGCTGGGCGGCGGGGTTTCACGGAGGGGAGAGAGAGGCGGGCGAGGGGGTTTCGCAGAGGAGGGAAAGAGGCGGGGCGGGGGGGTTTCACGGAGGGGAGAGAGAGGCGGGGCGAGGGGGTTTCGCGGAGGAGGGAAGTGAGAGGCGGGGCAGGGGGGGTTCGCGGCGGGGTTTCACGGAGGGGAGAGAGAGGCGGGGCGAGGGGGTTTCGCGGAGGAGGGAAGAGAGGCGGGGCGGGGGGGGGGGGGGTTTCACGGAGGGGAGAGAGAGGCGGGGCGAGGGGGTTTCGCGGAGGAGGGATGAGAGAGGCGGGGCAGGGGGGTTTCGCGCTGGGCGGGGGGTTTTCACGGAGGGGAGAGAGAGGCGGGGCGGGGGGGGTTTCGCGGAGGAGGGAGAAAGAGGCTGGGCGGGGTTTCGCGGGATGGGCGGGGCGAGGGGGTTTCGCGGAGGAGGGAAAAAAGAGACTGGGCGGGGGGGTTTCGCGGTAAAAGGTATAGGGACCGAAAAATTCGATCATTATTCGGTTTCAAAATAGGGACCGAATAGTGACCAAATATAATCAATCTCAAAATATAGAGATCGATTAGGTTCAGTCATTATTCAGTCTTAAAATAGCAACCGAATAGTGATCGAATTTAATCGGTCCCAAAATATAGAGACCAAAAAATTCGGTCACTATTCGGTCCCAAAATAAGGACTGATTAGTGACTGAATATAATCGGTCTCAAAATAGTGACTGAATATAATTGATCTCAAAATATAGGGATCGATTAGGTTCAGTCACTATTCAGTCTTAAAATAGGGGCAGAATAGTGATCGAATTTAATCGGTCTCAAAATATAGAGCCGAAAAATTCGGTCATTATTCGGTCTCAAAATAGGGACTGATTAGTGACTGAATATAATCAGTCTCAAAATAGGGACCGAATAGTGACCGAATCTAATCGGTCTCAAAATATAGAGACCGAATAATTCGATCCTTATTCAGTCCCAAAATTGGAACAAATAGGGACCGAAATTTTCGGTCTCTATATCGGTCTCTATAAACGCATTTTCTTGTAGAGACATGGGATCTCTAGATCTTTCATGGATTTACAATGCTGCAATGAGCCAATAAAAGTGTCCTGACCTGGTCTTGAGAGGAGCACCCAAAAGTATTTGTGCCCATGGAAGTGTATTGGTCTGGTGTGGCATTGCACCTAAAAGACTTGTTAAATTTTCTAGACATCTGATTTCAGATAATGTATATGAAAAATTCTCACTTTCTGAGAATTTCCCTTATGAACTTGTTTTTACTTGACTATTCTTGTTTTTAATTTGATCATTTACTTAATAGTACATGCCTAACATCCTTATAGTGACATTCTTACAACACATTATTCAAAGTGTTCTATTTAAGTTTGATATATTCTCTCATTACCATATCAATTTTCAGTATACTTATTCATCAAGTTTGTGTACCACTATTTTAATGTCTTAATCACTTAAGCGTCGGGCAATGTGAATTTACCTATTGGCAATATTAACTCATAATGTGATTACAATATTTTTCAAGGATCTAGTGAAACCAATAAGAAAGAGGGCGAGCAAGGGACTGAGAGTAAACAACCACTTTTATACTTTTCTTTTTGTGTCTCTTGTTGTACAGTTACTTGGTACCTACCAAGTAAAGAACTATAACGGTGTAATATAAGACTATTATATGTAATATAATATCATAATTTCCTTCTACTTGCATGTTGTTCACTTAATCGAATGACATCTGTGTGCACCCGGGTTTTTTGCTACACTCGGGGCGTCACATAATGACTGTTTTTACTCTCAATCTATATTTGGTCAAGATCAAACCAATGAATCTACTATTAATCAAAATCTAACTATTGGATTTTATTCAATCTAAAATTCGATCATTAGATTCACTCTCAATCTATGTATACTTGATCAGTTGGGTTTGTTACCAACCTAAAATAATATGATCAAGATCCCTACATTGGATTTACTCCAGGTCCAAATCATAATCACTGGATTTAAGTTTGAACAAAATGTGGCAGTTGGATTCACTATCGATATTCATTTGATCAAAGATCCGACCTTTGAATTCACTTTCGATCTATATATATCTACTTAGTTAGATTTGTTGTCAATCTATAACAATCTAATCACAATTTGCACATTGGATTTGTTATAGATCAGCATCTTGATCGTTGGATTTAAGTTTGATCAGAGTTTGACAGTCAAATTCGCTCTCGATCTAAATCTGATCAAGATCTAACCATTGATCATATTGTCAATCAAAATCCAAGCGTTGGATTTCATCATAATAAAAAATATGTCTCTCAGATTCGCTCTCAATCTAAAATCTAATCGATGAGCTACATAATATTAAATGAGTATAATATAATATATCATCATATGAAATATAAAAGTTAAATATTATTATTTTGAATATATAATAAATATAATATAATAAATTAAGCATATGTTTTATCATATAATTATATTCACTAAACAAATATAATACATTTACAAATATGTAATATAATGTGTATAATATGTATATTAACTAGTCAAAAATGTAACTTATAAATTTATATTTTATATATTATTTTGTCTTTGTCTTATTCTATTTTATATAATATTAATATAATATATTTTTTAAATAATTCAAATAATTATATCTATAATATAGCTAAACTACCATAATATAAATAAAATAGGTAATAGTTAGCAACAATGGTTAATAAAAATTAAGTAAAAATGACCTATAATGTAAGATATATTCAATAAAATAAAAGTTTAACTAATGAATTTGTATTTGTCTTATTTATTTTTTAAATAATATATAAACTATATATAATAAATATAATAACTATATCAATAATATAACTAAACTACTAATAAACAATATAATTAATCGTTAGCAACATAGATTAGCTAAGGATGGGGAAGATTTGTGTCTCTAAACAGCGACGGAAAATACTGTCGCTAATTGGAGGCGAACAAATTCCTTCGGTGATCGGTCGCTGATTAGCGACAGCGTAGAGGTGTCGCTAGTTCGCCGCCATTCGGGGACGGATTAGCGACGAAAATTTTCCGTCGCAAAATATCGCAGCAAATTAGGGGCGCCTCAGGGACGGGAAATTTTCGGCGCGAATGGGAAGCTGAATGGCCGCTGAAATTTGCGAGCAAATAAGTCTGTCGCAGATGCGTCGCTGATTAGCGACAGATTCGCGACGAAAATATTTTCATCGCAAATTCGTCCCCGGTTTGCGAGGGAACGTGTGCGTAGCAAGTTTATCGCTATTCAGCGATGAATTAGCGATGGAAATTTTCCGTCGCAAAAATCCGTCGCTAATAATGATTTTTCTTGTGGTGTTGGGGATGCTTCCTCAACGTATGGACTATCCTCCAGTCGGTGCAGGTTGCTAGGAAACTCCTCCAATCGCCGGATCCAGCTCTCCAAAGATCAACTTTTCTCCACCAAGGGTTCTAGGGTTTCACAAAGACCAAAAGACTTAATCCGGCCAAAATAGGGTGATTTTATAGGGCTAGGTGGGTTGGGTACACATTTGGGTAGATCTCCTACGATTATAGATGGGTTTCCTAAACTGGAACTAGGAGAAACGTAGGCATTACCCAATCTGAAACCGTCACATAGCTGGGAACTTAACGTCCACCTATGGTGCCGCCAACAGGGGGTTGGCATCCATCGATCTGGACGCCAACTCCCATGGCCATGTAGTCAGCGGCCTTCATGTTGCCGCCAACTGGGAATTTCAGCCAGAATATAAATTTTACATTAAAATAGCTACACTTACACCCCATAAACAACTTACAAAAAATAAATAAATATCTTGTGCACAAGATAAACACATATATGTATACATATGTACACAACATGGTTACATACAATATGCATGCATTTAAACAAACATAACATGTACAAAATTAGCTAACTACTTATGCTCACAAAAAATAATATATATATACACGCATATGCACATGAACAATTGAATAATTATAAGATACATAATTTTAATACATGCACTATATTCATAATAAGTAAATATCACATGCACAATATAACATGACAAAAAATTGGGGGTCTCACTTCAAAGCATTTCACAATTGGAATAATGTCAAATAAAATCCAACTTCATTAATAATTTATCGATGATCTATTACATCCACCAATCAGAACCAAAACTAGGGACCAGAGTACTTTATTGAAATCCAAACTATTACATAACAACTAACTAATGCCTGACTCATAACTATACTAACTAACTACTAAGCAATGGTTGTTGGACTAATCACTCCTGAATGTCTTCATCAGTCCCTTCCTCATGAGTGTGGTAATCGCCATCCGACTCACGTGAACACATGAAATAACAACGCAGGATGAGCGAATAACGTCCAGTAGGACTTAATATCTCATGAGAACAAGCATGCTTTAAATGATTAATGTCTTAAAGGCAAGGTAACTAGAGAGAATAGTCATGCAAACCATAGTAATAATGGCAAGAGAACAATAGCACTTGTATATGGAAAATAGCACAACGAAAGCAGAGAAAGATTGGCCATGTAACGATAAAGCACGTAAGGTTGCACAACAGTGTACTAGTAACAATAGCACTTGTAAAGATAGCACTTGAATGGATTGTACTTTGATTGTCATCGATTAATTGTGATAGTATTAAATGGCACTGGATGCATGTCGTACACATCCTGATCATGTAACCCTCGCGAGGAAATAGCACTCTTCGGGCTCTCTCCCCAGGACCAGATCGAGTTCTATAACACTGGCATAGTCATATTTCTTATCTTAGACAATCAATTGTATGGCCAAATAGAGTACCAAGAATAGATGAGAGTAATAGACGAATAGATGAGAGTGTAGAGAGAAAGTGAACAGATGAGAGGATAGAGACAGTAGACGAGACAGGGACAAAATCGTAAAACAATGGTAAACAAGCGATAGTAACAGTTGCACAACACTCGGTCATGTGTCGGCAGTCTGGTAGAAGTCACAACCGCCCACTGGCCGTGCTACGAACACAGGCCAGATAATCCGGAGTGAACCCAAGGTAAGAGAGAACATACTAAGGTCGTTTGGATCATGCTGATCCCTAAGGGTGTAATGGGTTTTAAGGGTACAACTAGCTCGTCGGCAAAGGACGTACGCCAAAGCCAATGAGACTTACGGAGGCCTTGACAAGGAGTCCCTGGTCCTGTCAGGAGTATTCCCAACGGAGAGATGGTCCATGCCAAGAAAGAGTGTAGAAACAAGTGTCTGTCATGCCTCGAGTGCTCGAAGGCCGAGGGAAGCGGTCACAGTATACAAATCATGCGATTAAAATAGAGACAAGTGTCAATGATTAAATAGAGGAATTTAGTAATTAATTATACTTAATTACTAGATACATTATTAAGTAACTTAATAGGGTCTCATGGCAAACATGATTGTTTGGTGTGTGCAAGTGTGATTGAATCAACAAGCATGAAAGATTGTGCACATGGCTTTTAAATTAATTAATTTCATGTAAATATTACTCATTATCAATTAACAAGTCGTTACTAGTCATGATAGTACTTAATTAGGGTTAACAGAGTTTAAATGACATAAATAGCAAGGTTATATGTGTAATTGCAAGTTCTGACCGCTCTGCTGAAGTCGCAACAGGGGTAGCTGTCGCCTTCAGATCGCGACGCACGGTCCGGTCGCGTTCTGCTGAAACGGCCTCCATGGTTGGACCGGGAAAGTCTCGATATGTCGACCCGTCACATTCTGAATGCGATGGTTCTCTCTATCGCGACCCCTTCTGAGATCGTGATGGGTCGGGCCGTCGCGACTTCGGAAGGTGGCCCGAGCCCAGAAAGGAGAATTTGGCCCTTTTCCAGGTGGGTTCCCTCCCACATGGCATGATACTGGTCTCTTCAAAAATCAGTATAAAATCACATGGACAACCAAAAATCATGAAACTACTTTTAAACGAAACTAGACATATAGATCTATCATTGGGCATGATTAATTAGAAAATAGACATGTATAGAGCATGCTTTAATTATGTTACTTTTCAGTGACCTAAACAAGCATAGTCATGGAAAACGAATTAATTGGCAATGGATATATGATGGAAATTAGGGCAAATAGGGGCGTTTGAAAGCTTACATCATGTAGTATTTACGAGAATAATTTCATAGCATGGGATTGAGTACAAGCATGGATTGAGAGCAATCATGATGGTTCGGGTGCATGGTAGTGGCAGGAATTCAAACATTTAATTCTCCCTCATAGAGAAACGAAAAATAGGGAAACCATGGGGCTTTCAAAGAGAGGTGCATGGGCTACCTAAGGTTAAAGCTCACGATTTGTGCTTAAGAGATTGCCTACCTTTTCGTGGTATAATGAAAACCTAGGTTTAGTGACGAAGAAGAAGAAATCTCCATTTGATCCAAGCCTTCTCCTCCTTGCTCCTTCATCCTCCAGCCTTTCCCTTCGTCTCCCAGAGCTCCAACAGTGTTCTAAGGATTGGTAGGGACGAAATTGAGGTGTATAGCTTGCTAATAGAGTCCATAGTGCCTAAAACTCTTCTCTTCTCCTCCAACTCCGAAAATTCATAATTATCACCTATTTTTCTACCATTTATCCACCTAATAGGGTAGGGAAGAGACCTAATCTCGTGGCCAAAGGGTTAGGATGGGATGTGGTCTCTTTTTTTTAATAAATATAGATTAATTAATATTTATCTTAACCATTTTCTATTTATTAATAATTTTAGGTACGAATTTAACTTAATTATCTCCCATCCCATGATGGGCTCTTCACATTTGGGCCCATTCCTTCAAGCTTGGGCCATCAATACAATCCATTCCTAATTTAGCTTAATGGGTTTTGATTTAATTCTTTTAAATTCCATTTATCCTCTCTTTATTCTAATTAAATCTATTTATCTCATTTATTAATTTAAAATTTTTATTTTATTTGGAATTTAAAAATCAAGGTTGCTACATCCTCCCCCAGGAATTTAAGTTCTTCAGCTTCCAACAACTAAAACGGCCCCAGGCCGATCCCAAGGGCAGTGGGATGAGGGGAAACGCTTTCCCTCATTACAATACACTACCACAAAATTGGAAAACAACGATCCAACGCTTGGATCGGCGATTTCACCCCAAAACCCCACATGGATAAACCCTCCCCAAAAACCACAATTTTCACACAAAATGCACATACAAATCATGGCATTTCAACACGAGGGGGCTAAGGGGCAGAGTACCTACCTCAGAAACGCAATGAACTCCCAAAAGTCCGGCGATTCCCCCAGAGCTCCACCGCGAAGACAACCCTTCCAACCTCCATTTCCTGCCTGATCCGTCGCCGCCACGAGCACCACAGCCTCCCCACTCGCTCCCGTCAGCCGCCGGAAGAAGTGGAGAAGGAGAGGGGTGAAGGTGGTGGGAAGGAGAGGGAGAAAAATGAGGGGAAGGGGCCTCGGGTCGCCCCTAAAAAGACATGACGGGCAGGTTGACGTCAACATCGGTTTCCGTCAACTTGCACCGGCAATCCTTGACGTCAACATCGCTTGCCGTCAAGTTCATGTACGAGAAGACTCTGGAAACTTCAGTAGACATCCACATCGTTTGACACCAAGACCAAGTAGACAGCAGCACTCTTGCCGTCAACCTATATGTTGACGTCAACACCATTGACGCCAACCCACTGTTGACGTCAACACCTCTTGACGTCAACAGACACTATTCCAGAAGAGGGCCCATTAAGGGTCCAATAAGGCCCAAGGCCTTACATCTATTAGGAAGCCTCCTATTATAGTTGTGCACGAATTTGGGTAGTTTTAGAAGTCTATTAAACTAGTTTTTATCCCTAATTGGTCTTTCCAATTCAAACCCAATTAAACCTACGAATTTCCATGATATTTTCTTACTTGAATTTATTCATGGGCCAAAAGTTGTCCATTGCTCCAAATCACATGATGGGCTGTCAACACACATTGTTTGGAGTCTACCCATATGTTTATTTTAATTTATGATTCACTTTTGTACACATGATAATGGGTTCTCCGACTTATTCCTTAATTACGATAATAAGTCACAATAATTCTTAAACTTGGTCCAAATGATTTTTCTTGGACCAAATTTCTTGATGGGTCATTACAGAATATTATTTAAAGTATAACTATTATTTTTACCAATTTTTTAGATGTATTTATACATATGTGATAATGGTGCATATGTTCTAGTTTAATTAGTCTTTTTTTATTATCAAAATTTTGGAGTGTTACAACTCTTATATTTTATCCTTTTATTTTGGTGATAATAAAACTCATGCTTAACTTAAATAACATGAATATTTATTACCATGTTTCAAGATTATTTATGTATAAGAAATAACATGGTTTATTCGAAGTTTCTTCATGAGTCGATGTTAGCAGTCGAATTGGTCAGTCGAAGTTCACATCAATTGTCTTTAACATTGATTACACTGAAACATCGATTACACTTAAACATCAATTACATTGAAACATTGATTACACTTAAACATTGATTACATTGAAACATCAATTACACTTAAACATCGATAGCATTGAAACATCGATTGCATTGAAACATCGATTACATTGAAGCATCGATTACATTGAAACATTAATTGCATTTAAACATCGATTGCATTGAAACATCAATTGCTTCATAAACATCGATTACCGTTAAACATCGATTGTCTTTTCACTTAAACATTGATTACCTTAGAACATCGATTGTCTCAAACATCGATTGTCTTTTATAACGATTACCTTTAATCAAACATCAATTGCTTCTATATCTCACATTGATTACTGTTATTTTGTTGATCTCACTCCAACTCCTTAGATGGTACTTAGATGTTTTAATGACTGTTATTATTTTTACAGTAAAACTATTAATGTATTATTAGTACGATCAATGTTCTAATCATTATGGAATTATTTAATGAACAACAGATGAACACATGATGTACACTATGACATTCTCTTTGTTATTTGTATGATAATTTATCCAGTGTGATTTATACTTCTCTATTCTTTTTGTTATCAAGTTTAAATATTTTAGCGGGAAAAATTAACTCTAATGTATTCAAATTTAAAATCTCATTTTCATTATCTTGAAACTTGAAAGATTTGTGTATCTGCTCTCTCACTCACTGTCAAACATATAGTTCGTACTTTGCATGACAGATGGTCTGCAGAAAATACGGTGGTAGGTATATGCAGTATGGTCTATCTGTCAGAACACATCTACCACATCTCACTTTCTGTCAAGACTCCACGTTTTGAGGAAAAACTTTTTGCATGACCCATACAGCGCATGTCTATCTTTAAATGCATTGTACATCTGTCTGTCTAAAATCCTTTCTATTTTATATATTTTTTGGTATCTCACCTATCTTCAAAAGAATGGAGGCATCTATGTTTTTCTCTTGACTATACAGATGCTCAGCTATCTATAGAAGCATGCTAGTTATCTTTCAGTCATGGGCATGGAGCTTGCAGACATTTATTGAAGCTGTCAAATGAAACCATGAAGCTATCTACATAGCCTAAAGCCGTTGAGACTCAAGGATTGACGATTTGATGATGGACATCTCAGGTGTCTCAAGTCTCAAGACCCAACGTTCAAATTCAAACGGCTACTTTCAAACAGAAAGATTGAAGACTCTGAAGATTATATAAGAAACTGAAGTTTGAAAGTGAAAAGAAGAATAGACGCAGAGTGTAACATACAAGTGTATGAGATACACAACCACATTCTACACTCAGAAAGAAAAGAGAGAAGCGCACAAGATCTCAATAGAGCCATCTGTTCAAGCTTCGACTTCCATGCTCTCTTGCATTCAAAAGTTTTCTTTTGGGTGGCATTCTGTTATTCCAAATCTTCTCAGTCCACCCTTTGTTAGAAAGAGTTAGAGTAGTCTTTCCTATTTGTACAACTCTTTCTGACCATTTGTGTTTGCTCATCCTTCAGAGCAGACACACTAGTGTTCATTTCTGTATTGTAACGAGCAGGGGGTTTGTTCCCTGTAGTGCCCCTCTGTGAAGGGAAGACCTATGGTTGTAAGTGGTTGTAATGCCCCTCTGTGAAGGGAAAACCTACGATTGTAGGTGGTTGTAATACCCCTCTGTGAAGGGAAGACTTGCTTGGGTGCAAGTGGGTTGTAATACCTCTCAGGTTGAGAGAAGGTCAAGTGTTCTTGGAAATTAGTGAAAATCCCAAGGGGAGCTTGCGGACTGGACATAGGACTCCTGATTGATAGGAGATCCGAACCAGGATAAATCTCTGTGCACTTTGTGTGATTGTTTCCGCCAAGCTTTTCACTTGTTTCACACACACCACACTAAGTACTAACGATACTATCTAGTGTGATTTATTTTTAGATAAATTTTAACAGTGCAAGAAGTCCTATTCACCCCCATCTAGGACATCTAAAGCTCCATCACGATCCAACAGGCCATTGCACACAGGATCCCTCTTTGAGTAAGAGAAGTTGCTCTGATACCAATTGAGGTGCTACGAGTGTGCAATGAACAATCAAGTGTGGAGGGGTGAATTGGTTATCACCAAAAGAAAAACTTTTTCATAGTTGCATGTTTAAACTCAAATAAGTAAATCAAACTTATTTATCGACGAAACCAACAAAACAACTATCCTAGCACGTGCAGAATAGAGGTAGAAAAGATGGATCAAAGCACAAGACACATAGGATTTTTAGAGTTGTGCAGCCACACACCATGTGCACCTATGTCCACTACCTCACACCTAGTTAGGATACAAGTTACAAACCCCTCACCATACACTTTATTTTTGGGGACAACACCAACCCTATCACAATCCTTGTTTGACAGGTACAAGAATCCAAACCCAACCCCATGCTTACAAACTGAGCACACACAATTAATGTTCAGATAAAAGTGTAAAGAGGAAATTCAGACAAGGATAACATTAATTGAATGGTGGAGTAAAGATTCCCCTTGTCAAGAAGTCAGCTTTATAATCGTCTCTACTGGACGATGTCAAACTGAAGGATATGCCGATGTAGAAGGCTCCAACATTAAGATCCTCTAATCAACAACTACTTTTTAGAACGTTTGAAACACTTCTGGGTGATGAAGACTCATTCGACAAGCTTCTGCAAGTTTAGTACTTCAGCAGATACTCTCTAGGGCAGCACAACCCTCTCTTGAACTCCAGGGCACAAGATGATCTCTAGAACATGGAGAACTCTCCTCTATCATGAAGACATGTTGGTATATAGAGTGAAACACTAAAAGACTGCAACTGTGGAAAGAGTTCTGATGAAGGAAAGTGTTCTGCTCAATTATAGAAACCCCATCGTCGGAATCGATCTATTGATTTCAAGGTTTGATCGACCATTCTTCAAAATGGTCCTACAGTGGAAACCAGTTATGCACATTGGTCAACCGATTATTAGAGTTCTATCGACCATTCTCCTTAGTTCTTAGAATCTGGATCCACTAGAAGGTTTGGTCGACTGAAACATAGAGTTCAGTCGATTGTTTGGCTCTAGAACTCTAGACAGCTTTATTGGGACGTTGCGTTGACCGAAACCCATAGTTTGGTTGGCCAACTATCAACTTTCAGACATTAAACACATAAATTAGACCCTCAAATTAAATATAAATAATTCACATATTTGGGTTATTATCATGGACATTAATTAGTATTTTGTGATCTTATCAACAAGAACAATAATTGGTGTTTTGTGATCATCAAAATATATAAAAACAACAGTATCTGATGTACTGGTCATGTTTAACAGCTTTTAGAATACAGGTGCTTTATATATGTGTATGATTTTGGATTAGTTACAATTTGTTTAATATCTCCTTCCAATCAAGACACTTGAGTATGATTCAGTCAGACTTGAACCAAGCCATAATCTAATTATTGTATCCACATTTGTAATAATGCATAGAGGTAATTTGTTAATCGTTCTAAGCAGATAATTAGTCATGTCATAAGGCAAAGATCATTCAAGCAAGTTAGTTAGGTAGCGGTGATTTGTAGTTAAAGTTTTTATTGACCTTGAATATGAATTTTTTATAGTTTGCTAACTTTTTTTTTTTTTTGGCTAATAGAGAAATGAAGGAGGGGAGCCTATATATCCAACACATGAGCCTTGGCGGCTTACATATTAGGAGAAAAAAAAAGATGGCTCTTAGAGAAGTGAACAATCAAGAGAAGTTTATGTATACTTCTATTTGTTATTTACTATTAATCATTTAATTTGATTATATAATTATTTACACTAAAATCTCTATCTCTCTTTTGTAATATAGGATCTGTCAAAGATAAATTACAAAAGTTCACTTCACAATCATACGACTCTCTAACCATGCCAACTCTAGAGAAGCTACTTACCTCCATTGTCAAACAGATATCGGGCCATGCTAAAGGACGTGATTGTTGTCCGTGGCCACCTTCCAAGTTCGTTGCCACTGTAGTTAGCGTTGCTGCACTTCAAACCCAAGTGAGGGAAAAAGATAAGAGAACAATATAAATTGAGAGATTAACTTTCAAACAAATAGAAGAGATGGCTCATTTTGTAATAAATTTGTTGACGGCTATGTCACGGCTTCTTACACGACACCTTAGCCATCTTCAATTCCTTTCGTAGACAACTTTGTTACTTTTGTAGATGGATTCTAGTCGTCTACATATCCTTTCTTTCTAATAGTGGATCAGGATCTTTAAGTAAATTTTGTTGTCATTGCTACTAATGGCTTCCACAATCATATCTTGAAGTTGATGCCTATGTTTTTAATTCACATCAATCTCCTGAATAAAAAGGATAACACTATCAATTATCTAAAACCCAAAAATGTGCACTAAGAGTGTTAAAAATGATCACCTTCTTCCGTCAATAAGCTATTGCAAGAAGGATAAAGAGTCCAAAAAAGCAAGTTCAATAAACAAAGTGCATGTTATGCTTTCTCTGGTTATTTTTATTAGTAAAGAATCTTTACAATTTCATCATTTTTTTAAGGTATACATAACAATGGATTGCATTTTGGCCAATCAAGTCAAAATCCATTATCAAAAGACGGCTTCAAGCATTCTGAATGATATGATTTTTAGTTTATCCACACAAAAAATATTAATCAAAAGGAATGCAAATCTAGCTATTATAATGAAATAATCACCCGAGACTGTAAAGCTTGATTGTATTGAATATATATTTTTGTCAAGAACAATGCTCCCAGAGAATCATAGAGGGCACCTTTTCAATGGTTACATCTATACTATGTTCTTCAATATTTCATGGACCTTGCAATTGTCTTAAAAATATAGTGAAAAGAAAAGGGAAGAAAAGGCCTAACTTCAACATGTTTTCAGTGACCACATAAATACAGACAACTGCAGGACTGCAAGCCAAGCTTCTACAAAATAGCTAGAAATCAACGGTAGGTCAAGACAGGAGAATTTATACAACTAATCAATATATTCAAGCAATATTCCATTTGCTTGCCGACAATAAAGCAAATAGATATCTATTACAACAGTCATGGACTATGACCATTCTGGCAATGTGATAGTATCTTAAGACTATAAGGGATGTTATCTGGAAGATAGGTTCATAAAATAACCCATCAACTCTGGATGAGGCCCACGCAATGACAGAAAACTCATCAGGTTAGTTTATCTTTGTTCTCATTTATAGATTAGCCAAAATCATCAAGTCTCTAATGCCACCAATAAAAATTTAAAAAAACAACTCTCACATATGGATGTGTCTTGATCTCCTTAGCCTGATCAGCGTATGTTGCGCCAGAATTTTGTCTGGCTTCTCATGAGGAAGCAGAAAAAAGGGAGAACAGATAAACAAAGAAAATGCATAAATAAGAGAGAAGGGGAAGGAATAACAAAGGAAAGGGAGCCGCCGTCTCCTTACCTTCCTAACCAGCAGCAGTCTCTGCTCTGGTCTGCAAGGGAGGAGAGGCCGCCGCCGGCCCCCCTTTCGTTGCTGCAGCTGACTCCTCTGCGTGGGGGAGCCACCGCCGGCCCCCTTGCTGGCCGCTGCAGCTGGCCCCACCCCTGCTCGCCGCCGTGCCTGTTGCTAGCCTGTGCCGTAGCCGCCGCCGCCGCTCGCCTCTGCTGCTGCTGTGGTCGCCGCCGCCTGGCTGCACCGTTGCTGGCCCCCTCCGCTGCTACCGCTGCCACTGGGGCCACTGCTTGACCGCACCGCCGCCGCCACCCTGCCTAGCTGCCGCCGTTGCCGTCAAGTGGAAAGGGAAGGAGGAAGGAGGCCGCCCTCTTCCCCCGCTCTGTTTCGCGCAGAGACGGGCCAGACTGAGAAGGGACAAACCAAAAAATGGAAAGGAAAAAAAGAAAGAAGGAGAAAACAAACGGGCTAAAATGCAAATGCACCACCCAAAAATTGCAGAAAACCCCCTAAAGAAACATGCAGACCTCCGGGGAGAGGCACAAACCTTCCCTCCATGGCCATCCTCTCCTCCCACTATAAAAAGGAGGGAGCGCCCAAGCCATAGGGGTGGATTTTTGAAGAGAGAAAACCCGAGCAAGACTTCGGGAAGAGACTGCAAGGCAGTCCAGGGAAAGGGTCTGCAAGGCAGCCCTAAAGAACAATGTGCAAGGCACGATTTAATTTTCTCCAATTTAGAAACAAGATCCATTGGGCTTCCCCTTGTTGGGCCAAATTTCTTATTGGGCCATAAGCTGCTTATTGGGTCGGACTTGTAATTTCCATGATATGATCAATTAAATGACCACGTTGCTTGATGCTTAATGGGCCCGATAATGGTTAATGGGCCGCCCTGTGATATATTCGTGCATGTGATGTTTAATGGGTCCATTGGGCTAATTTATCTCATTTAATCACACATTATACGAGTAATTACACGTAGTGTCACGTTTATTTTAAACACTTCGTTACTTGGTTTCTTAACTAAAACTAACCAATTTTTCAACCAACCTTAATAAAATATTTCACAAACATTGTCATCTAATTTTCAATAACATAAAATCAACAAACAAGTCATGTCTCACATCATTTTTGATCCACCTTAAGTTAATCCCCATTTAAATCAACTAAATAAATGAAAATATTAATTTAATCCATATAATCCTAATTTAAATAAATAAATAACAAATATGTTAAATAAATGGAATCAATAATTCTAAAATACCAAAAATGAGAAAATGAATTTAAAAACCAATAAAAATGAAATAAATATCAAAAAATTCCAAAAAAAATGAACTGCATGTTTGCAACTGTGTCTCTTTCCATGTATAATTCATTTCATTCAAATGTGAGTCACGTTCTTTTATTTCAACAGGTCTGTCTGATGGCTAATCAAGGGTATTCAGCCTTTGTACTGATATAATTAACACTAACTGCAGTTAGTGGGGGAGGTCAAATGAACTAAATAAGACCATGTCCATGTAAATAAATAAAAGCCAATCAAAATCAAATCTAAAGATAAATAAAAAATTTTAAAGTGTTAAAAAATATTCTCACAAAGATGGCGACTCCACTGGGGACCTCCCTTCCCTTCATCTCTCCATCAGACAACACCCTAACAATAAGATGTACTCACATTTTAATTTTTTGTGCAGGTCATAACTCTACAATGGCAGCTCTTGCTCATACTCCGGGGGTGGTCTTCGGCCGCTTGTGGTCCAGGACCACATAAGGAATGGCTATCTCACAACACCGACCAGGTTTGGAACTTTTCCCCCTGTGGTGGAATCTCCATACTTCTTGGGCGTGATACCGGCCGTATTACCTACTACTGCCAAAGCCCATAAAGCAAAACAAGCAAAAGAAGAGCCTCAAGTTCATGAAGCTAACTTGATACAAATGTTCACAACCTATGCTATCAACTTCACCAACACTCCAACTACTGGAAAGAACAAAAGATGCAAGCCTAAGAGAAAGCCCACGACACATGGCATTTCAAATTCTGGCAACACTATTCGAGTTGGCCATCTCCAGATCCGCCTGGACGGGAGTGAGACCTTAATGATACTGGAGCGGCATGTAGCTACTGTACCGGTAAAGAACAGTTTTGGCATACTGCCTAAAGTGCGGCAAGACAAGCCAAATTTCAAAGTGAAAAATATGAAGAAACAATGGAGGAAATCTGAAATCAAGAACCCCAAATTTGACAATGTAAATATCAAAAAGTACAAAGTCAATGCTGAAAAGGATGAGATATATAGCCCACCTCGTGTCAGACATGTGTGGGTCACCAAAGAAGAAGCTCAAGAACTCCGAAGGACAAGGGACCTGGAATCTCTTGTAGGGCAAAAAAATGCAAGAGCGGTCATGAAGCATGACCCTGTAAAGTCGCAAATTTTCAAAAGAAAAAGTGTCTCAAATAGACAAAAGGAACTTTCGCAAGAGTCTCAGACCAAAGAATGCACCCCTTCTTTGTCGGTTGATCTGCAAAGAGGATCCAAAAGGAAAGGGGTATATCAAGAAAGAAGACAAGCAAGCCCGAAAACAGGGCAAAATTCCAAGTATGAAGAATACAAAAGGGATGATAATATCCCTAGAAGATCAATTTTCCAATGCCTGGGTGCTACTGTACGCCCTAGGCAAAAGAAAAGAAGAACGGTGCAGATGACCGAGGAAGGTATGCGAGTGTATACTTGCTATGCTTCCAACATCAACAATCTGCCCTCGGCATATGACATACCTGAACATCTAAATATTGGCATACGTCATGGGATAACAACTAGGGCTCAGGCACGTGCTCTGTTGGAAAGAATCAATAACGAGGTAGAATCCCTACCTTCTGATGATGATGTGGCAACTACAGATGTCGCCGGCACCTCCAACCCCACTATACTGCCAGAACAAAGACAATTTCCTGAAGGGGTACACATGGGGGCAATCTCATCGCAAACCCTCGAAATGGTAATACAAGAAAATCAAAGGTTGAGAGCACTGCTTGAAAGCCTTATGCAAAAGTTGGGGACGACTCTACCCCCACAACCACAGCAGCCACAGCCATCGCCACAATTGTTGCAACCTCAACAGGCCACATTGCCCATAATGGCACCAGCCTGGGGAAATTTGCCGCCAAATACCCTATGCACAGAACCTCTGGCTGAACAACCAATTGAAAATCCAAATTCAAGCCATGGGGAAACCCAAGAGGTGCATGTCACAGAACAAAAACATGATGCTCCACAATTAAATACCTCATTAGAAGAAACGATGGTCTCTCAGAGGGCCATGATTGAACAAATAATTGAAGCAAAGATGGCTGAGCAGAATGAGGGGTCTGCCACCTATGACCTGTATAGGGTACCATACCCTGTACACCATCTCTTTAAAAAGCTCCCAGTAGAACACCCAAAGGTCCCTAAATTCTCAAAATTCAATGGGGACGGGTCACCTCATGAACACATAGCTCATTATATGAGTATCATGGGAGAATTAGCAACTGAAGAGTCATACCTCTTGAGGTATTTTTCAACATCCCTTACTGGGCCAACCTTTCAATAGTATGCCCGACTGAAACCCAACTCAATAGTTGGTTGGGAAGATATGCAAAGGAAATTCTTTGAATGCTTTAGAGTGACAGAAAGAAGAGTCACTTTAGCAGAACTCATATCCTTAAAGCAAAATAAAAATGAGTCTGCTCTAGACTTCATCAAAAGATGGCGTGATATGAGCATGAAATGTGAACAACCACTGGCACACGAAGACGCGGTGAAACTATGCCAAAGAAGTTTGAAGCCAGAAATCAAGGAAAAGCTCCTAGGGGCCAATATTCTGAAATTTGAACATCTCAACAGCACAGTGGCAGAGATAGAAATCTTCTTTGACGAAAATCTCACTGCTTCATATGGAAGGGGTAAACCTCCTAAAGAAGAAAACAACAGGTCACGAGAAGTAAATACCGTAGACTTTTTGGCAGCCCTGCGGAAAGCTGGGGGCAAGGGAGATACCATCGCCTCTTCAAATTCAAATAAAGAAGAAAGGAGATCAGCCCCCACCCTAAGTGAGAGGCTCAACACTCTTTATTCATTTGCCAGGGAGCACACAAGAGAGTTGTTGGACATATGTCTCCAAGAGAATCTCATCACACTCCCAAAGCCCAAGCGCCCAGAAGAAGCAACAATGGTGGATAAGCCCAATTATTGCCCATATCATCGCGTGCTGGGTCACGCTCTAGAAAATTGCTATCTGTTCAAAAATCAAGTAGAAAAACTAATTCAAGCAAAAATTATTGACATGGCTGAGCACTTGGTAAATCCACCAAAGTCACACCAACAACCAAAACTCACGTTCTCTGCCAACGTGATCCATGTTATGGCCCAGGCTAGGTCCCAATGAAGGCCAAGCACAAATAGGGCAGGCAGGATAGCTAGATGAGCTGTCCAAAGTCGCTGCATATCACTCCCAAGGGAGGTAGTGGAAGGTACTATTCAGGCAACATTCCACCATAAGCAAGAAGAAGCTAGCTGGACCCTGGTGAATACAAACAAGAGGCCAGCCCCTGAGAAACTCCAAAAGAAAGAATGACCTAGAAAGTCATACCTCGGTGGTGTCGCTCCACCTAAGGAAATTGCAAAAGAAGCAATCCTCTAAGAATTGGCAGTCTTGAGAAGAAAAAAAAATCAAAAGAAGAATGAGAAGAGGAAGAATCTGCTGTTGAAATAAACAAGATAATGCCTACAGTGGCAATAAATGAGAAATCATCTCAAACACCAATTAAGGAGGGGGCAAAGGTTTGGTACCCCTCGGAGCTGAACAACTTCCTCTAGAAAAAAAAATGAATAAGAGCAGGAAATGGGCAACAATGCCGCAATCCTCCCTCCACCTCAGCCATGCAAGAGTTTAGCAAAATGATGCCCCCTTAACAAGACAAACAAAGGCAAAGAAATAATGGGGGCATCTCCAACAAAGAAAAGGAAAAATCACTGTCAACAAAGAAACAACAACAACATTAAAGCTTAGCATGCAGTTGGAGGATCCTGAGCGAAGGCCATTATAGCCACATAGACCCATGGTCAAGCTTGGAACTAATGTCATCAACCAAATGATAGAAGCTGGCATACCACTGCCATTGAATCATATACAAACGACAATCCCTCAGGAGGTCCACACATTGGAGCCTCTCAAATTCTGTTTGGCTTACCATGCTGAAGGATAGCCAATAGTGTTCTATAAAGGGAAGTCTGTACCCAAATAGCCTCCAAATGATTTTGGCTAAAAGATGCCACTAAGTTGATGGAAATGGTCGAAGATCTGAAAGACATGCCAGAGCATATAAAGGCAAAATGTCAGAAGCAAAATATTCAAGTTCAAAGTCAAACAAAAGTCAAGCTATATCAAGCAATGTGGTACCCTACCAATGTCAGGGGGCAACCACCATTCCCTCACAACGACAAAAGAGGTCTCGGATAGGAGACATGGAAAGATCCCGCAGCTCACTATGTTGTAAATATGGTCAGCATAAAGTTTCCAATAATTGAAACAAAGATGGGTAAGAATGACACCCAGATGGACGAGGATTTCTCCACAAATGAAATAAGGGTGTTCAAAACCCCAAAGAAAATTCAAGAAAAGGCTTATACTTTCGAGAGCAAGAATGGAAGGTATCACCTTACATAAACTGACAAAGAAAGGAGCCCCATTCATATGGGACGATGGATGTCAGAAAGTCCTTGACAAAATCAATATTTACTCAATCCTCCTATGCTGGGGGCACCTATCAAGGGCAAGTCTTTAATTGCGGCCATGGGTGCATCACTGGGGGTATTACTAGCTTTAAAATGAAAAAAAAAAAAAAAGAAGAAAGAAAAGAAAAAAAGAAGAAGAAGAAAAAAAAGAGACAGCGCATGGCAGAGTCCTTAACAACTCATCCAGTGCCAGAAGACTCCCCTCTGAATAAAGAATTGATTGATGAGGAGGTGCTCCCCGATCAAGAAACTTATGAAGCACAAGAAACTCAACTTGAATATTGACAAATATATCTTGATGGGGCTGCACGGGCTTCTTTGAAGACTAATGGCACATCAACAAATATGGCAGGGATATGAATTGTCTTCGTAACCCCAGAAAAAAGGGATATTGCATCATTCATATGCTCTCATGGAATCCCACACAAATAATGAAGCGGAATATGAAGCCCTCATAGTTGGCTTGGAAATCGCCCTAGAAATAGGCATAAAATGTATTGAAGTATTTGGTGACTCACTGCTGGTCATCAGATAAATGTTGGGCATTTTTGAAGTCCGAAAAAGAAGAATTGAAAACCTATTTTGAGGCAGCCACAAGACTCAGTGACAATTTCTACCACTTCAAAATAGAACATGTCAGAAGAAGTCAAAACTCTCAGGCTGATGCATTGGCTGAACTCGCATCTGCCCTTAAACTTTCCTTGAAGGTGAATTGGGAATTACCATAAAAAACAGAAGGCTGTTTCCAAGCACCTTGAATCGCCATGATGGTTTGACAACCTTCGAGGCAAATGCACTGAAAGAAAATGAAAGTCAAGAGGAAGATGATTGGAGTATTCCCATTATCAAGATAAAAAATGGTTGGCTACCAGACAAAAGAGGAGAGCGAGTGCGATTGCTGCGAAGAGTTGCTTCCCACAAATCGATAAATGACGTATTATATAAGTTCACACCTGGAAAGGATAAGTCAGTACTACTGAGATGCCTATCTTCGAAAGGGGCCAAGATGGTCATGCGAGAGGTACATGCAGAACTGTGTGGAGTCCAGCAATCTGGCTCAAAAAAAAAAGAAAGAAAGCTCAAAATCCAGACCTCTTGGCTAACAAGTCGTCAAGGCCAGTCAAAGGTCAAAACCCACGTCTTTTGGCTAACAAGCCGTCAAGGCCAGTCAAAAGTCAAATCCCGAGCTTCTTTGGCTAACAAGCCGTCCTGGCCAGTCAGAAAGCTCAAAATCCAGACCTCTTGGCTAACAAGCCATCAAGGCCAGTCAAAGGTCAAAACCCACGTCTTTTGGCTAACAAGCCGTCAAGGCCAGTCAAAAGTCAAATCCCGAGCTTCTTTGGCTAACAAGCCATCCTGGCCAGTCAAAAAGCTCAAAATCCAGACCTCTTGGCTAACAAGCCGTCAAGGCCAGTCAAAGGTCAAAATCCATGTCTTTTGGCTAAAAAGCCGTCAATGCCAGTCAAAAGTCAAATCCCGAGCTTCTTTGGCTAACAAGCCGTCATAGCCGGTCAAAAAGCTTAAAATCCAGACCTTTTGGCTAACAAGCCATCAAGGCCAATCAAAGGTCAAAATCCATGTCTTTTGGCTAACAAGCCGTCAAGGCCAGTCAAAAGTCAAGACCCAAGCTTCTTTGGCTAACAAGCCATCAAGGCCAGTCAAAAAGCTCAAGATCCAGACCTCTTGGCTAACAAGCCGTCAAGGCCAGTCAAAGGTCGAAACCCATGTCTTTTGGCTAACAAGCCGTCAAGGCCAGTCAAAAGTCAAATTCCAAGATTCTTTGGCTAATAAGCCATTAAGGCCAGTCAAAAAGCTCAAAATCCAGACCTCTTGGCTAACAAGCCGTCAAGGCCAGTCAAAGGTCGAAATCCATGTCTTTTGGCTAACAAGTCGTCAAGGCCAGTCAAAGGTCAAAACTTACGTCTTTTGGCTAACAAGTCGACAGCACCAGTCAAAAGTCAAATCACGAGCCCTAGAGGAGCCTCAATCCTCTAAACATATTTACGGCTCTCAGGGAAGCCTCTAATTCCCTACCATACATAAATTCAAACTCTCAATCCATGGCTCTCAAGGAAGCCTCTGATTCCCTACCATACATAAATTCAAACCCTCAATCAATGGCTCTCAGGAAAGCCTCTAATTCCCTACCATACATAAATTTAAACTCTCAATCCATGGCTCTCAGGGAAGCCTCTAATTCCCTACCATACATAAATTCAAACTCAATCCATGGCTCTCAGGGAAGCCTCTAATTCCCTACCATATACAAATTCAGATTCTAACGGCTCTTAGGGAAGCCTTTAATTCCCTACCGACTATAAACCCAAGATTTTGGCCAACACACCGTCAAGGTCGGCCAACCCAATTAAAACCCAAGAAACAAATTCAAATTCCAACGGCTTTCAGGGAAGCCTTTAATTCCCTACCGCACATAAATCCAAACCCTTGGCCAACACACCATCAAGGTCGGCCAAGTCAGCTAAAATCCAAATCCAAATTCTCACAGCTCTCAGGGAAGCCTTTAATTCCCTACCATACACAAATTCAAATTTCTTACGGCTCTCAAGGAAACCTTTAATTCCTTACAAAAAAAAAGAAAAAAGAGCAAAAAGAAATAAATAAATAGGGGCTTAAAAAGGAGGTGCCCCGACGGACTTGGTCTATCACTTCATCATAGATCAAGGGCAAAAAGGTCTAAAACCTGACTGAGGTGAAAACCCGAAAGGGCGCCTCAGGCAAAAATAGGTAAACCCCTCAACGCAAAAACCTACAAAGGCGTGTTGGAAAAAACTAGAGGGGGCCAAGCTTGGCAAAAACCCGAAAGGGCGCTGGGGTTGGTAATGTGAAAAAAAAAAAAGCCAATCAAATCAAATCACGTGCCCGAAGGAGCCTCAATCCTCTCACCCAAATCACGTGCCCGAGGGAGCCTTAATCCTCTCACCCAAATACGTGCCCGAGGGAGCCTCAATCCTCTCATTCAAATCACATGCCCGATGGAGCCTCAATCCTCTCACCCAAATCACGTGCCCGAGGGAGCCTCAATCCTCTCACCTAAAATCACGTGCCCGAGGGAGCCTCAATCCTCTCACCCAAATCACGTGCCCGAGGGAGCCTCAATCCTCTCACCTAAATACGTGTCCGAGGGAGCCTCAATCTGCTCAACCAAATTACGTGCCGAGGGAGCCTCAATCCTCTCATCTAAATCATGTGCCCGAGAGAGCCTCAATCCTCTCAACCAAAATATGCGCTCGAGAGAGCCTCAATCCTCTCACCCAAATACGTGCCCGAGGGAGCCTCAATCCTCTCATATAAATCATGTGCCCGAGAGAGCCTCAATCCTCTCAACTAAAATACGTGCCCGAAGGAGCCTCAATCCTCTCAACCAAAATACAAGCCCGGGGGAGCCTCAATCCTCTCACCCAAATTACGAGCCTGAGGGAGCTTCAATCCTCTCACCCAAGATCATGTGCCTGAGGGAGCCTCAATCCTCTCACCGAAATCATGTGCTCGAGGGAGCCTCAATCCTCTCATCAAAATTATGGCCCTAGAGAAGCCTTAATTCTCTAACACAAGCATGTCATGGCCCCAGAGGAGCCCTAATCCTCTAAGTGAAATACCTCACGGATTTTGGGGAAGCCTTAAAACCCCTGTTATCAATAAAGATCACGTGCTGATGGTGAAACACAGAAGCACGATGTATATAGAAAATAAAAGTCTTGGTCCCAAGACAGGCCCTTTGTGACGGCCCTCATTATACCGGTACGGTTATACCAACCCACGTCGGTATAGCGAGCGCTGCCACAGTGGGACATTTACCCAAACGATACAAACAGCTGAGATACACGCGAATATACAACAGAGTAGCGGAAGTAAAAGACAACAGTCTCCATTCATTCATCATCCACATTAAACATACATGCAATTCGCAATTAACATAAAAGGGACTAAAGTTCACATAAATTAGATTGCTGAAATAGAAATACGAATTGTCCACACTTTTACATTCTTTTCATAATACTCTAATACAATGTTCAAATTACATACTTATGAAATACACAAATCTCAAGAACTCCAAAGCTAGCTAATCTCCGCGCTCAGAGTCCGTCTCCACCGTCTCCTCCAACGGTACCGTGTCACCAACTATACCTGTACGCCGAAGCAAGGAGTGAGTCCAAGGACTCAGCAAGCAACACTACTCATGATATACACGTACAAGTCCTAGTGGTTTCTACATGCACATTTACAATTTGCAACACATAGCATGCTAGTCAATTCAAGTTTCAACCTATCATGAAAGTTTTACAATCTTATACATGAATCATGCTTTCAGATTTCAAACATAAAATTCACCTATCACATGCTCTCTATTCAATTTACTCATAACACTTTAATCTTTAAAGAGCTAAAACATGAGAGTTATCAACATGAACATTATGCACACATGAAAGGGGAACACAACTAGCATGGATTTCACATGTCCTTAAGTGCATACATAACCTTTTCACATGCTTTAAGTTGCTGATTTCACATGGCTTAACGGCTGTAAACCTATACATGAAAGCTACAATGTGACATAAAACATATCATGTGTTCAAACTATCATGTTATCTTTTGCCCGTTTTCACCAATTATCCCTAATATGGATTCTAAACATCTTTGCACATAATAACATGATGATAATAACATAAATTCATGGATTTCGCATAATTTCAGATTTGTCTCACATGGTTTTCAATAACATATTCTCACATTTTTAACTTCACATTCTCTTTACACAAGTTTCCTCTTTCACATGGTTACACTTTACACATGCACAGTCACATTATCACTTACACATTTACACATGGACACATACACATTACACATTTCACATTACACATTTTAGGTGCCGTGACACATAGTCCAAACCACCAAAGAAGGACATATACACATCACATTACACATAGACACCATCTAGGCATTCCAATGGCGACTCTTGGACTGCGCAGACCGGGAGAACAAGTCTCCACCCTAACCAGTGGTACTTGTCCACCTCCAGGATTTCCCCCTAATGCCCTTAGGGTCACTTACACATTGAACTTTCTCAAGGGGACTTTTCCCTGATACGGCTCCACTGCCCTCTACGGAAGCAGTGTCACATTGGCATAGTTACACATTTACACATTTACCGTTTTACACATGGTTTTACACATAACACTTCATCTCATTCACTTTCTCACTCACATGTACATCTCTGTTTTTTTTTTCCTAACATGGAACTATAGATTTCAGGAGTTTAACACACAATAAACACACTCATCATGTTGGGTTTAGGCAACATCTAATCACATTACGATAATACGCATAAATTATCACATTTCACATGAAAAATACATAACTTTTTATTTACTGATCCAAATGACCTGAAATTTTAACCACATGCTGCTTTCGGGTTCATGATCATACACCCAAATTTTTAGATTTTTCTGAGCTAAATATAATCTACAGAAAATCAAACACTTATTTTGCATGACATTCACAATTTAAGTTACATGGAATTTAACATATCATGAAATGTTGCCACTTACTGTTGAACAGGGTTTCTGTCACATACATGATCTGAGAATACATAGTCTACCCTAATTCATACATCTATAGATCGATCACCACAAACCATTCTTGTATGCTTTTATTTTATTCTACCGAATCGGATTTATTAGCAAGTTACACAAGCATTGATAATTCAACAAATTTGCAAACATATATACTGACCCACTAACCTTCATGATCAGACCAAAACCAAGGCATTCATACTAATTCTAATCATGAAACATAATTTGCAAGAATCTCAATAAGTCATGCTCACAAGTTCAAGGGATACAATATTTCACATCCACCATCACACCCCACATTCATTCACACACCACAATTAACAATATACATAGAGTATAAGGTTTACCATATATCCTCATCACGAAAACCATATCGAAATTAATGTAGAAGAAGGGCAGAACAGTTCACTGTTCTGTCCTGAAGAACTTGGCGGCGGTCTCTGGCCGCTGACTCAGGGTCAGCGACAGGGCCGATGAACGCCAAGCATGATCTGGGCGTCTAGGGACCTTGCCGTCAAGCAAGGTCTGTGCAGAAACACAGACCCGAGCTCTCAAACATGGGTGAATGGGAGGGTCTAGGACTCGAGGAAAAATGCTCAAAAATCATAAAACCGACCTAGACTCATAAGGGGACATCATGGGTAGGTCACTTGCCTTTCAAAAATTCTTCCAAAGGGTTTAGGGCTCGGTGAAGACCTCCTTGGGCTGTCCCAAGAAGTGTAGAACTCCCTCCAAACGATCTCTCCTCCGGGCTCCTGGATGATCTCCACGCCAAGGGGATGTCGGGGAAGCCTCCTCCTTTGATCCAGCTACCTTCTTGAAGCAGTGGAACGCCGGATCAAGCTCCAGGGGGTCGGATTTGTGGTTGCTAAGAGGGGTTTTTCTCATAGACTTTCTCTAGGGTTTTCTTTCTCTTTTCTCCTCTTGCAAAGGTCAAGTGAGGAGTGGGGAGAGGCCATTTCGGGTTCAGACCTAAGGAGAGTCTCTCTCCCACTCACCAAGCTGATTTGATAGCCTTCAGAGCCGTTGGGGACATCCCCCAATGGTTGGCTTGCCTTGTTTCAGAAGCTTGCAGCTCTGCTGCGCATGCAGGCCAGAGAGATTGGCGTCCATATCGCTGGACGCCAGGGTTAGTGTTGGCGTCCAGGTCTGAACGGTGACACCACCTAAACGGCCTGGGGTTGACGCCAAGGTGGCCTTCGGTCAGAACTCTAAAATATGCAGAAAACCATGCATACCGAGCATATATACATGCAATATGTATATGGTATCGTACCCATACTAACACCATTCAGTACATGCATTATCTACATCTAACATAAACACATGCACACGTAATTATACTAATTAATACGTACGTAAATATGTACATACATACACAAGCACAACATACACACATAAATACAAATAATGCGACGGAATTCGAGGGTCTTACACCCTTGGGATAGCCCAATAAGGAGAAGTCAAAATGAATGGATAGCATGTACTGATGCTAAAAACAACATCCCTCAAGCAACTCTATGCTTCAGTGTCGCCTGTCCTCAGAAGGTCGACATGTACAAAAGAATGGCATGAATAACTCTGTCAGGCATAAGCGAGGTCGTCATCTTACGCCAATTCATGGCCTGCACGATTCTTGTAGAAGTTATAGTAGTCTCTGCTTGCAAAACAGCCAGCTGGGTCTCCAAATTGGTCCAACTCTGCAAGTCAAAAACAACCGAAGATCAAATTTTGTAGCTTATCAAAAGAAATATTGCAACAATGTCAAAATTCTCGATACATAAAGTAAAACTTCGGCATTGTTGTCATGAGATGATGGTCACTGGTACTACAAGTCCAAAAGAAATGGAAAGTTTACTGCAAGAAATGTCATAAGCTGTGACATATCAAATTCACAAGTATAACATCTCCAACATGGATCTCAAGAAAGTCAAAGTGGCTGAAATGAATTGGTAGAATAAATGAAGTTGACCCTCTGAAGGGCAACATGTGCTAAAATACAACTGGAAAGATTCACACGAGATAGTCGCCCTATGTTTCACTCTCGAACGCCAGCCTCGTGAGGGGCATTTGTTACGCCAGAATTTTGTCTGGCTTCTCATGAGGAAGCAGAAAAAAGGGAGAACAGATAAACAAAGAAAATGCATAATAAGAGAGAAGGGGAAGGAAGAACAAAGGAATGGGAGCCGCCGTCTCCTTACCTTCCTAACCAGCAGCAGTCTCTGCTCTGGTCTGCAAGGGAGGAGAGGCCGCCGCCGGCCCCCCTCTCGTTGCTGCGGCTGACTCCTCTGCGTGGGGGAGCCACCGCCGGCCTCCTTGCTGGCCGCTGCAGCCGCCGCCGCCGCTGGCCCCACCCCTGCTCGCCGCCGTGCCTGTTGCTAGCCCGCGCCGTAGCCGCCGCCGCCGCTGGCCCCACCCCTGCTCGCCGCCGTGCCTGTTGCTAGCCCGCGCCGTAGCCGCCGCCGCCGCTCGCCTCTGCTGCTGCTGTGGTCGCCGCCGCCTGGCTGCACCGTTGTCGGCCTCCTCCGCTGCTACCACTGCTGCTGGGGCCACTGCTTGACCGCGCCGCCGCCGCCACCCTGCCTAGCTGCCGCCGTCGCCGTCAAGTGGAAAGGAAAGGAGGAAGGAGGCCGCCCTCTTCCCCCGCTCTGTTTCGCGTAGAGATGGGCCAGACCGAGAAGGGACGAACCAAAAAATGGAAAGGAAAAAAAGAAAGAAAGAGAAAACAAACGGGCTAAAATGCAAATGCACCACCCAAAAATTGCAGAAAACCCCCTTAAGAAATATGCAGACCTCCGGGGAGAGGCACAAACCTTCCCTCCATGGCCATCCTCTCCTCCCACTATAAAAAGGAGGGAGCGCCCAAGCCATAGGGGTGGATTTTTGAAGAGAGAAAACCCGAGCAAGGCTTCGGGAAGAGATTGTAAGGCAGTCCAGGGAAAGGGTCTGCAAGGCAGCCCTAAAGAACATCGTGCAAGGCACGATTTAATTTTCTCCAATTTAGAAACAAGATCTATTGGGCTTCCCCTTGTTGGGCCAAATTTCTTATTAGGCCATAAGCTGCTTATTAGGCCGGACTTGTAATTTCCATGATATGATGAATTAAATGACCATGTTGCTTGATGCTTAATGGGCCCGATGATGGTGAATGGGCCGCCCTGTGATATATTCGTGCATGTGATGTTTAATGGGCCCATTGGGCTAATTTATCTCATTTAATCACACATTATACGAGCAATTACACGTAGTGTCATGTTTATTTTAAACACTTTTATTTTAAACACTTCGCTACTTGGTTTCTTAACTAAAACTAACCAATTTTTCAACCAACCTTAATAAAATATTTCACAAACATTATCATCTAATTTTCAATAACATAAAATCAACAAACAAGTCATGTCTCACATCATTTTTTATCAACCTTAAGTTAATCCCCATTTAAATCAACTAAATAAATGAAAATATTAATTTAATCCATATAATCCTAATTTAAATAAATAAATAACAAAAATGTTTAAATAAATAGAATCAATAATTCTAAAATACCAAAAATGAGAAAATGAATTTAAAAATCAATAAAAATGAAATAAATATCAAAAAATTCTAAAAAAATGAACTGCATGTTTGCAACTGTGTCTCTTTCCATGTATAATTCATTTCATTCAAATGTGAGTCACGTTCTTTTATTTCAACGGGTCTGTCTGATGGCTAATTAAGGGTATTCAGTCTTTGTACTGATATAATTAACACTAACCGCAGTTAGTGGGAGAGGTCAAATGAACTAAATAAGACCATGTTCATATAAATAAATAAAAACCAAATCAAAATCAAATCTAAAGTTAAATAAAAATTTTTAAAGTGTTAAAAAATATTCTCACAGCGTACTTCAGTGTATCAACACTCAGGCCGTCCTTCAGTATCCATGTCAACTTGCTGCAAAGACTAAAACAAGAAATCACACTCTGTATACAGTCTTGGCAGTGACAATTAACCACAAATTTTTTATTTACACCCAATAATGATCCAAGCCCTAGAATGAGAGACACATATGGGACAAAGGAGGTGATACAGAGAACAAATTCTTCTGTTCAAATAGCAAAAGTGCAACACTGAGGGCCCTGAAGGAAGCAACAATAAAGATTCTTAATGTAATGGAGATTCTGTAAATACCAAGATGAATTTTCCTGAAGAATAACTTCTAGGTCGTCAAAGTAAATCTTCATTAATCAATGCTCATTGAATTCAATGAAATTTTAGTGAACCTCTTAGATGTTTGAGAATTGTACAAAAAAGTAGGGGATGGTACATCAAAAGACAGCTTCAAGCATTCTGAATGGTATGATTTTTAGTTTATCCAGAAAAGAATCTTAATCAAAAGGAATGTAAATCGAGCTAATATAATGAAATAATCACTGGGGACTGTAAAGCTTGATTGTATTGAACATATATATTTTTGTTGAGAACAAGGCTCGCCAAGAATCGTAGAGAGCTCTTATTCAGTGGTTAAATGTATACTATGTTCTTCAATATTTCAGGGACCTTGTAATTGTCTGAAAAGTACAGTGAAAGGAAAAAGGCAGTCAACATGTTTTCTGTGACCACATAAATATAGACAACTGTAGGACTGCAAGCCAAGTTTCTAATAGCTAGAAATCAACACTAGGTCAAGGCAGGAGATGCTAACAGACAACAATGAGAGACTTAACACCCATGACATGCTAGTTGCCAAAGCATCTGAAAGATGATAAAATCTTCTTGATTGCTAGCAAATTGCAGCAACAGACTAATCTTCAAAGACTAAGGGCACTTGGTTACATCTAAAATGTTTTAATAGGGAAATTTTTTTCCATGAAATAATTTTTATATGAAAATAAAAATCGTAATTATTCATTTAGTTGTCAGAAAATATTTTTCTTTAAGACATTTTTGATATTTGTTTCCTTGTCTTCGTTCTTGCAGGACGCGAGGAAGGGTGGCCGTGCCACCTCTGCGCGGAAGGGGGTGCGGCCGTAGGCCATCTCGTAGGCCAGTACCCCCAGCACCCACCAGTCGACGATGAAGCCGTGCCCATCCCCGCGCAGCACGTCCGTCTGCCGCGAGTGCGTCCGCGCCCACCTCCTCCGCCTTTGCCCAGACTACGCCCGCAAGAGGTCCCACGGCTGCAGTTGCCCCTCCACTTCTTCCGACATCTCCTCCGCCGCCTCCTTCTCTTTATCGGCCTCCCCGATGCTCCAAACCCCATCGGCAGTGAAGCGGCTCTCCACTGTTCTGTATTTGCGGCGCCGAGCCGCCTCCCCCCGGCACGATTGGACGAGGCGGCCGGCGCCGAGCTAGCCCGATCGCAGGGGGGCGACGGGGGGTGGTCCTGGCTCTGGTCATTGGGTTGGGCGAAGAAGGCTGAGAAGGAGAAGAGCCTGACGACGTAGCTGCCGAGGTTAAGGTCTGCGGGGGTGGCGCCGATGCACCGCAAGCGTGGGGGCTACGGGTCCGGGAGATGGAAGAAGGGGTGGGGGCGATACCTGTCCACCATCTCCGCCAAGTCCTTCCGGAGAATGTCCAAGATGGTGCAGGTGAAGTCCCCCTCGGCGGTGACCGAAGAAAATCTCCAGCAGCTACACACGTAGAGAACAGGGTGGGGGAGAAAAGATTCTCCCCAAGAAGACAAAGAAAAATAAGGGGAACTCGATTAAAGAACAATCTGTGCAGAATCTTCTGGTTTTTCTTGTTGGATTGTTCTTTAATTGTTGGATTGGTGAGGTCGCCGCCGGGGCAGTAGGGGAGGGACCAGGCGAGGAGGTTTCGGGTCTCGAGGCATCCGAGGAGGGAGGTGAGGAAGGGGTGAGAGAGGCGGAAGAGGACGGAGGCCTCCCAGTGGGCGCGGCGGGCGGCATCGGGCTTGGCGGCGGGGGAGGAGGTCTTCTGGACGACCTTGAGAGCGAAGAGCGGGGGAGGGGTGGAGGAGGCGTGGCGGCCAGAGGAGTGGTCAGTGACGAGGAAGACAGTGCCCATGGCGCCCCTGCCCAACACCCTCAATGCCGTCAGCTTCGCCGCTGCCACTGTTGCTTGCTACACTTGCTGCCGACGAGGAAGGCAGAAACGACTGCCGACCCGATGAGGGGAGGACAAGGGTGAAGACGAAGAGGAAGGCAGAAACGAACTGCACGAAAACAGCGTCCGGAATTTGTTCCCCGATGTCAAAATTTGAGATTTTTAAAGAAAATATTTTTATGGACCAAATTTTCAATCAACTAAATTACTAATTTCATGATATTTTTTAAAAAATATTTTCTTATGAAACATTTTAAACTGCTCTCTAGAAGATGTCTAAGCTTGCATGGATAAGCCTTTACCACTCCCATTTTAGCTCAGGTGTTACATCCCTTTTCCCTAATTAATTCCAGGTTTCTTTAATATGATTAGGCGTTAGATAGTTCAGACTTGTAAGGGATAAAGTCAACCTGAGGTCAGTTTCTGCAGAAGATTTAATAGTCCTGTCATGTGTTGCATAGGTTGTGGTGAGTCATCCAACCTGCTGAAAACCTATTTCCACATAGCTTGATCTACTGTTATGAATTGCCTAATTCCCATGTCTTGTCATGCTTCAGTCCTACCTAGACAAAGTGCTAAAAGACAACTATAAAATGCATGTCCAATAATATATATATATATATATATATACTAGTCAAAAAACATGTTATGCGCGTGTATATATGGGTGTAGTATAATTATTAAAATATTTAAAAATAATAATAAGAAAAGATAATGTGTTCAAATAAAAAAAGAATATGTAGCTTGACTAAAAGTTATTATTCTACTTAGAGTAATTGATTTTGTTATTTAAATATTTTTAAATATGGTCAACTATTTTACTTAATTTCTTCTTTACATTCTAATTAATTAGAACAGATTATGATCACTATAGTAAAAGATTTATTTTGAGACATACTACTTATAAAAAATAAATCTTTTGATTGATCAACATATGTTTATCTTTTAAGTTGTCAATAACTTTTCTGATAACAAGATATCTATGATTATTTGTGCTTGTTATGGTTATTTGATAACTTAAAAAATATAATATACTTATAAATGCAACACTTGAAATGTAAAATTCTTCTATCATGTAAAAACATTTGAATTTTATCGTTGTTTTCATAATATACTTCAGTGCTTTATAATAATCAAATGTCTATGTATATGGTGTCGTGCTATTTCTGGGCACGGTGGACGGGATTCGATCTTTATAAGACGCAGATCGCCCATGGGTGTTCCTCCTAAGCATGCTAGTGTTATGCCGTTTCTGGGCTTATTAAATCCAAGGAACCTCTTCTCGATCTATTGACCAGCATGTCCCCTCCCCAATTTCCCCCCATCCCAGGCCATTGTGCCATTGTATATAAAAAAAAATCTATGTATATACATATATATATATAATATAGTATTTTTTAACAAATATATATAATATGAGGTAAATGTAAAAAGATTCAATAAAAATCATATATTGATTTTGAGTAAGAAGTAATTGATTACATATTAATAATTAGATTTTTAAGTACACTTGAAGAGAAAGATAAAAGAATGAACTCACATAAAAGCAGTAACACATGTTTGACGGAATAAAAAACTTTAAATGTGTATTGTTATGGATTCTCTACTTTACATATAGAATTGAGTTTTTAAAAGATAAAAAAAAAGTAAAAGACATATTGATATGACCAGAGAATGAACTACTCACGGTTTGGCCATACCGTACCGTGCCATGGCTCATCCGAGTCATGGCACGGTCGGGTCACCCCATTGGGGTGACCCGGGTGTGCCGCAGCGGCACGCCGCGGTACACCACGGATCGGTACGGTTCGGTCCGGTCCGTGGCAGACTTTTTTTTTCTTAACTTCTTTTCTCACATTCGGTATATCTAAAGGGTTTAAATGGTGCCTAATTAAGATAAAATTTTAAACATAAGTTAATTAAGAGATGATACAAATTATAATAATTTTAGTTTAATTTTTTAATTAATTTCTTGTCAATTAAAAATTGTCTTAAAAATCATTAGATTGACTTAATCTCAACATCTAAGGGATCTAAATGATGTCTAATTGAGATGAAATTTCAAACATAAGCTAATTAACATATGATACAAATTATAGTAATTTTAGTTTAATTTTTTGTCAAGTAAAAATTGTCTCAAAAATCATTACGTCGACTTAATCTCAACATCTATGCATCAATAACTCCTGATATTTATATTTTTAAAATTAGTAAATTTTTCTAGTAATTATGATCACTTTAGATTTAACTTTATTTTCGGAACCAAATATCTTCATGTTGAAGTGCACAGAGGGTTCATCGTATCGCGGTAAACTCTGTGTGCACTTAAGGGTCTAAATGATGTCTAATTGAGATGAAATTTCAAATATAAACTAATTAAGAGATGATACAAATTATAGTAATTATAATTTAATTTTTTAATTAATTTTTTTGTCAAGTAAAAATTATCTCAAAAATCATTAGATCGACTTAATCTCAACATCTATGCATTAATAATTCTTGATATTTTATATTTTTAGAATCAATATATTTTTCTAGTAATTATGATGACTTTAACTTTGACTTTATTTTTGGAACTGAATGTCGTCCCGTTGAAATACACATAATCAAAAATAGTACCAGAATTATATTAATAATATAAAAATATTCTAAAATTAAAAAAATATGTTTTTATATAAGTGATCATGTCTTACGGATAATTTACTATCTCTTTTAATTTTTTAGTGTCATATTATTATTTTATTATAAATTTTAAGACGTTACAATTTTGTTTCTATTTTCGGATTCTTGATGTTGGTTAATAGAATACATTGGTCATATCATGAACAACTTTGATGAAGAGCCCAAAGATTGGATCACCCTCGTTCAGGCTATAGAGAGGCCGCACTCACTATTAGTTTGGATCGTGATATGAAAGAGAAGATCAAGAATAATCCATTGTATCTTTAAGCACAGACTTTCATTTGATGTGATTCTAGTTGGAGCTCGTAGAGAAAGTCGTGAGGAACAACTTTCATGAAAAAGTCTCGAAGAGATATATCCTCATTTGAGATGTGAAAGGCATGATAATTATATATATGTAGATCATGATATGAGAGAGAATGTGAAGAATAATCTGCTATAACTTTGGGCACAAACCACCAATTGAGGTGATTCCACTTCGAAGACGAAGCTGTAGAAGAATAGAACAACTTTGATGAAGACCTTGTGAACATATCAACCCTTTTTCAGGCTGTAGAAGACTTGATATCCCTAATAGTTCTGGAGGATATGAGAGAGAAAGAGTATATGCATGAAGAGATGAAAAGTCTATCTTGAGTTTGGATAGAGAGTCTACTTTTGAGGTTTGATCATTTTAAATATTCATCAAGTCACAAAACTAAAAATAATAATCAAACAAGTAATTTCTCCAACGTATCTCAGCGGTACCATATCACGGAGAATGCAGCACGGTCGATCCAGACGGTATGACAAACCTTGAAACTATTGAGGTTACGTAAATGAGATCCAGTTTTATTAAGGAATAGCCAATAGGACGTGAAAGTTTCATATTAATAATGCTTATATAAAATGCTTGATAGAAAGACCCGAGATAAAGTGGAGTCGCCGCCGGTCGCCGTGCCCTTCTCGAGCCTCACTTGGCTGTTTCGCGCCCGATAGGTGGTGGAGGGCCACCCAGTGACCACAGCGCTTGACAATGGTGCATATCGTTGAGGGAGGAACGGCTGCTTCGCCCAGGGCGGCGAGGTCGTCTACATGATGTTCGGGGAGGGGGTCTCTGTTTAGCCCAATGTTGTTCAGAAAGTTCTTCGATCCCACTGATGCCTTTCCGTTGTTGGGATTTCGAGTCGGAGGTGCTACTGGCGAGGTTCAAGGAGGCCGTGAAGAGCAAGGTGGGTTGGGCAGAGATGGATGCGGAGATCGTGCCCCCATAGCTTATTTTTGGTGTCCACAAGAATATACAGCCTCAATTGAAATATGGTCTGATGGTTGTGTTCTTGCAGAATTGCTCCTTGGACAGGTCAAGCATTTTCCCAGAACATCTATCTTAGCTAAATTTATCATACTAAGGAATTTGATCTGGCAAGGAATTTGCCTCTTGGCTGTGTTCTTATCAACCTCAATTGAAGCAAGGGCAGGGCGGGGTGACCAGGAAGGAAAACAAATAGGACGAAAGAAAAGGAACAACACTGATAGCACCTACATAGAAGAACTCATCCAAAGAGACCAGTATTGTTTACATCCTTTCAGCAGCATCTACCTCATGAATTGAAGCAGCATCTGATCAAAGTGCCAGACTC
>CM024753.1:62128387-62178682 GCA_014218235.1 Colocasia esculenta | reverse complement strand
AAAGTAGACTTGATGAGCTTTCCGATGGTATATGTCATGTTAAGTTTGAGCCTGAGATCACCTACCTTTGGGTTGTTCTAAGACAGGTTGCCTCCCAGGTCGCAGCAGCACGAGGGTTAGAGAAGAAGCTCCATTTGTGGTCGATCCTCTCCTCTTCTGGTGCCCTAGACCGACCTCCCACGACCCCAACATGTTGGTAACCCTTCCCCAAGAGTCTCTTGATGATTATTTATAGGTTGAGGATTTATTCAAGTCCTAATGTGCTTAGGAAAGGGGGTTGTGGTTTTAGCTTGGGTACCTTCCATGATTTGAGGATTCTCCTTCCAATAAGAGTAGTAATGCCATTAGGAAATGTCCTAACATAGTTGGGCATGAATTTAGGTTGCCATGGAAGTCTAATTGCCTTGGATTTTGCCCTAATTGCATTTTCCATTTTATGTCTATTTATACCTACGAATTTTGGGGTTTTAATGCCAATGGGTTTTATTCTTTGGTCCACTAAGGGTGGTTTGGCCCAAAAATATTAATTAGTTAATACAAATTCTTAGGAGTCTAACTATGATTTTATTTTTATTTTTGGACTTCATTAAGTATATGTGATAATGATTTTTCGACTTATTACCAAATTATGATAATCAGTTGCAAAATGCCTTCAACTTGGCTAATCGGATTTTATTTTTCATAAATTTCTTCGTGGGTCATTAGGGAGTATTATTTAGGATTGAACTATGATTTTTATGACATTTTATGATATGTTCTCCTACAAGCGATAATGGCATGTACGTTTGTACAATTTCAATAATATTGAATTTAACATTTTCAATTTATTTTATTTTTTAAATGACTGAATTTTCGGGGTGTTATAGTAAGTATGTAATTAAGTAAGCCCTAATTACAGAGTTACAAACTTATAAATTTTCTATGTAGTTATAGAGTTACATGTGTAACTGCATAAATATGTAATTACATAGTTACACAGTTATAGGATTTACAAACTTACGCAGTTACACATGTAACTGTGTAAGTACGTACTTAAGTAGTTACACACTTTTGGGATAACGGGGGAGGAGAACAGAGGTTAAAAGTAGAGACGTAAAAATAAGTCCTGCATAAAGCAGGGACCGAAAGGGGCGGAAAAATCTGACAGGGACTTGAAAATAATGTCAGATCCCTGCCGAGGACCAATAATTAATTCTTCCTTAATTATATATACCTCGTTCTTTAATAAGTAAAATCATATCCAACACGCAAGAATAAAATTTTAGTACTGACCTAAGCCTTGGAAGGGGAAGATGTGGGGGAGCTCGTTGATGGTGTTCTGCTTTGCAAGGTTGGTAGCCTCTGTGCTATGGGTGTTTATATCTTGAAGTTAAATTGAGAAATCAAATTGAAATCTTCGGTTCGATTGGATTTCAAATACTAGAATTTGGGTCAAATCAAATTAGCTTTAAATGATTCAGTTCAATTTAGAGTAAACCAAATCAAATCGGATAAATTTTTAATGATTTTTACTATTTTTTGTTTTATTTACATTGGTTTTTGTAGGATTTTTTGGGTAGTTGTTGTACTCATGTTTTCTACTAATGATAACAAAATTTAACTATCTTTCACTATTTTAAATCAAACCGAACCATGTAAATCAAATCAAATCCGATTATATTTTAGTACTTTTTTCTCAAAGTTTTTTTCTAGTTTTATTTTTATTGTTTTTTGCAGGATTTTTTCAGTGGCTTTTATAATCATATTTTATGCTAATAGATATTAGAGTTTAAATATCTTTCACTATGTTTCTCACTATTTTTTATTTTTACTGGTTTCTTACTAATTTTTATATTGTGCTTTGTGGATATGGATGTAAAAAGTTAGCTCTAGTTGTCTCATTAAATTTTTTATGTTGTGCTATGAGCTCTTTGTTAGTTGCACAATAATTAGATGAAGATTGATAATATTTATTTTCTGTTATTTATTTACTAAGCTAGATGAATTTGAGTTGTAAGCTAGTATTTTTTTTCCATTATTTATGAAGATGTATAACTTTTTCTTTTCAGAACTTTCAAGTATCACATTGACTCTATTTGTTATCATATTACATAATTTTTGATGTTATGTACTTTTTACTATTAAGATAACGTCATTTTTAACCTTAATCAAAAGGTTCAAACCATGAATCAAACTGAACCAAACGAAATTAATGTTGTTCGATCTGGTTTGGTTCATATTGACCTTGATTTGATTCAGTTCGACTCTAAAATTGAATCGATTTGGTTCGATTTTAGTTGAAAATGATCTTGAAATGAAACAAACTGGACTATGTTCAGCTCCTAGTTAAATCCTAACTGGATGGGCCAGATCTTGGCTAAACAGAGCTTGACCTGCCAAGGGTGTTAAGGGAAATAGGGATAAACAAATCTCACTATGCAAAATAAAACTAATGAAGTGTATCTTTATGCAATTTGTTTTGTGCTGAAAATGGAAGCTGATATTGTATCTATTCATCATTTATCTTAAAACAAGATCGGACGAGACCATATCGGGTCCAGTGTGGTCGGACCCAGAATGATATTGGATTGGTACCAATCCGGAACCGACCTTGCCAGATTACATGATCTGGACGGGTTGCCCTCTCTCTTCTGACCTGACCATGCAATGGCTCGAAAAAGTTAGGACAAAGTTCAACTCAGGCACCAATGCAACACGCCTTATCCTATTTTACATGACCATAAAGTTCACCAACTGAGATAGTTATTTGTGTATGCATCCTAACTTGAGAGATTGTTATATCCATTAATTGTTCATGGAGGTAATTAATAATATTACATTCATCAATATGTGATCTTCCAGGAGCTTATGTGCAAGAAACTCCTTTTTTTTTCCCTCTTCCCCTCATTTAACATCTTTCTCTTTGTCAATAAACGGGGGTGTATAAGAGATTTCTTACACAATCACATGACAAATGATGATGGTGAAAGATAGACAAATGAGACCGATCGAGAGTGATCATGGCCTATATATTATTGCAATTCTTCCTGTCTGCCCACTTAATTTAATAAGATGAGTTCGTTCCCACATCCAAATTAAGACGTGCATTTCAAGACGAACGAGGAATAATAATAATAATAAATTTTTAGATTATAATTGCGTAGATGCTCCCATCCTTTTTAGTATGTGACAGGTACCCCAACATTTTTTTAGATATTCTTGCCGTCAATATCTATCTATTCTATCCTCTCTTAACAAAACACATGCTCACGCCCATACATCCCACTATATATATATATATATATATATATATATATATATATATATATATATCTATATATATATATATATCTATTGACTACTGAATTTCAACGTGCACCTTAACTGGTATTATCTCTATTTGAGATTTTATCTTTTTTTAAGTTTTTTTAAGAGAAGAGGAATAAATCTTATTTATAAATATATTTATTTTTACTACATCTAATATAAACTTAAATTATATATATCTCTGCACAGCTCTTCTAGTGAAGATAAGAGTGTGTAAATGTTGTTATGATAAGATGTTCAAGTATCACACATGACCTCTTATTTGGTTCTCATAGACGGCGTCAATGTTGATACGTGAAATTTTTAATATATGATTAAATTATATCTCTATAACAACAACAATAATAATAATAATAACAACAACAACAACAACAACAATAATAAATACGATGGCCATAGGATGGAGATCAATTGATAGATAAATAAAGCTCCTCCATGCCCCCATTCCATCCCTCTCTTTTCTACCGTGTAAAATAACCACTAATTAGGCAGGGGATGGAACTTTCGATCTGTCTTCTTCTTCTCTTTATTTTCTCGGAAGAATTTGATTCCTCTGATCAACACATTGAAAAGACGATATATGAGAACGATCTCAATTTTCAAGTTTATCAGATTTATAAAAAAAATTCAAAAAATTATCTATAATTAAAATTTAAACGCACATCTTGAGTCTCAAAATCAAGACGTATTTGTACAATTTAAAAAACCAAATCAATCGATTTAACATATCAAAAATATATATAAAAAATTAAAGTTCAATAATTAATCTCTATCTAGTTAACTGCAGGAATAATTTATTTTCATGCAGAAAGGAATCAGAGACTAGATTGAGTTGAATGATCTCCTCAATTATTATGTACGGACATAGACGGACGACTGATTGGACTACTGATGATCAGTATCTCGTTCTTCAATTTAGATTTTCACATGTTGTTTGTCTCGCTGGGTTTACTTAATGTGATATATGATCTTTTGTTTTTGAGAAATTAAACGTCTTGAAATCGTTATATTTCTTGGGCTCTAAAATTGAATAGTATTTGTTTCAATTGGTTCTTTGTAAGTCTAAGTCATTTCCCCCCTATATTGATTACATGTAGGCATAGACCCCATAAAGTAAAATCAAGAGAATGTTAGTACCACATGGGATAATGTAATCTTACTTGCGTTTGTTTTGTAGATAAACAAACAAACAAAAACGCCACAAAAATATTTTTCTTAACTTGTAAACTTCTTAATATCCTTAACACGCTGAGAAGAAATGAGGTATATGGATAGGGTAATGATTAATACTCGGCAGGTTTGATTAAAAAAAACTCACCTAAATCCGACGATCATGCGCGCATCGCAAATGCGTGCGCGATCCAACGGTAGCTATTATAGTACGGCAGGGCTGTACTGTCGTACTGTAGCGCGCGCGCACACACACACACACACATATATATATATATATATATATTGATTTTGTAAGATGGCTGAGATGAGTAGTACTCACTTATTTGAGAATATATGTGTGAAACATAATATCTCATGTATATGAGAAATATTTGTTGTCAATCTAAATTAGTAACAATTTTTTTCTGAACTATTTATTAAATAATTTTATTGACTAGAGAAGAGATGAAATTATTTAACAAATATCTATATAAATTTTATTACTATTTTGAATAGGCAAAAGATATTTCTCCATATATAGATATATATATATATATGTGTGTGTAACCTTGAGCACCATAACTTCATTTGACTTGGACATGTGTAGCCCATAATAATATGAAATGATATGGAAGAGGAGGAAGATTAGAAATGTGAGAAAGAGTGATTGATGGTACGTACGCCACAAGATCGGATCTTTTAATAGAGTATCCGACGTTTTTCTTCCAACTCCCGCACGCGTTTTGTTGCAACCTTCAAGTGGAAGGAAAGGAAGAACCAGAGAAGCTTCTAAAGTCACATTTGACCTCGACGTCGTTTGATGTCAGCCCCCTTTTATGTGCCCTCCTCTCTTTTCTCTTCCCCACTCCGGCTTTTTAAATCTAAAAACGAGCATTTGGTGGCCGCTGAGGACTCAAAAAACGAACTACCAAAGTTGTCCGCACCGGGCTGGAAAGTCAGAGAAAGCAACCCTAGTTACCAAGGATCCCTACGAAGGATGATGCTACTTCTTTGCACCAGGGCCCATTGCTCCCCAATAATCTACATGTGTAATCACATGACTAATCCTGAATGGGTAGGGTTACCAATTTTACGACATATGTTACCGGAGAAATATTCATAGGGAAATAATTTTATTGGTGAAGAGAGAGAGATGGAGGTCTTGTCAAGATGGCCATCAAAGAATGGGATTACTTTCTTAATATTCACATCTATTTTATTGTAAAATTCATCTTGTAATAAATATCTCTCACATCATTAACACCGGTTGTCAAGAAGAAGGTGGCCTTCATTAGAGCAGATATAGATAAGATATAGGTTTTTTATATCCGCTCTGAATAGTTAATCGAATAATTTATATCAATTTCTAATAAAATTTAGATACAGAGCATATAATTCAGTCGAATACTTTTTAGATTTGAAGTAGATATGATTCTATCCCCTTCGAAAATATGATCATAAGAGATATTAAGTGATCTAAAAGTTTTAAAAAAAAAATCTATAAAATTTTAGAAAAATATATAATGTCAACAACAACCTATAAACGAAATATTAACATTCATACAAATAAAATAGAGTGAAAGTTGAATGATTATTTGATTTCAAATAAGGAACCATTAAAATTTTCAACATGATACATAAGTATTCATAATGAATGTTAAGCGGAGCAAATCTTAATCGGAGCGGAGCAACTATTTCAGCATCCACTCTGTTTATGATCCGGATATATTCTTATCAGATATCTGCTCCGTTGGATACTTGTTAAACATATAATATCTAGCTATCTAATCAAATATAAATCCTAAGCGGATCTGAAGTTTGTCCGAAACCGTTTACAACCAATAGACTCTCTTTGATAAATAATCACTAATTCCATCTCTTCTCAACCTTTACTATCTTGAACTAATATTGAAGTGTCACAAAATTAAGTATGACTTAATACATGAAATGGTTTCTTATTTTTTAAATAATTTTATTTTGGCACTAAATAGATCAAATTACTTGACTAGATACTCATTCATGCATGGAGGATGAAACTAGCTAAATGAGACATATTTCAAATGGATGTTAATCATGGGGTTCCTATGTAGTTTTCACATCTCATACTTACCATATACAATTTTCACAAAGTTGATGTAAGGCAAATATACTCTGTCATCTTATAAAAAACCAAACAAGTGTGGTATATATTTATTAACAATCTTTATACAAGAGTAGTTTCAAGTGGAGATGATGTAGCACTTATACTTTTGTAGGCGTAAAATTAGGCATGACATTCTTGTAGGTGGCAAATTAGGTATGACATTCTTGTATTGCATGAAAGTTACATGTTCGATATGTATAATATATATGTTATGTGAAAAGGTTCGATCTCGTATTCTGTCGCAGACAGTCAAATAATGAGGGAGAAATTGATGATGATGATGCACTTGGCCCTAACAGAAGATCAGAGAGTCTTGAGATGGGTGTCTCAGAAAAAAAATTTTGATACTTAAGTCAGCGATGGACAAAAGTAAAGAGCAAGAGAGGTGAGAGAGAGGCTTAGGGGATATGAGATCACTCTTTAATTGAGGGGTATCAGGTGTACATTAGGAGTTAGCCCGTTTTTTGAGGGAGATTCCTAGGGTTTTATAGATGCATGCTTCCTTATCAGCTCTGTAAAGGTCGAATAAAGAAAGGGATAGGCTGAGAGACATGCTCCTAAGATGAGAGTCCTAATTAGTATTCTTAGATTCGTTATAGACCTTGAGTGGATCACTTGAGGCTCTTTATCCTTATCTTTGTCCCTCCTAATCCTTGGATATAGCCTTAATCCTATTGGGAGTCCTTTCGATGAAAATGTTGGGCAAAAGCTAAGCAAGACGAGATCTCCTTATGACATTACGGGGATTCCTTGAGTGGGGTTGTCTACTTATGATAAAGATTGTCCTGTATGGCGTAGTTCTAGGGCAAAGGCCTCGGTTGCTTTTTAGTCACTCGAATTTCTTTGTTGTGGAGTTTTTCTTCCGAATTTGCGGATCCTTCCACGTAAGCAGCAATCTAGAACATGATAGTGTTTTCCTTAGCTTTACCTCTTTAGACCATCGATGAATGGGCCCTCTATGTGCTTATTGGTCTATCACCTTTTAGGCCAAGCTCAAATTTCTGGACTTTGCCATTTTTTTTTCTCTCCGCTATAGTTGTATATTTGTGTTGTTATATTCTACAAATGAAAAAAATGATATGATTATTATTTTAGTAGCCAGGTAAAAGCACTCTACTGAAATTACCGTGTACAATATTATCGATCTATGTGTGCATTGCATGGATCCCACCATCTTTCTTTCTCTTTTTTTTTAATATATTCATATTCACATTCTCAATATAAAAATATTTGCCTCCCTTAGTAGATTATTAGTTCCTCTTAGTTAATTATTTATCACACTTATTATTTGTCATCCTCAATCAATTAAGAGTGATAAATAATTTTATGGGAAATGATGAAATAATATTAATTGTCCTATTTGAGATGTATACTATTTGTATCCCTTAGTTGACTATTTATCACTTTTAATTTGTATTTATCATCCTTAGAAGATTAATGATGACAAATAATTTTGTGAGAAATGGCAAGAGTATTTAATTATTTGAGATGTATAATTATTTGTCTCATTTAATTGACTATTTGTCAATTTCAATCCGTTATTTATCACTTTTAACTTTTAACATGTTATGGGTAACAAATAACTCTATAAAAAATGATATAATAGAATTTAATATTCTGGTTGAAATGATATAAGAGGATTAATGAAAGAGAAGGACTTGGTGCAAACCGGGGTTGTAGTTTGCATCGAGGGTGGATGCAAACTACAACCCCATTGGGGGTGGGCACAACCCTAGGGGTTGGCCCACCTCGGAGCTGGGTTTTCGCTTAATGAAATTTGTACAGATATCTTTATGGCCTAGTTTGATTGATGGTTAAACTACCTATGGGTTGCTTAACCACAAATTTACCTAAAATTACTTTGACAACTTACCCCCTCTAACCATGGATAACTTGGTTAGATTACCCACTTTCTTTTTTTTTAAGTCAACTTAACACTTTGACCCAAGTTATCTTTCTTTTGTAATTAAGAAATACAAAAATATTTACATATACATAGTTAAAATAATATTTACAATTTAATAAATATTTTTTTAAAATTTTTAGAAAAAAAAAAAAAAAGCTACCCAGGTGGGTAGCGCTGCCCCACCTCTGAGGTGGGGCAGCACTACCCATGGGTAACCTGCTTTTATGGGAAACCTTAACCCCCCTCCCCAAACCGTGGGAGGGGGGTTACCCATGGGTAACTTGGAGTTACCCATGGGTAACCCCCCTCCCAAACTGGTTATGAGTAGATGTTACGGTCCCCAAGAGAGCATACGGAGGACAGGAATGGCCCGGGCACGCTGCGCCCATGGGTCACAGGATCTGCCCCTTCCAACTTTGTCCGAAGTCCCGACAAAAGAGAGCCCGGAATCTCAGGCCGCTCCCTCCCACAACCATCCATATAAGCCCTCCACCATGGTTACAGGTTCCTCCGCCCCAGAAGACCACAGCGGAGAGGGAGACGAGGTGGGGTGGGGGGAAGCACACAGAGGTAGGTTCGGACGCACACATCAGCTTCTCTGCTCCTCTGAAGTTGCTGTGAGCTCTGCAGGGACTCAGACGTGAAGAAGAAGTAGCAGAAGGGAGGTGGACCTGACCAGCTAGCCATGGCGGAGCAGCAGAAGATCCACCCGATGGACGTTGAGGCGGCAGCCTCCCCCACGGCGCCGCTGGCCCCCCGCGAGGTTCTGGGCTCGGAGAAGGGCGACCCCGCCCAGCACCCGCCCCAGCCGCCCCGCCGCACCATCCCCGTCTCCCACTCCCGGCCTCCCAAGCGGCGGGGCGGTCGCTGCTGCTGCCGCTGCCTCTGCTGGACGGGCTGCCTCCTCCTCCTCCTCATCATCCTCATCGCTGTCTCCGCCGGCGTCCTGTACCTCGTCTTCCAGCCCAAGGCGCCCAAGTACTCCGTCGACCGCCTCCGCATCTCCGCCCTGACCGTCGACCCCGCCAACCTCAACGTCAGCGCCACCTTCGACGTCACCGTCACCGCCACCAACCCCAACAAGAAGATCGGCATCTACTACGAGGACGGCAGCCACCTCAGCGTCTGGTACTCCGGCACCAGCCTCTGCTCCGGCAGCTTCCCGGCGTTCTACCAGGCCACCGCAACACCACCGTGGTCAACGTGGAGCTCAGCGGGCAAACGCAGGTGGGCAGCGATCTGCTCACAGCCCTTCAGGCGGCGGCGACGCAGCAGACGGGGTCGGTGCCGCTGCAGTTCAAGGGCGACGTCCCCGTGAGGGTGAAATTTGGGCTGCTGAAGCTGCGGAAGGTGCGGTTCCTGGTGAACTGCGACCTGGTGGTGAACAGCCTGAACGTGAACAGCCAGATCAGCATCAGAACCAGCAGCTGCAGGTTCAAACTGAGGCGGTGATTAAGCCACTAATTTTTACGTGTTTAATTTTATTTTTTTTCTCTTTTTTTTCATGTATCTTGATCGATCTGCGTATTCTATATCTACACTTATTATATAAGTATATAAGCCTTTATGTACCGGCATTGGGCAGTTTATGTTAGTAGGATATTTTTCTTTTTTCTTCCCATTTTCTCCCTTTTTTCATTTGCATAAAGGTGGAGACAGGGTATAGATGTTTGCTCCACCATTGGCACACTTGATCTGTATTTGTTCATTTTTTAGCAGATATATATTACAGAGATATATGGACATCACGGTTATTAAACAGGAAGCACGAAATTTATTTTTCTGATGCATTTTTGAAAAGATATGTTGTGTATGTGCAGTAGGAAGTAGAAACATTATTTTTGAAGCACCGGTGGTGGATGTTTGAGTTGTTGGGAAGCTAGAACTCTTGTGTGAGAACGTACATCTAGCAACTTCAATTAATCTTGTGAGTTTAATCAGCTAAGTGGAAATGAGGGATTTGATCACAAGAAGATGAGGAGTCATATGTGCCTATATATGCTGATAGATAACTTTGTTCTTCCCTTGGGTGGCCTTGGGCTATTACTGATCTTGAAGAGGAGATGCTGATCAGGATCTCAAAGAGGAACCCCTCCCTTTGGTGGCCTCGTGTAGATTGGTGGGTGTGGTGGCAGACCCACCTGATTAGCCAGTGGTGTTCTTTGACAATTCTAGGACACATGGAATCTTTATATCTCTTTCAAGCTTTATCTCTAATGGGGAGTTGGGGAAGAAAGGAAACAACCCTCTTTTTCCTTGGTGTATGTAAACAAGCAACTGGTCAGCTAGTAACCTTTCTTTTTGACTAGGGTGGTTTAGGAAAACTAGTGAGTTAGGTGATCCAAAACTATTGGACTTAGTCATTCAGCACAGTCACCATATACTTGTTGGTAAGTTGGCTTTAAACAATTGACTTTTTCTTTGGTGCACCTTTGGCGGAGTGTACACTTTCTTATTTTATTTTTTAAATAACTTTATTTCAATGTCAAATAAAATTTAATGCTCAATCCAATAGTTAAAAAATAAAAAATTCGCAGCTTTCAATAAGTCCAATAATCCAATTAATTGGGATGTACAGTCTTTTTTAAAAGTGTTTAAACTATGCGATAAGTGATTAGTTTATACAAATAACTCATGATGGGATACGACCCGATCCCGAAACGTTAATGGGTACAATGTATGTAAGGTTGACTAGGTCAACTCGGATGGAGAGTAGCCACAGTGGGACTTCCCCTCTCATCCGTTAGGAGTCGGACTCTGTTTTGCCTCACGTATATACGTGGGCAATTGCTAAACAGACCCTTTTTTATACTTCGATGTCTTCATCTCCCTCTCCTTTGTTCTCTATTTTTTCCCCTAAAAGAAGGAAAGAGATAGTGAAAGAGTTTTGGGGTGTAAAGGGCTATGGTTTTGAGAGCCTCTCATCTTTCTATACTCTGTAACTCGTTTGCTTAGTGGAATGATGCTCATCTTCATCTGTGGATGTAGGAAGGCACATAATTTTTTTGAACCACTTAAATTTTAGTGTGTCGTACTTCTCTTTCACTTCCTCTCGAAATCATCTTTGTGTCTTAAGGTGTGTTTTGTGTCCGCTAATGTTGTGCCATCAGTGTTTTTGCAACAATGATACCCAACAAAATTTACAAACTGGTATCAAAGCCTTGTTGAGGGTATCTTAACACCGGTGCTTTGAAGAACACAAGATGTAACAATGCAGAATCCGAGATACCAGTTACTCACCAATATACTCAAATTCTGAACTGCCACCTATGAACCGAAACTCATAAGGGTTAAAGAGAAGTGTCTGAGGAAGTATATAAGAGAACTCAATCACAATAAACAACACAACTCACTGAATGTATATATATAATAATATAAAGTGTACAACTCAGAGCACAAGTACAGCAAAAGAAAAGTACTACAAGACGTACTCAGCGATTGAGCTGGCAGCTAGCTAGGACCATTGGAGCAACTCTGCACCTCCGCACCCTGATCTGTCGGTGCCTCATCTGAAAAGGGAAGGGAATGGGCCTCAACTCATGGCCAAGTAGAGAGACCAACCCCACCGGCTAAACAGAACGTAAGTAAACAAGTGCAAGGAAGTAAGTGCAATAGATAAGTAAGTACAACACGAGTAAAAGACAGTACACAACTGAACCACATGCTGAAATGTGTTGCAATGGCCGCCTCTACACTAGAAACGACAAACACACACAACTACCTCGCAGGCACAAGCACACCAACACAACTCAACCCCATACATAGGGTAGGACTAGCTAGGGTCTGTGGTATGATATCTCGACACCATAGAGTCCTCAAACCCTAGCCACATGTGCACACTTAGATGCTCTCTATCACGTTTGGTCCTTGGCCAGTTTTTCCCTACGCTGGACTCTAACGGATGGAGTATAGACGCCACGGAAACTGGCTCAAAACCACTATAAGGGGTACGCACTGGACGGAGATGCTCTCAAAGCCCAGACTCACCGGTAGACTAACTCAACGCTAGTTGTCCAGGTGGAGTCCAACTCGACACTCGGGTACACAAAACAAATACAAGCACAATGCAGAAACCACATAGACGAAGACGCTCTTGACGTCTGAAAACACCGTGCTAAAGGGCGGACACCACATTGTCAACGTCTAACAAGGAAAAATACAAAAGAGAGCACAGGGAGACCTCTGTCTCACGCAAAGTAGGCGCCAGTATCAACTGCCGTCAACTGTGGTTGACGGCAAGATCGCATGCCATCAACACTAGATTGACGACAGTAAACCCTGCCGTCAAGATGATCTTGACGGTAGCGGATCTCGCCGTCAAGTTCTTGCGCAACAACAATCGTGGATGGCCCTAGGCCAATGTCGGGGGCAATTCAAGCCCCACAACGCAAAACCAATGTTGGGGAACTCTTCCCCAAGCTGAAAGGCATCGGTAAACAGTTAGAAAATGTCGATTCGACACTCGGATCACTCGGTGCAACTATCTAACCCCGCTGAAAACATCGACTCCACAACAAAGAACATGCATGTATCTATATAGAATTAGCAACGGGGGCACGCAGATTAGCATCCCTATCTCAGATGGGAGAAAAGCACAAGAACACACCCGTCCCGCGAATCACAAAACACCGCTAGTTTGAGGACTCTGTGGTAACGAGACGCCAAGCCACAGACCCTAGCTAGTCCTACCCTGTGTGTGTGGTTGAGCTGTGTTGGTCATGTGCTTATGCTTGTGTGTGTTCATCGCTTCTAGTGTAGAGGTAGCCATTGCGACACAGTTTCCAGCATGTGGTTCAGTTGTGTACTGTCTTTTACTTGTGCTATACTTACTTGTCGCACTTACTTCTTTGCACTTGTTTACCTATGTTCTGTTTAGCCGGTGGGATTGGTGTCCCTACTGGGCATTGAGTTGAGTCTCACTCCCTTTACCTTTTAGGTGAGGCGTCGACAGGCCAAGATGCAGAGGTGCAGAGTAACTCGAGTGGTCCTAACTAGCTGTCAGCTCAGTCGCTGAGTACATCTTGTAGTATTTTTCTTTTGTTGTACTTGTGCTCTGAGTTGTACACCTTATATTATTGTATATAAACATTCTGTGAGTTGTGTTGTTTTATTGTGATTGAGTTCTCTTATATGTTTCCTCATACACCTTTTTTAATTTTTCCGAGCTTCGACTTGTGGGTGGCAATTTGAGATTAGGATATATTGGTGAGTAACCGATATCTCAGATTCTAAGTCGTTACACAATACATCTATGACATTTGATATTGAGAAGTTTGACGGGAGCATCAACTTCAGAATATAGCAAGTCAAGATGAAAGCTCTTTTGACCCATCAGGGACTATAGAAGGCACTACTCGAAAAGAAAAAGATGCCCAACACTATGTCAGCAGATGAGAAACAAGAGGTGGATGAGAAGGCTTTGGTTGTGATTTAATTAATGAGAAAATCTTATTGCACTTGTGCAAAATGCACAAGTGCAATTCACATGGGCTTTTTACTTATGTGGCACCAATTTTTATGGTGCCACATAGGTAAAAAACCATGTACATGATGCCACATGGGTAAAATGCTCATGTGACTTGCACTTGTGCAACTTGTGCACTTTGCACAAGTGCACAAAGCCTCTCTCTTAATTAATTAAGCTTGTCTAATGCAGTTCTGCGGGAGGTCATTAATGAGAAGTCGACGGCTGCACTATGGCTGATATTGGAGTCGTGTACATGATCAAGTCCCTCATTACCACCGCCATACAAGCACTTTGGAGAAACTTTATTATATGAGAAAGGCTTATTGCACTTTCACATTGCACTTTAAGTGCAATGTGACTAGGCAAAAGCCCATGTGGCACTCCGCCCATGAGGAGTGATAAAGTGGTCATCCAATTGTTGGATGCCACATGGGCATGTTACCTAGTTACATTACACTTAATGTGCAATGTGAAAGTGCAAGAAGTCTTTCTCTTATTATATAGTAGAGATTCTATCTCTGTTGAAGATGTGAAGTCATCTTTGTTTTCGAAAGAATTGATGGACAGGGATATGATTGGTGGTAGTCTGATGGGTCTTGTTGCCAGAGAATGACCCAAGGAGAGAAACCCATCTAGGGGAAATCACGGTGAATCCAAATCTAAATCCAAAGTTAGAAATAAAGTATGTTATTATTGTCAAAATATCAAAAAGAAGAGTAGAAAGATGAAAAGGAGTAAAAAAAACTAAGAATTCAGCAGGCGCCAGTGTTGTCAAAGAAGTGACTGAATATTATTCACTTTTTACGAAAGATCATATGTATCATGAAAGGACAAAACACATTGATGTCAGATTCCATTCCATTTGAGAGGTTATTTCTCAGGTGAAATTGTTGTGAAGAAAAGTAGCACAGAAGATAATCCATATGACATATGGACAAAGCCTCTTACAATAGCGAAGTTCAGGCATTGCTTGAACTTGGTTGGTGTTTTCAATATGTGAAGAAACCCTCCAGGGTTTGTAGAAGAGTTTATTCTATTGTTTGCACCAGTGAGGATCTTTTGGAGAAGTTGTGTCAAGACTCGCCTTTTGAGTTGATTTTAGAAAGGAAATCTTTGACACATCTCTGAGCGTTCCCAAATGTTACTACTCTATCTCAAATTGCATGCAAAGTGCTTTGAGCCCAAAAGAGAGAGAGAGATAGAGAGAAAAAAGTTTCTCTCTCACTTCAAAAATGGGTTTCATGTCCCTTTCTAAGGCATCGTTTGGCATGGCTTCTGCAGGAGTCGGAATCGGGAGAAGCCACTTTCGCAGGTGCCATGTACGGGCGACGAGATTTTCACCTCGTCGCCCATGCTACTCCAGCAAAAGCGGCATCATTTATAAAAAATAAAAAATAAAAATCAATCGCTCGCTCCTTCGCCCTCTACGTCGACGCCTGTCATCATTTTCCCAGAATTTTATCAAAGCGGCTCATCTGCCGCTTCGGCGAAAGCGGCTCCGGCACTTTCTTCTGTCCATCTCTCTTTTCTCTCGAAAGTACAGTATACGTGGAAATCGAGGTCGCCCCAGAACATTTGGCAACGATCGTAAAATTGTCAGAGATTTCTCACTTCGAATTTTTTCTAAACTCTATTCCAAACAGTGTCTAAAGCATCCTCACGATTTTGCAGTGATTTGTCCAACGTGTCCCGAGAAAGGTGCCATTTATGTTTTGCTGGAAGTGGTTTGAAAGATAATATAGTAAAATAACCCAATCTCTTTTAACAGACCGGCCCAGTTACCCCCAAATAACAACTGAGTTTTGAAACCCATCATGACAAGTTGTGTTTGCGTCAGACTCTTTTAAAATCGACTTCTCATAAAAACGTCTACGCCGTTCATTTGTGTTGACCAAGCCCAAGGTGGAAATTTTTTAGGTTAGACTTAGTCAAGCCACATGCTCTCGTCCGTTAGAGTCGGACTTTATTTTGGCTCTACATACATACGTGGGCAGTTGCTGAACTGATCGATTTCTGGGACTTTGACGTCTACATATGAGAGCTTCTCTTTCTGTATTCTGCAACTTGTTTGCTTTGTGCAATTACGCTCATCTTCACCTGTGGATGTAATTAAAAAAGCATATAACTCCTCCGAATCACGTAAATTTTAGTATGTTGTTCTCTTTTCCTTTCTCTGGAAATCATCTTTGTGGTTTGAGGTGCGTTTTGTCTCTGCTTTTGCTGTGCCATCAGTGTTTTTGCAAAAGTGATACCCAACAAAATCTAGAGTGTATTGTGAAACCCACCCAAGAGCTACCTTTGTAACATTTTAATGGCCATCAAAAACATACAAACACGTGTTTGGCAAAGATTTTGAACTGAAACAGCTTTGGAATTTTTTTTTTAAAAAAAAAAATCAACATCAAACTATAGATGAGAATGGATGCGGTTGAAATTTTAGTCAGAATTTCCCCCCCTAATTTGAAAGGTCCCGGATGGAAGTAAAACTAATGCTTAAGGAGAAAAGAACAAGTATCAAAAACCTGTATTATGTGGAACTTGATTTCCAACTAAATATGGCCTTAAAACAAATTAATAATGATCATTAATATTGCTGATCATGGGATCGACGCAAAAAAGCGAAGATAAAGACTTGAAGAACACCACATCAAGTTATGTGTTAAACTTTCCATTGTGTATGTGGAGTCAAAAGTTTCTAAAACATAGGAAGCCTTGTTGTTAATTTTCATCAGTCTTCATAGGATTCACACGAGGGAACTCATGTCATGCAAACACTTGGACATGCATACTGCTCCTTTCAAGAGGCTAGCTTTATTTCGAAGCTGTTAAGACAATTCCAATGTTCACCGCCCTAAACTACGTACTGTTCTGTGTGAATCTAAAACACACAACACAGAACAACATCACCCACGAAAGCAAACGCCTCTGCAACGAGAACAAGAGAAGAAGACGTGGTTATTGACATGAACCCCATGCGCACCGGAATCACAGAAGAAGACCGAGCACTCCCCCCAGCTTGTTCATACCCACGCAACACAAAGCACATTTCTGTGAGGACAGGTAACACCATTTTAATAATCGGCCTCTTCCGTCTCCAGCAGAGAGAGTTTGCGTGCCACCTTCAGCATTACTAGTGTCTATCGTGATCATTCCTGCCCTCGTTCCATGCGGCATCCAGTGGTGGGAGCTGATACTCGTCGGGTTTGAGCGCCAGTGCAAAATCTGGCAACGGCGGCGCCATCTCAAGAATTCTGCAAAGTGAATGTATACAGCAACGTCGAATGAGTGAGTAAGAATGCACACTGGAACATGGGAAACGTATAGCTCGTTCCAGTTCATCCCCATGCAAGTCAGTTTTAGAGTATGGAAGGTTAGATGAAGACCACGGGGAACGCACATGAGCAGTGGATCGGTTGGTTGGACACTCCAACGTGCACTAAAAGGTCAGGAGTTTTAACTCCACAACAATAGATTTGGAAGGAATTTTTAAGAAACTTTCTAAGGATGATGTCAAGGGTTCAACCCCCATGATGTAATAGCTATTATCTCAATAAATATTAAAAAAAAAAAACGAAAGGCCACGGGGAACAGAGTTCCGAAGGTTCAATAGATAACATGTATCAGGACAGGAAGATGAGAAGAGAGGATGCTGGGTTCTGTTTCCAGAGGACATATCTCAGATATATATGCAATTCTATACACCGAAAGACTTCCTGTACTTGTGAGCAGGCCATCAGAACTATGTGGATAACCAGTATACTAAGATTGGGGACTGCAGAAGGTACATTTAGCAGCTGTGAAGACAGAACCTACTCAACAAAATATATGAATTGATGTCTGATCTATGTGGATGCTTTCAATGTGATGACCATAAACGTTCACAACATGTCTGCAGGCAATAACATATATAAAGCTGCTCTCTTTACAATGTGCGGTGGAATTGAAATTACAAATCAAAGAAGGAAGCGTTTCTCAACTTGACCATCTATCCTTCAGCATAAGAAACTGTAACTTCCCTTCAAAGCAGGTCCTTTTCAGGGATCTTTTACGAACCTTAAGGCTAAATAGTTAGGTTAGTGACTAAAATTAATTGCAAAGGATTATGATAAATAAAAACTAGAAGAAAAAAAATCTAAAAATGGGTTTAGGATGACACATCAAGTCCGCTGAGATGAAGAAAATGATCTGATTCAAAACCCAAAAAAGATGCTATACAGAACCAACAATTTACATACTCAAGTAGGACATGACCATAAAAGTGCAGAGCATCCCACTTACTTTTCACGAGTATAGAGGTGCTGACTTATCCGCACCTTGCTTGGTGCATCCTTGGGGATTTTATCAGCTAAGTACCTCATAGATCCCCACAGAGGCGTGGTCCTGCAGGGCATTAGCATTTTAGCACAACTGCATATAAAAAGAAATTTGCTCGTTCTAAGGTATTGGATGCTAGCTAGTCAGAAGAAAAGTATCTTCCGTAATGTTGAACATTGGAAAATTAATGCATGACATCCCTGAACAGAGATGCAGAGAACATCAAACGAATTGGTTTTATAACCAAAGCTTCTCATGAAACAAAGAAGTAGATTACATGATAAATAGTAACCATATCCTCTACCTGTGAATTGTAGCTGTAATCTAACCAGAAGAGAGGCCATTATGATAGATTGAGTAAATGGTATACAGCGTAACCTATGAAGATAAAACAAACACAGTCACCCAGTCATTGTGGAGTCACCACATCTTTCTATCCTTGCGATGGATGACAAGCTTTGTCGAATGATTGGATTTATGCAAAGTGTTATTGGACAGAGCGAAGGAGGAAAATGGGAAGGAAAGTGAGTGATCACAATATGGACGGAGCAAAAGCTTCCTTCCTACACCAGCATACACCATAAGCATGCCAGATGATGTTGAATTTTCCAGACAATGACATGCAAAGCTGTTAAAAGAGAGGTTTTTAGCAGATGACCTTGATAATGGAGGCGCCAAGTTGAATTCTTGACAAGTTTCTTTGCTTTCTTTCAGGAACTCCTCTGCTGCTCGCAGGAGGCTGCAGCCAACCCACTGGATTTCTCTGTATTTCCTTCATCAAGGATCAGGCCATGGTAATAGTATCCAGCAGCCTGGCACATACAAGATATGCACTTGTAGTGAATTCAAAGATAGAGGGTAATGTAAGAATAAAATATGTATAATCCACCATATGAAATCCCTTCAAGAGGAAACAATCAGGGGAAGCAAGCACAGTTGTGCAAACAGACTTTAACTCTCTGTATTGAACTTCATCCTGTACTCTCATATATGATGTAATGAAGAAAAGAGAGCAGATGAAACATAGATATCGTACCTTTGCCTCAGTGTATTTCCACTTTACAAAGAGTTGATATTTTGCTCCCCAACCATCATTAAATGGGATCTGGAAGATGTTGTCATATGCCTACAATGGACTAGAATTAGCAAAAAGAAAACACATTTTCATGATTGTACAGAAGCTAGAATAAATGAACATTTTCATTCAAAAATGGAAATAACGAATTCTACTGTAACACTTCACGAGAATTAAAAATGGTTTTGCATGACCTAGAACTAACAAATGACTTCGAGTATTCATACCTGATGCCAGCATTTGACCAACTCACAAGCTAATCTCCTTTTCACAGCTAATGTAGCACTGGGATTATCAATAGCCATTCCAAGTTGAATATCGACAGCCTACATCAGTCATAAGAGACGAGAAATTTAAGGTTTGCAAGGTGATTTTTGCTTGCAATTTCATGCTGACTATTGCCCAGATGCTTGTATCCTGCCGACTCAAATAGAGTAGAAAAATGTACAGAACACACTGTGAATGATAGAAACAAAATTGATCGAGTAAGAGGAACTTCATTTTGTTCTTCTTGAGGTTTAGTCCCACATTGGATATTGGATAATCAACAATGAGGTTCTTCCCTCCACCAATTCTGAAGTTTTTTTGTCTGGATATGCAACAATTGAGCTAAACACAAGCACCAAGTCAAGATTCACTGTGTTCACCCAGAGCAATGCACAAAGTCAAGCTACTCTCCACTTTTTTTATGCCTATGGATGGATGCATGGTACCTTCTATTTCTATATTCTTCTTTTCCATGTCCAAAAGCAATAAAAAGGCCAGATACTTGTCCCATTGACTTGATTAATTTGAAGGTACTGAACAATGGTCCAAAGAAATATCTTACTTTTCTTGTCTCCATGAAAATCAATAAAGGCATTCACCAGGAGGTACTAGATCTAAAGTATGTCAGAAACATAATATTGCAGTAAACTTTATCAAAGAAGTTTCTTATGTGACTTTCAATGGTTATAAAAAAGGGTTATTCACTATCAAGACCCTAAAAAACTTTTAATATTATGTATTGCACCTCCAATTCAACTATAAATCATCTGACAGTTATCTAAAAGCCCACATTGTTAACATCTGTTCTAAAAAAAGGATTATGATGGCCTATACTAAAACTGTGAGTATACTTGCTATATTGGGCAGCAAGTCATTAAAAGCAAATCATGATGAAATATAAGGAATACCTGCCCCAACGCCTGCCCACAAAGAGCTCTCAACACTCCTGCTGATAGATCTAGAGGAATGTCTTTCCTGGAAGATTGTTCAGGCATTGAACTGTGAGTGTATACTTTGCTAAATTCAAGTGTGATGACACAGTCATCAAAACACAACCAAAAAAAAAAAAAACAAATATTGAGTGAATGGGGGAAAGTCACTTCAGTCAAAAATTTGTATGTAATATAATCTAAAAGAGAAACAAAAAAAGAGACTAGTAACAGAAAAACCTGAACTGTGCAGTTAACCGCGGGAGGACATGTCGTACAGCAAAATCCAGGTACCCAGCTGCCTTCAAGAAAATATCAACAGAAGCCCGTCCGTTCTCTGCAATGTACAGCACAAAAAATGGGAATCAAAATCTATATATAGGAATATTCAAAAGAAGTAGGGGGACAAAAGAAAGGTAAGCAGCATAACAAAGTGGACTCGCTTGACTTATGATGTCACGACAATTAGATGATGCTTTGAATTAACCATGCATCCACTTAGTGAAGTGCCTTCACAATATTGGCAAGTAATGAAACAGAATATGCCTTCACCGTACTGAGTAGAATTAAAGAAGTGCACTAGCTTTTCCTTTCCACGCTCTCACATACTCATCCCCACTTAATGCCAATGCTATAATCTCGATCTTCCTCTACGACTTGTCAAAGAAAAGGAATTGGATTAAGAGTAATCTCATAGTCAGATGTGGGAATCCAGAGCAATGTAGGAAAAGATTGGGAGGCTAGATCTCTTCAACTTGCATTGAATAATATGGCCATGGGCAAAAGGTTAACTCTTATATATCACCACTGCTACCAAGTTCCTTAGTAATCCCTTCCAGCTTCAGAAATGTATAGCTCCTGGTGATAAAGGAATTTACATGTGGGCAACAAGGGGCTCAATGAGATGACACACAAGACTGCATCTGCAGCCATCCCTTGAGCTTTAACTACCCATGGATTGTCCAACATTGAAACCATATGACAGAATAAGAACAGACATCCCTGCAGCCATGAGCTAAACCCTATCTGATGCAACGAGGGCGTCCCTGGTGACAATTGAAACAATGTACGGCCATGTGAGATCTAAACCTTGATATAAATGCTCACCTTCTGTCACCTTTGGTTGATAATTTTCAGCAACTGCTTTGGGGAGAAGCAATAAATTTGCCTCTGCTAGGCACAGTATACCCATCAAATGTAGAACTGAGAGTATCTCGTACCATGCGTTTGCCATGATGGTCTCCTGCAAAGATCACAATTGCCTTCAACCTAGCTTAATTACGATCCTACTTGTATACCAAGAAAATGTTCATTATGAAAAAAGAGAGTATTCATATGTCATTTCCACCTCGGCATCATCAACCTGATTAGCCCACAAAAACTGCACCTTGTCTACAATCTGACTTCCTGTTGAATCAAAAATTGAGTAAAAATACTGCAATAGAAGGCTTGCTACTTGATACACAGAGCATATGTTTGCCAAGTTACCATCTTTTGCTAATCCAAGGAGAACAGGTAAGTATTCTTCAAGGGCTTGCATGAGATCAGACAACGTTGAACCACCTGTAAGCACAATTTTTTTCTTCATATTATATTAATATTGTTTAGCTTTTGTAAAGAAAACTCTTCTATTTTCAGACTCAACAAACCATGCTGTGTGGCAGTTTTTTGTCTTGGTTTTGTGGCAGTAGGTGCCTCTTGTGCTGCCATGACAACAATTCTGGTCCTCAGAGCGGAGAGGCGCTCCACTAAACTCTTTGACATGCTGTGTACAAGTAGGATAGAAAAATCAATGCTTTTGGGAACACGCACTCCTGGCACAAATACTGCCACCTCTCCCCCCTTCACAGGCCTTCTTCTGTTACCTCCACCACCATCTGCGGTCGAGACTATGCACCCCATGTTTTATGCGGGAAACAGTTCCTACTAGACAATTCAAGGAAGATGGGTAAGAGTAAAGAAATCTCCAGCAGGTTTAGATGCTCTTTGATCTGCCCAAATATAGACAAGAAGCTAGTTAACCCTGATTCCTTCAAAACCAGCAAACAAGAGCATCAATGATCACAGAGAGTCCTTTAATATACAGAAACTCTTGGGTTTCAACACAACTTACAAAAAATTGAGAAACAAATTCCTTATGTTTACAATGCTCACTCAATAAAAAGAAGAATTCTTTGGAGGAATCAAGAGGGTGCTCGCTCAAAATTTTCAGAGTCCTTGCAAGAGAAAAAAGAACTAGAAGAAGATAGACTAAACTCACCTTCCTCGAACTGAGTCGAGAAATGAAGCTTTAAGCCACTCCCCGATATCTGCAACAAGTAGTGCTACTAAATTAGAAGACAATGAAGGTCCCCCCACCCCAAAAAAAAAAACAGGGCAAGAAAAAGACGAAGAACAAAAGTTCAGAGGAAGAATGTGAGTAGAAGACAGGTTGGTTCCTTTGCCTTTGTGGCCACCAACCAGTAAGCGTATAGAGCAACTTGACCAGGATTTGGAGATGCGGACATCCAAACGCCTAAGACACTCGGGAAAAAAGGAAGGAATAACTTAAAAGGAAAGCAAGCTTGGAAGAGGAGGAAGCTAGAGAATAAAGTATATGTTGATTAAGAGAGTACGCAAGGGAAAGAACTGGGCTTCTGATACGGTCGAAGTAGAGATGAACCACGAAACAAGGCAAAAAGAGATTGGCATTTGGAAGAGAATTCCAGAGGGGAGGGTTGCCCAATGACTTGAAGCAAAGCAAACCACCAACCATTTCAAGGGAGGAAGCATGAAAGCTAAACAGCACAGACAATCGAAGTAGCTTTCTTTCCTTGAATGCATCGGAGATTGAGATCGAGGAAGAAAATCTGAGGTGGACCGCAGAGCACCTTCGAAGAACTTGATAAGGATAGTTCAAGAGGAATCCGGATTGCTCATACCAAACTTTGAAATTTGACGATAGAAAGAGGGAGAAACCCGTAACAGGCAGAGCAGCCACATTCAACCTTTGGAGAGATGGGGAGACGCCGGCAAACACTGCAAACTCCACCGCAACCCACACAGCTCAGCAGCCAGACGGCAACACCGAAATTAGATCTGCCAAAGCCTGCCCCGACCAGGTAAGCCGCCAACTGGATGGCTACTCGCGGCAACGGTTGACGGAGAACAACCCCAACGCCGGCAGTCGCCCCGGCAAGACAAGAATTTCCCAGCTACAGCTAGGCAACCACCCTCCCACAACCGGAAGAATGGATAACGGAGAATTCGAGCAACCGAAGCAGGTTTCCGGCGGAGCCGGGTTGGAGTGTCCGCCACGTACGGCTCTGCTAGCCCCCTTCTGCAGTGGAAGAAGAGAGTTTGGAGAGAGGAGGTACTCCAGGGTGGATGTTGGTATCTTCTGCTCCCAATGGCCGCCCAAAGGGGAGCTTTTCTAGGAGGAGGAGGTATCTGCTTCGATGGTCGTGGGAGACGTTGGAGGTCGGCGAGTGTGGGAACTCCACAGGGAGCTCGGACAAGGAAGGAATAGTCGGCCGCCGCCGTGGCGGGCTGCAACACGTGCCGACGTGGCATTTTGCTGCCAGGTAGCATTCTAGAACTTTACTTAAACAAACAAACGTTTCTTCGTAATAATTAGATTATTACTGGGTACCGATTATACGGATTACTTCAAAGAATTAACATTTTGATTTTAGTGATTAAAATAGTATTTTTTAATAAGAGGCTAAATTTTATTAATAAAAAGAGATTGTAACAACCAGAGAAAAATTGAGTACAGAAAACTAACAGAATAAAACCAATCTAAAATTCCAAGGAAGACCTATCCCATGAATGAGTTCGTCGAAGAACTGCCCGAGGACGTAAGCCTGGTCGTCGCGAACACCGCTCCATGTTATCGTCATCCGATTCTATCTCAGACATCTCTTGATCAAATCGATAGCTAGCCGGGCATGAATATATTTTCCGCTTTAGCAAGGTCAGTAACGGCCATAGCCTTCATACGCATATCTAAAGTTAGAGAGTGAACTGGCATATTAATAACGTCTATCGGGCATAATGGGCTCGAAGAATATTCTCGGGTGCTCGGGAGACAAATTCTAACACCTCCTTTGGGAGATGGACGTGATATTCGTCGACCAGAAGATGATCCACCGGAAGTGAAAATTGAAGAAGTCTTCCCCTGAGTAACTGGGGACTGACGCACCACTTGAGCAAACGTCATGGGAGTATTTGTCTGACCAGTAATGAGATCCTCAACGTCGACCATCATGGAAGAAATATTTTCCATTAGCACTTTTTCCTGAAGATGTACCCCATTCTTTTTGCAGGCTGCAACCTCAATAGCCACCGTGGGTGGGCCCTGCAATGGGCCATGGGCTTCAACATTCATCGGAGGTGGCCCAACAGCAACAGGGCACAGAGAAGATGGTGCTGAGACCGCCTTGGAGTTGGCATCGCCAGCTGGGTCCCCTGCCTTCACTGCATGATGTTAAAGAATTTTCTTTTCACACAAGTAGAAAAATTTATCCGACATCGCATCTCATTAGTCGGATATCAAATCCCCTAATTTACCGGTGTATAAAATCTTTTCTAAAGTTTTTCTTGAAAGATTTATTTTGGCGACATAGGATTATATTACATTTTTAATTTTCAAGGATAAATCATGAGGAAAATGCTTTAATGCGTTTTTCGTCCTCCTCATCATGATCCCCGTTAATTTCATGGCATGGACAGTCTTTGTTCTTGTTAAGAAAAATGAGACAGCTCAACGTGTGATACCATTTGTCCTCCATCGAGTAAAGAGAGAGAGAAAAATAAAAGAGATTTATCTTAATTCGGTAATGAATGAGAGTTGACAAATCTTTGTTAAATCAAGTTTTAAGATATACATTGTTATATAAATCAAGTTGGATTACAAATTGTTTCTAGAGGTAATTGACTTGAGCTCCATAGAACAAATTGAATGGCACGTGTGGCCGTCGACATCAACTAGTTTTTTCTTTCTTTCTTTTTTTAAAAAATTAACTCAAAGTCTTTGTTAGAGATCGGGAACTTTACCACCTGTCAACAACTTTTAGACCAAACAGTCTAAGTACTTTTTGCACGTGCTAAGTTTTAATCTCTATTTTTCAGGATCTGCACTAGAGATCTATGGGAGACAACTTCTGTCTGATTGTTGACAGATTATTTTTCTCATTTTTATTTTACCTTTTTATATAATTAATTTTTTTACCATCAGGTTAATAGAGGGTCAATGCGTTCATACTTTAACTAATTTCTTTCCTCATTTATTTTAACCACTTTTTTTCTATTTTAACTAAATTCTTCTTAATTATATTTTAATTTAATCTACTTTCACTTATTCTTTAACCACTATTGTGTGTGTGTGTGTTTTTTTTTTAACTTCCATATAATTAATGTATTTCTGACCATCAAGAATGGAGGGTCATTACATTCATATTTTAACTGATTTCTTCATTTACTTCAACTACTTTTCTTCTTCTCCTTTAACTAAATTTTTCTTATGCTTTAACTTATCAACATTACTTCTACTACTTATAAGTTAATACCTTAATTTTTGTTAATCACTCTTCTAACACTTTATGTCAGGATGATAAGATGTGGATGGCCACTGTATTCATACTTCAACTGATTTCTTCATTTATTTTAACCAATTCAAATAGAAGATGAAACTAGTTCAAGTAAAAGAAAAATATGTTAAGAAGAAGAGGAAACCAGTTAAAGTAAGTGAAAAAATCGATTAAAGTAGAAGAGAAAACTAGTTAAAGTAGACAAGGAAGCTGACTAAAGTAGATGAGGAAACTGGTTAAAATAGACGATGATACCAGTTAATATAGACGATGATACCGATTAAAGTAGCAGAGGAAACATGTTAAAGTAGAAGGGGAAATCAGTTAAAGGAGAAGATAAAACATATTAAAGAAGAAGAGGAAATCTAATAAAAAAGAAGAGAAAATCAGTTAAAGTGTCTGTTGTTGTCAGTTAAAGTAGTAATTGTAGTGTGTTAAAATAGTAGTGATAGTCTGTTAAAGTATGTGGGAAACTAAAATATAAAATCTATTAAGAAAAAGAGAAAACTAGTTAAATTAGGCAAAAAAACCAGTTAAAGTAGAAGAGAAAACATATTAAAGTAGCTAGAAGAGAAAATGGTTAAAGTAGAAGAGAAAATCAATTAAAGTAAAAGAGAAAACATGTTAAGAAGAAGAGAAAACTTGATAAAAAAGAAGAGAAAATCAATTAAAATGTATGTTGTCTATTAAAGTAGCAGTTGCAGTATGTTAAAGTAGTAGATAAAGTCTGTTAAAGTAGTAGTTGTAATGTGTTAAAGTAGTAGACATAGTCTCTTAAAGTAATAGTTGTGTGTGTTAAATAGGTGAGGAAATCAGTTAAAGTAGAAGATGAAATTTATTAAGAAGAAGAGAAAATGATTAAAGTATGTGAGAAAATCAGTTAAAGTAGAAGAGAAAATTGGTTAAAATAGAAGAGAAAATTAGTTAAAATTATACTTATATGTTAAAGTAGTACTTATAGCATGTTCAAGCTGTTTTAAAAAAAACATACACACACACAATCAATAAAAGAATAAATTAAAGTAGAATAAGTTAAAATATACAAAGAACTTTGTTAAAGTATATAAAGAATTTGATTAAAGTAAACGAAGAAATCAATTAAGGATGAATACAGTGACTTGCTTTATCTGATGGTAAGAAATACATTAATTATATGGTAAGGTAAATTAAAAAATAAAATGAAGGATTACCAGCAAAAGGATGGAAAGTGTCGATCAGAGATTGATCAGTAAAATCTGCCAAAATAAGAAATTATCTGGCATGTCTTTATCAAGAAATAAATCCGCCTATGACCAAGAACCTCCAATTAATTTTTTCCTTTTTTTACATGTGCAAAAAAAATGATTTTCTTTTATGACAGGAAATTTAGCACAGTGAAAAAGCTCGGAGTTAATAATTAATTGATGTTTGCTATCTTATAAGCAAAGATCTAAGATTTGGGTAGGTATATTTCTCATTCCAAATTTAACTTCCTCAGCCCTACCCAAAGCTGGTCCTGTGTGAGGCAGCTGAAATGAAATTTGAACCCCCCCCCCCCACCCCCCTCTTTAATTTGTTTTTTTTTTTTTTTTGGTAACGAGAAAATCTCGCTCCGTGTGATTTTGTGGACTCAAAGATTAATGTTCGTGAACTCCAAGATCAGGATTTGGCAGCTCCTACTTTTCGTGTACCCGTATTGCCTTTACCCCATTTGACCGGAAAAATTTCGAATTTACATACCTCAAAAATTACATGTAAATCAGGTAAACTCCTCCCAAAAATCGAACTCGAGACCTCTTACTTTTATTTAATTTGTTTTTCTTCTTTTGAGTTAGGGCAGGCCCAATCAAGTATAAAACTTGTCGAGGACCTACGAAAGGGTCAAACTAGAATTTTTTTTCCAGGAAGGACATGTTCTATTGCTACCGAAAGCAGCAATGCCAGCGAAGTCAAATAAATTTAAAGAAAAAGAAAAAGTAAAATCTTTGGATATCTCCCGCAACTGGTGTCAGAGATTCTGAAGATCCATTCTTTGGAAACATGATGAGAAAAAGAGATTTAGACTTTCAATCATTGAAATCTTATTCTTTCTCATTCTAGTTTTCAAATGACAAAAAATTATCTTAGATTTTCAAAAAATAAATTTTTAAAAAATGGAGAAAAGATGTAGAGAGATAGAAAAAAGAGAGGTAATAATGAGGTCTTAAATTTAGAGCTTCAAAAAATGATTTCTATGAACTTTTTAAGTGATTTTGACTCTTGAAAAAGTAAAATCACCAAAGTGTATTCCCAAACAATGACCTTCTTCCTAACTACTCCAACTATTAAAATATCACTATCCCTTAAAATCTTTATTTTATTTAATAATGTATCTGAAAATTTTGGAATTACAAAGAAAAAAGAATGACACCGTATTTTGTGAATCAAGTATCAGAAAAGTATTAAAAAAATGGTGGTTTATAGAGTGTTGCATTGTGGTGGTGTAATCCTGTTTGGGCCGGAGCCAAACGGGCCTCCACTAGAGAGAGAGAGGGAAGACGATCGCCGGTGAGGACGAGGACCTGCAAGACAGAAGAGGATCAGGGGGGCCCGGTGAAGACCGGGGAAACCCTCCGATGCCTAAGTCAGTGGAGAGCTTGCAAGGTAGAGGGTTTCGGAGTATGAGAGTGCGTTTGCGTGAGCCAGAGAACGTACCTTGCATGGTACTGTACCTGTACTTTTATAGGCGTCGGTGGCAAGGCCAACGTGCGTAACGTTGGTAGATCGTGCCTGAAAAGGCGCCATGATGGACGCGCATAACGGAGGGAGTTATGCGCTCAGGCGCCCGTTGGGCTGCCAGGCAGTTCGTGCCTCTTGATGATGGAGGACGTGGCCTGGGACGGTTACGACCGCTCCGTAAGCCAGAGAGCCTGCTCGGAACCCTTTGGACACACCTTTCGAGCAGGTGACCCACATGGAGGTCGAACATGCTGTTCGGTGATGTTGAGGGTCGTTCCGTGCAGCAGGGTTACCGTTCCTGTTCGGAACCTCTCCGCAGTTGTTCGGTAGCGGAGGAACAGATGACCTGCTCGAGGTCATACCGCCACGAGGCTTGACAGCGTCCGATCAAGGTGGCGGTATCTTGAAGATCTTCGCATAGTCTTGGGAGGGACGTAACCCGTCGGAATGGGGCCACGTCAGCTGACAAGACACGCGAGGACCGTAGTGGGCCATCATGGGCCTAGGTGGCCAGATTTGGCCACCACACTTGCCCCCCACGCCCTCGAGTGGCTCGGTGAAACGAGTGCTTCGAGGGCGTCACTTCTGCATTTAATGTGATGGCTCGTTGCGGGGTGCCGCCGCTTGGAGCCTTGGCAGGCGGTTAACCCATCATGATGGGTGCAAAGCCGCGCCATGCCTGAAGCGCCGTCGCCGGGCTCGGACGGTCGCCAACGCTGTACCCGAAGGGGCATTTCCAAATGGAAGGAGCGGCGTTTCAGGGCCCGCCTCGAATTTTGTTCCCTCCTCTTTCCTTATAAGGAGGGGAAGAGACGAGGGCGGGAGTTACGCCTCCCAGAATCCTTCCAGCCTTGAAACTTTCGTGCTTCCTTGCCTTCTCCTGTTTCCATCTTCTCCTTCGTCTCCTTGCGCCGTCGCCGCCTCCTACGATCCCTCCAGCGATGGCGAGCAGAGGGAAGGCCGTTGCCGGAGCGAGCGGGGTGACCGCCGCGGCGTCCGGCGGACCACGGTGCCGTCACTTCAGCGGGGTCCGCGAGCGCTTCAGGATTGGGGACGAATACGAAATCATCGATGCCAAGGAGAGTGACTCCATCCTGGTGAACAAACCAGGCTATCTGCTGCTCTCTGTGGATCACCTGGAGGCAGGTTTCCGGCTGCCGCTGCGGGAGGTGGCGAAGGCGCTCCTGAACATTTGGGGCGTTTTGCCGATACAGCTGACGCCCAACACTTGGAGGTACATCTGTATCTTCGGTGTTATCTTCAAGCTCAAAGAGATCCGAGGCTCGGCGGACGTTTTCCGAGCTCATTTCAAGCTGTCTGCTTCACGGGCGTCGGGAGCAGACATCTACTACGCCAAGCACCGAACAGACCGGATGCACATTGGCCTGTCCAACAAGTACTCCACAACAAGGGTTGGATGGACAGGCTGCTATTTGTGCGCCACCGGAGTGGTGCCGAGTGGGGATTTCCCACTGTCATTCTCCCGGCGCGGAAAGACAGCTTTCCAAAGCTGATCCAAGATGAGGCGAGGGCATCGGACAAACTTCTCCGAGCAGGTGTTCAGAACGGAGAAGGATATGTGACCGAGTTCATGCTCGTTAAGTACGGGCTGAGCAAACCATGGAGTAAGTATACCACCTCTTGGTTGTTTACTCTTAGATTTGGTGACCTCATACTAACTTTTCTTCTTCTTGTTTTCTTTGTGCGCAGCGGCCGCAGAGCTGGAGGCCGGAAGGGATCAGGAGGCGAATGAGGATTTTGCCGAAAAGATCCCTATCTTGGTGCACATGGTGTTCGAAGACGATGATGCTGCCGCCGTTGCCCGGTTTCCCTCCCTCTGCAGTGAGGGTTGGCGCCGCGGTCACAACGGCGCTCGTTGCTCCATCACCTATTGAGGGGCGCCCCAGCAAGGCACAGGCTCCTGAAAAGGGGCCTGGGAGGATCCGGCTGAAGAAGAAGGCCACCAAAGAGGTGGTTCTGGATGGAGCTCGGGCCTCTCCAGCGGGGGGTGACGGAGCGAGCCGGCCTTCTGCTTCCGCAAAGAAGAGGCCGGTCCTATTCGAAGAGAGTGCGGAGGAGGAAGAAGAACTCCGTGCCCGGAAGAGGAAGAAGACAATCCATGCTACCCCTCCACGTGACGAGGAGGGGACTGAAGAGGAAGAAGAAGCGCAGCTGCTGCTGCGTAGAAGAAGTAGGGCCGTGCAATCGGCCGATGAAGGAGTGCCACGGGTGGCCTCCGCGACTCGCCCCGAGGTCGCGCAGAAGATGGCGACCGAGCTGGGGCTCATTTTGTAAGCGAGGGGTCCGAGAGCCCTGCTAGAGGAGAGGCCGGGGGCTCCACCTGCGCGAGAGATAGGGAGCCCTCCGGTGCTTCCAACGTTGGAGGTGCCGAGCACGGTGCTCCCAGCAACACCGCGGAGGTATCCTCTAGGAGGAGCGGAGAGGTTACGGCGTCTCCTGTTCGGCGGGAGGAGGACGTTGGTGCAACGGCAATTTCCGCCCCTATTGGAGTGGCAGCCAGCAGCGCAATAGCTCCGATGCCAGAGGCAGCTCCGTCCGAAGGACAGGGGGTGGTTCCTGCTATAGAGGCCGCTGAACAAGTGGCCGCGACGACGGGGACGTCTGAAGAGGTTGCTGCTACCCCCGGGGCATCCTGCCCCCCATGCCCCCCACCGAGGTGGTTGCTATTGTAAGTGCAACCTCCAAGGTAGTCGGAGATACTGGGGCGGATGCTGCGGGTGCTGGGGACGGTGTTCGGGCTGAAGAGTCCGAAGACGACCGGAGACCCCTTAGCGAGGCGCTGCAGAAGAAGCTTCCTGCAGACCCTTCGGTGGCGGCTCTGGAGGCGACCCTTCGTCGCATGGAGACCGCGCCAAGGGATCTGCCCGCGAGTCCCACTGCTTCTCACCTTGACCAGCTGGCGAGGTGCCTGGACCTTCCCTCCGAGCAGACCCCGGAGAGGTCAGCAGAAGGTTACCTCCCAGAGGTCCTGGGGGGAGAAGGCTTGAGCGATGTTGATGTCGAAGGGCTCGCGGATGGAATGTCCAAGTCACTGGGCATTCTGAAGATTCTGGTTGTTCGGGGCCAGAGACAGAAATACCTCCAAGAGGCGCAGACAGCTTTCTGCGAGGACCTCGCCGCGAGGCATAAGGCTCGTGAAGCAGCGCTGGAGGAGGAGGTCAGGGACCTCAAAGCTGCCCTCCAAGCTTCGAAGCTGGACGCTACCTTGGCGCGGGCCGACAAAGACGCCCTGGCCAAGGTAGTAGTAGATTCTGGGGCCCGCGCGGTTGCTGAGTACAGGGCCGGGCCAGAATATAAGGAGGACTTGGAGCAGTATGGAGCCCGCTGTTACAGGGTGGGTCTCAATGCTGGGAAGGACCTCGGAGAACGGCTTTCCTGGGTTGACCGCGCCCGAGAAGCCTTCGAGGCTGCTGTTCGGGAGTGCCGGCGTCGCACTCAGGACGCTCTTCTGGATGGTGTGTGGTTTGCACAATTCCAGTCTGGGCGGATGCCCCCTTCAGATGAAGACGCCGGTCCTTCGCAGCAGGCCCCTTGATCTTTATGCTCCTTGTTCTTCTTTTGCTCTCCTTATTGTAACCGCGGCCGAAAAGAGCTTACTTGTAAAAAAAAAAAACTTTTTGTGAATGAAGTATTCTGTTCATGGGATTGCTCTGTAGCTTCACTTTCTCTATCTTCTTCCCTTTACGATTGTTCCTGCTCGGATCGGAATCCGCAAAGCTTCATAAGCATTGCATGTAAAACGCAGATCGTTGGGAACCGAAAAGGAGATTCCGATCAGGTGTGTATGCTAAATGCTTGTGTAGCGACAGGAGTTGGGAGAAGAGAGGTAGGATGCTGGAAAGAGAAGGCTTTTATAAATGATAAGCCTTAAGGTTAGAAACATGCCAAGTCCTGGGTATGGCTTCGCCACTAGGAGTAGTTAGCTTATATGAGCCTTTTCCGAGGACGTGGGTGACCTGATAAGGTCCTTCCCATTTGATGGCAAGTTTGCCGACTGCTCTTCGGGGGTCCGAAGCCGAACAGCGGCGAAGAACCAAATCTCCCACATTGAACCGCCTTTCCCGAACTCGCGCATTATAGTATTGTGCGAGTCGTTGCTGATAGGAAACGAGGCGAATATTGGCGTCGCTTTGTCGTTCGCCTAGCATGTCCAAGTTTTCTCGAAGAGCACGATTATTGGCGGCTTCGTCGAAGTGGGTTGTTCGGATAGTTGGAAGGGCTACTTCCAGAGGTACAACTGCTTCCGAGCCGTAGGCCAAGTGGAAAGGTGTTTCCCCTATGGCTACCCGAGTAGTTGTTCGGTGACACCAAAGGACATTTGGGAGCTCATTGATCCACGATCCACCTGCAGCCTCCACTCTCGTGCGGATCTCGTGCAGCAGAGTTCGGTTGGCATTTTCGACCAAACCGTTAGTCTGGGGATGTGCCACAGAGGTGAAGTGGTTGTAGATCCCGAGCTCGGCGCACTTCTGCTTGAAGAAGGCGATGTCGAACTGTTTCCCATTGTCGGAAGTAATCACCCTTGGGACGCCAAACCTGCAGAGAAGGTTCTTCCATACGAACTTCCATGCGGCTTGTTCGGTGATTGTGGCAACAGGTTCGGCCTCGATCCACTTGGTGAAGTAGTCGATGGCCACGAATAGGAACTTCTTGCGCCCTTGGGCCTCTGGAAAGGGACCCAAGATATCAATGCCCCATCTGGAAAAAGGGCGCAGCTCGAACAGGCTGTGAAGTTGTTCTGCCGGCTGCTTGATAAGCTCTCCGAACTTTTGGCATTCTGGACATTTCCTGACAAAGGACATGCAATCCTTCTGAAGAGAAGGCCACCAGAACCCTGCTCGGATGATGCTGCGCGCTAGCGTTCTGCCCCCCAGGTGGCTTTCGCACAACCCCTCGTGAACTTCTTCTGTGGCCGCGAGGGCCTCCTCAGGGTTGAGGCAACGTAGAAGAGGTCTAGCAAGGGACCGTCGGTATAGTTTGCCTTCTACGAGGGTGAAGTGTTGAGCGCGCGTTCTGACTTTACGAGCCTCGCCCTGTTCGGGCGGAAGCTCTCCTCGGAGAAGGTATGCCAAGAGAGGGTCTACCCAACTCGGGGTTGGTGGGCCCGTTTCTATGGCTGCTACATCAACCTCCGTGCTCGGCGAAGCGAGCTCTTCAATAAACACAGAGCGGGAAGGGGTGATGTCACCTGAAGATGCAATTTGGCCAGTGCATCAGCTCGCGCGTTCTGCTCCCGTGGAACATGTATGACTTCGAAGTAGACGAGGCCCTCCATCTGGCTCTTGACCTGTTGGAGGTATTGAGCCATACGAGGTTCCCTTGCTCCGAACTGTCCGCTCACCTGGCTGGCAACCAGCTGGGAGTCACTAAAGACTCTAAGCCGAACGGCCCCGAGGTGCCTAGCCATGCGGATACTGGACAACAAAGCTTCGTATTCGGCGACGTTGTTGGAGGCTGGAAAGCGGAAACGGAGGGCGTATTGGAACTCTAACCCCTCTGGGGAGGTGAGGACCAAACCTGCCCCGCTTCCGGTGACACAAGAGGATCCATCAACATAAAGCTCCCATGGGGGCTCGTCTGCCAACGGTGGGTCCTGCTCGACCGGAAGGGTACATTCTGCCACGAAGTCTGCTAACGCCTGTGCTTTAATCGCCGTCTTTGGTCGGAAGCTGATGTTGAACTCACCGAGCTCTATCGCCCACTTAACCAACCTGCCGGAAGCCTCCGGCCGCTGAAGGATGGATTTCAGCGGCTGATCGGTTAGAACTGTAACAGAATGAGCCTGAAAATAGGGCCTGAGCTTCCGTGCAGCCGTGACGAGAGCAAGGGTGAGTTTTTCTGCTCTGGGGTATCTCCTTTCAGCTTCTTGGAGGACCCTGCTGATGTAGTATACAGGTGCTGCGTCGCTCCAATTTCTCTGATTAAGACTGCACTGATGGAGTGTTCGGTGACCGAAAGGTACACGAACAGGGGTTCTCCGAGCACAGGCTTTGAGAAAACAGGAGGGGCTGCCAAATATGCCTTCAGTTCGGTGAAGGCAGCCTCACACTCATCAGTCCACTGTACTTGCCCCCCTTGCTTCGAGGAGCTTTTAGGGCCTCGGAGCAACTTGAAGAAGTTAAAACTTCTTTCCGCTGCTTGGGACATGAACCGGTTCAGTGCTGCAAGACGCCCCGTCAAGCGTTGGACGTCGCGCACTGTCTTTGGACTGCTCATTTCAAGCACGGCTTAGATTTTTTCCGGGTTGGCCTCTATTCCCCTGTTTGATACGAGGAACCCGAGGAACTTACCCGACCGAACACCAAACGCGCACTTGGCAGGGTTAAGCTTCATATTATACCTTCGCAGAGTTGCGAAAGTTTCCTGGAGGTCTGAAATGTGGTCACTTGTAACGACCCGAGAACCCAACCCTCGGCCCATGCCGAGGACCCGATTTTCGCGATCGCCGCCCACGGATCCGGGGGACCCGGAAGGGCTATAACACGCGTCTGACAGGATATGTAACGGAAGTAAACGTCAACTGCTGAGCTAGAAGCGTACAAGCGGAAACAGGAAAGTAGAGCGAGACCGCTGCGTACCGCTCTAAGTACAGTCCCAACGCACGCACACTAATACAAGTAAGGAAGGGGAGAGACAATCCCTTAGGGGCATACCCCGAGGGTGACGTACACTGAGAGGGGGAACCACTGCTAGCTACGGAGACCTCGACTACCGCCCCGTCCCCTCCGCCCGACGCGCGCCCTGCCGCTGCTGAGAAAACTCACCTGGAAAACAAGGGATGAGCTTCACAACAGAAGCTCAGTAGGGACTACCAATCTCCTACTGGCTCTAAACAGGCAGAGGAACATATACAACTATTAATAAGAGAAAGACGGCAGTTTATATATTTATACCTACGAAAGGAAGTGCGGAAGCGAAGCTAAAGCTAACACGGTACGGAAGTACTCTCGGTCGGAAACTCCGTACGACTGCTCGGCGTGACCACCACACGGCTAGTAAACACAGACGGAGGGAACTCCGCCTGGACAAGGAACACTAGCTACGGGAACAACACCACTAGTCAGACGGTCAGGTGCGTCCACAGACGTCTTATCCTCGACCTAGGTCCTGGCCCTCGCGTCTCGTCAGAGCGAGGTAGGACACAAGCAACACAACAGTAACCGCCGTAGTCTGGCCGGACTACGGTCCCACGCCTGACCTCTCCAAACGGTTCCGGGGCTGTAAGGAGCGAGGCAGTGAGAAGAAGGACTGGCTAGCCTGCGCCGGTAGAACTCCAAACTGTCCTCGGCGTCCCAGACCAACCACGAGAGCTCTGCAAGCGACTCACACGCCACTGTCCTAACCACCGTTTTCCCCTCAGCTCCAGAGTCCGCCCAGGTGGCTGCCAACTCGAGCACACTCGTAGCCCGGAGTACTCCCTCAACAGGCTCCCGAGGACGGGGGTCCCAGGTAACAGTAACAACCTCTCGCACGGGGCAAGCCCTCAAGTGCCCCGCACCGGCGAACGACTAGTGTGAGACCGTACTAGGGAACTAGCACAGGTGCCACGGGAACAGTAAAAGGGGAACGGAAGCGGAAAAAGGCCAACCTGTCTCTCGGTCGGAGTCGCGACGCAGCGGGCCGTCGCGACCATGTCGCGACGCCCAAGCAGGTCGCGACCCGGACGCGACGCACAGGAGCGTCGCGACTATGTCGCGGTCGGGCGCACCACCGCGACATGATCGCGGCCTCCGAGACGACCGCGTCACCAGCCGAGCAGGGTTCCGAAACAGTCTCTCCGGAACCCTCCTCAAAACACGAAACACATCCACAATGGGGGAGGGGGATCATGCACCATGTACATTGAAAGCTATAGATCCACCGACCACCCACGATCCCTCAAAGCATGGATCTACGCTCGAAGGAAACCTCACTCAACTCGAGCATGGAGTTCTCACACTCCCAAACCCCAAACCACAAGGAAACCACGATCAAGAGGGGGAAGGGATCATGCTTAGGGCGAGAGATCATGAGTCCCTACCTCCACACGAAGAACGAACCCGTTAAGGCCTTCTCGTAGGAAAGAACTCCTCATCCTCCTCGCACCGCACGCCGCAAGCACGACCCCTGCACGAACGGCACGTCCACGCCTCAGCACGAGCACCGTGAGCAAGGAGAAACACCGAGAAACCGCGAGAGAGCTCGTGAGAGGGGAGAAAGAGCGAAAAGGGCGAGAGAGGGAAATGGGGCGCGCCTTCGGTTTTAAACCGATGGCCCCCATAACGCGACGTAGCGGCCCGGCGCAACACTGGCACTGTCGCGACGCCCAAAGGCGCCGCGACTATGTCGCACCCGCCCGCCAAGGCGCGACACTAAAAGCACGGTCAAACCTCGAAGACCGGGAAGGCAGTCGCGACGGCCTGGCAGGTCGCGTCAACGCCGATGACCCTGCCACCCGACACGACCGTTCTGACAGACAGGACAACGGTCAAGTCGTGTCAGATAGAGTCGCGACAGCCAGGGGCGACGCGACAAGGACGAGACGCCCACCCCCGCCATGACACAAACCGCCAATACTGTCGCGGCAGGCCGCTCTGCCGCGACCATGTCGCGGCCAGGGCGCCTGTCGCGACCCTGAGGACGGGGCCAGAAGGCCCTAGGGGGCCGGGGTGTTACAACCCTCCCTCCTAAGACATTTCGTCCTCGAAATGAAAACAACTCAGTCTCAACCGGAAGACGACAAAAGGGGAGATTACCATATACCGATCAATCAAACAAGTAAGGAAACTGCTCCTGCATCTCATCCTCGCGCTCCCAGGTGGCCTCGCCACCGACGCGGTTCTGCCAAACGACCTTAACCAGCGGAATCTGCTTCCTGCGCAACTGCTGAACTCTGCGGTCGACAACACTAACTGGGTACTCTGGCACTGCCAATCTGGCGCTACCTCTAGCTGCGAGTAGTCCAACACGTGCGAAGGATCTACGACGTACCTCCTGAGCTGCGAAACGTGGAAAACGCTGTGCACACCTGCTAGCTCTGCCGGAAGACTCAACCTGTAAGCCACCTCGCCGACCCTCTCAGCGATAGGGAAAGGCCCGACGTACCTCGGACTAAGCTTTCCCTTCCTGCCAAACCTCATGACCCCTTTGGTCGGAGAGATCCGCAGGAAGACCAGGTCACCGACGCTAAACTCTAGCGGTCTCCTGCGGACATCCGCATAACTCTTCTGCCTGCTCTATGCTGCCCGAAGCCTCTGTCTGACCAAACTGACTGTCTCTGCACACTGCTGCACTAACTCTGGCCCCAAAAGCTGCCTCTCACCAACCTCGAACCAGTGAAGCGGAGTCCTGCACGGCGACCATACAAAGCCTCGTATGGCGCCATTCCGATGCTCGAGTGATAACTGTTGTTATATGCGAATTCTACCATCGGAAGGTGAGACTCCCAAGTGCCGCTCCAATCTAGACAGCACGCTCTCAGCATATCCTCCAGTGTCCGAATGGTCCGCTCTGATGATCGTCTGTCTGCGGGTGGTATGTTGTGCTGAACCTCAAGTCTGTACCCAGTGCTCTCTGAAGACTGCGCCAAAACCCTGACGTGAACCTCGGATCTCTGTCTGAAATGACTGAAACCGGGATCCCGTGCAACGAAACAACTCTGTCCACGTACAGCCTGACTAACCTGTCCACTGACCACGACATCCTGATCGGAAGGAATGCGCTGCCTTGGTCAAACGATCCACAATCACCCAAACACCATCATGCCTCTGCGGGGTACGGGGCAAACCAACCACAAAGTCCATGGTGATGTCGTCCCACTTCCACACAGGAATGGGCAACGGCTGCAACTCACCACCAGGACGCTGGTGCTCAGCCTTCACCTGTTGACAGATAAGGCACCGAGCAACAAACTCTGCCACGCCCCTCTTCATCCCTGGCCACCAGAATGACCTCCTCAAACAATGGTACATCTTGGTGGAGCCGGGATGAACGACGTACCTCGACCTGTGAGCCTCTGACAACACTGCCTCACGAACCTCCTCTGGAATGTACAAGCGGCCTCTGAATCTGACCTCACTGTCTTCGCTGAGCTCAACGTCCGGCATCCGCAAAATGTCTGCTAACTCTGCATCTGCTCGCTGCGCCTGCAACACCTGCTTGAACAGTGATGGCCGAACTGACAAACTGGAAGCCACTGCACCGTCTCTGGTCCTCGACAGAACAAACACTCCCTGGGACAGCTCCTCGAACAGCCTCCACTCTCTGACCATCAGCGAACTCAAGCGCACACGCCTACTCAAAGCATCGGCTACAACGTTAGCCTTTCCTGGATGATAGGAAAGGGTTAGGTCATAGTCCTTCAAATATTCCATCCATCGGCGCTGCCTCAAGTTCAAATCCCTTTGGGTGAAGATGTACTGCAAACTCTGGTGATCGGTGAAGATCTGAAAAGCCTCGCCATACAGGTAGTGCCTCCACAACTTGAGAGCGTGCACCACTGCTGCCAGCTCCAAGTCGTGGGTGGGATAGTTCTCCTCATGCTTCTTGAGCTGCCGAGAAGCATAGGCAACGACCCCACCATGCTGCATCAGCACGGCACCCAACCTGTCCTCGACGCATCGGTGTAACCACGAACCCACCGGTGCCCGACGACAAGACCAACACGGGCGCCGAAGTCAACCTCATCTTCAGCTCCAGGAAACTCTGCTCACAGTTTTCTGTCCAAACAAACTTGGTGTCCTGCCTCGTCAACCGAGTCAACGGTGCTGCAATCTTGGCGAAATCCTGAATGAACCTCCGGTAGTAACCTGCCAGACCCAGAAAACTACGGACCTCTGCAACTGATGTGGGCTGCTCCCACGACAACACTGCTTCAACCTTGGCCGGATCCACCGCCACACCAGAACCCGAGATCACGTGCCCGAGGAAGTGCACCTCGCTCAGCCAAAATTCGCACTTGTCGAACTTGGCGTAAAGACGGTGACTCCGCAGGGTCTCTAGCACGATCCTCAGGTGCTCCTCGTGCTCCTCTTCAGAAGACGAGTAGACCAGAATATCATCAACAAAAACAACAACAAAGCAGTCTAGGTACTCACTGAACACCCTATGCATCAGATCCATGAATGCTGCAGGTGCGTTCGTCAGCCCAAACGGCATCACGACGAACTCAAAGTGACCGTACCTGGAACAAAAAGCCGTCAAACCAACATCTGACTCTCTGATCCGCAGCTGGTAGTAGCCGGATCTCAAGTCGATCTTCGAGAAAACTCGAGCCGATTGCAACTGATCAAACAAATCATCAATTCTCGGCAACGGGTACCTGTTCTTCACAGTGACCTGGTTCAACTGCCGATAATCGATGCACAAACAAAGACTACCATCCTTCTTCCTTACGAACAAAACAGGCGCACCCCACGGCGAACGGCTCGACGAATGAAGCCCAACTCAAGCAACTCTTGCAGCTGGCGCTTCAACTCACGCAGCTCCGCCGGGGCCATCCGGTAAGGTGCCTTAGACAAGGGCATCGTACCAGGCAAAAGCTCGATGGAGAACTCTACCTCTCGCTCAGGCGGCAACCCAGGTAGATCCTCCAGAAACACATCAGAAAACTCAGAAACAACTGGCACATCAAAAACTGAAGGCCCGCTAGGCTCCAAGGAACAAACCGAAGCAAGGTAAGCAACACAACCATCACGGATCAAACGACGAGCCTTACAGAAAGAAATGAACGGCCGACGGGTAGACCGGATACCTCGAAAGCAGAGAACAGGCGCTCCAGTTATCTCGAACCGAACGGTCTTCCTCTGACAATCAACCACGGCTGAGTGAGCCTCCAACCAGTCCATGCCCAGGATGACGTCAAAGTCGCTAAGCTGCAACGCGTACAACCTGGCCGGCAACTGGTGACCCTCAACCTCGACTGTCACACCCTCCAGGTAACCAAGGAACGCATGTAGTCACCGGACGGGAGATCGACCAATACGTCACACTGCCTCTCGGGTGTGTGACAAGCAAGGGACTCGTAAAACTCCTCGGAAGCAAAACACAAGGAAGCACCGGATCAACCAAAACACGAGCAGCTCTGCCAAGATAGGTAGAGTACCTATCACCAGGTTCGATGCCTCTGCCTGCTCCCGGGTGAGCGCCATCACGCGACCACGTCCACGCTGCGGCGCCTGCTGGGGCTGCTGCTGCGGCGACTGCTGCTGAGGAAACTGTTGCTGCTGCTGGTACGGTTGGTACTGCTGCGGCTGCGGAAACTGCTGGACCTGCTGTTGGTACTGCCCTCTCTGCTACTGACGCGGTGCCTGCTGCTGGGGAGGGTAATGGTACTGAGGTGGCTGCTGCGCGTACTGTACTGGCTGCTGCTGCTGCGGAGCTTGCCCCCTAGGGCAATCCCTCCTAAAGTGGCCTGGCAAGCCACAAGTGTAGCACACTGGCTCCTGACTGCCCTGCTCAGTACCCTGCTGTACTGACTGCTCTGCAAACCTGGACTGACGTCTCTGCTGACGGCTCCGTCCACCCCCGCGAGTAGACAACTTCCTGAACTGCGAGCGAATTCCAGAGCTACCGGAACTGCCCGAGCCTGAGGAAGAGGAAGTCGCACTACCGCGGCTGCCTGCTGGATGCTGGTACGGCGAGGACCTGGAAGAGGCTCCTCCCTGCTGCTGCTGAGGCTGCCAAGCCTCCCTATCTAAGGCGGTGGCCTTTGCCACGGCCTCTCCCAAGGTGGTACACATGTGTGCCGTCACACCCCACCTCAGGTCTGGTCTCACCCTGCTATAAACCTCTCTGCACAAGCCTGGTCACTGCCTGCTACATGAGGCACATGCCTCAACAACCGGACGAACCTCTGGTGGTACTGAGAAACTGTGAGGTCGCCCTGCACCAACTCGTGGAACTGGTCTCGCCTCTCACATCGAGCGTAGTCGGGGAAGTACTCGCCGTGGAAGACCTCCAAAAACCGCTGCCAAGAGATCTGGTCCAACCGCTGCCCCTGGAAGTGAGTCTGCCTCTGAACTCTCCACCACTCATGGGCTGCTCCCTTGAGCTGGTATACTGCCAAACGAACCTGATCCTCCTCAGCGCAATCCATAGTCTCGAAGATGCGCTCCAACTCATGGGTCCAGCTCTCTGCCTTATCTGGATCATACTCATCGTGGAACATCGGTGGGCGAAGACGCAGGAACCTCTTAAGGAGAGCGGTCCTCGCCTCCGACACCGCTGCCCTCCGCTGACCGGACCGGGTACTCCCAGTACCCGACCGCTGCTGGCGGACTGGCTGTTCCACCTCTGGCTCCACCTCTTTCTGCTCTGGTACGGCTGGGGGAGGTACTGGAAACTGACCACCTGCTGCTGCCTACCCGGGCTGCCACGCTCCCTGGTACATAGCTCTGAAGAACTGCTCGGCCATGGGAAACCAGTCTGCATACTGCTGAGGCTGAGGGTGGTACCCCTGCTGCTGCTGCCTACCTGCTGCCGCTGCCTCTGCTGCTGCTGCCTGTGCACCCTGAGGTTGCGCCACTGACTCCTCCACGGACACCTCCTCCTGAACCTGCCCCTGAGCGGGCATGTCGGACTCATCCTGCTGCTCAACCAGCTGCCTAGCCTGACTGCGCCTACGCGGAGCCATGACCTACACGGCAACACAACTGACAAAGATTATAAATACCTCTCGGGCGGCTAGCAGTGTACTTGTAGTATTGTTGGACTTACTTACCGTTGCAGTTTAGATCCACTACAAGTCCTGTCAGACCATGCTCTGATACCAACTGTAACGACCTGAGAACTCGACCCTCGGCCCATGCCGAGGACCCGATTTTCGCGATCGCCGCCCACGGATCCGGAGGACCCGGAAGGGCTATAACACGCGTCTGACAGGATATGTAACGGAAGTAAACGTCAACTGCTGAGCTAGAAGCGTACAAGCGGAAACAGGAAAGTAGAGCGAGACCGCTGCGTATCGCTCTAAGTACAGTCCCAACGCACGCACACTAGTACAAGTAAGGAAAGGGGAGAGACAAGTCCCTTAGGGGCATACCCCGAGGGTGACGTACACTGAGAGGGGGAACCACTGCTAGCTACGGGGACCTCGACTACCGCCCCGTCCCCTCCGCCCGACGCGCGCCCTGCCGCTGCTGAGAAAACTCACCTGGAAAACAGAGGGATGAGCTTCACAACAGAAGCTCAGTAGGGACTACCAATCTCCTACTGGCTCTAAACAGGCAGAGGAACATATACAACTATTAATAAGAGAAAGACGGTAGTTTATATATTTCTACCTACAAAGGAAGTGCGGAAGCGAAGCTAAAGCTAACACGGTACGGAAGTACTCTCGGTCAGAAACTCCGTACGACTGCTCGGCGTGACCACCACACGGCTAGTAAACACAGACGGAGGGAACTCTGCCTGGACAAGGAACACTAGCTACGGGAACAACACCACTAGTCAGACGGTCAGGTGCGTCCACAGACGTCTTATCCTCGACCTAGGTCCTGGCCCTCGCGTCTCGTCAGAGCGAGGTAGGACACAAGCAACACAACAGTAACCGCCGTAGTCTGGCCGACTACGGTCCCACGCCTGACCTCTCCAAACGGTTCCGGGGCCGTAAGGAGCGAGGCAGTGAGAAGAAGGACTGGCTGGCCTGCGTCGGGTAGAACTCCAAACTGTCCTCGGCGTTCCAGACCAACCACGAGAGCTCTGCAAGCGACTCACACGCCACTGTCCTAACCACCGTTTTCCCCTCAGCTCCAGAGTCCGCCCAGGTGGCTGCCAACTCGAGCACACTCGTAGCCCGGAGTACTCCCTCAACAGGCTCTCGAGGACGGGGGTCCCAGGTAACGGTAACAACCTCTCGCATGGGGCAAGCCCTCAAGTGCCGCGCACCGGCGAACGACTAGTGTGAGACCGTACTAGGGAACTAGCACAGGTGCCACGGGAACAGTAAAAGAGGAACAGAAGCGGAAAAAGGCCAACCTGTCTCTCGGTCGGAGTCGCGACGCAGCGGGCCGTCGCGACCATGTCGGGACGCCCAAGCAGGTCGCGACCCGGACGCGACGCACAAGAGCGTCGCGACCATGTCGCGGTCGGCGCACCACCGCGACATGATCGCGGCCTCCGAGACGACCGCGTCACCAGCCGAGCAGGGTTCCGGAACAGTCTCTCCGGGAACCCTCCTCAAAACACGAAACACATCCACAATGGGGGAGGGGGATCATGCACCATGTACATGAAAGCTATAAATCCACCGAACCACCCACGATCCCTCAAAGCATGGATCTACGCTCGAAGGAAACCTCACTCAACTCGAGCATGGAGTTCTCACACTCCCAAACCCCAAACCACAAGGAAACCACGGTCAAGAGGGGGAAAGGATCATGCTTAGGGCGAGAGGATCATGAGTCCCTACCTCCACACGAAGAACGAACCCGTTAAGGCCTTCTCGTAGGAAAGAACTCCTCCTCCTCGCACCGCACGCCGCAAGCACGACCCCTGCACGAACGGCACGTCCACGCCTCAGCACGAGCACCGCGAGCAAGGAGAACACCGAGAAGCCGTGAGAGAGCTCGTGAGAGGGGAAAGAGCGAAAAGGGCGAGAGAAGGAAATGGGGCGCACCTTCGGTTTTAAACCGATGGCCCCCATAACGCGACGTAGTGGCCCGGCGCAACACTAGCACTGTCGCGACGCCCAAAGGCGCCGCGACTATGTCGCACCGCCCGCCAAGGCGCGACACTAAAAGCACGGTCAAACCTCGAAGACCGGGAAGGCAGTCGCGACGGCCTGGCAGGTCGCTTCAACGCCGATGACCCTGCCACCCGACACGACCGTTCTGACAGACAGGACAACGGTCAAGTCATGTCAGAACAGAGTCGCGACAGCCAGGGGCGACGCGACAAGGACGCGACGCCACACCCCGCCGCGACACGAACCGCCAATACTGTCGCGGCAAGCCGCTCTGCCGCGACCATGTCGCGGCCAGGGCGCCTGTCGCGACCCTGAGGACGGGGCCAGAAGGCCCTAGGGGGCCGGGGTGTTACATCACTGCTCGGGAGAGCTTTGACCAGCATGTCATCAACGTAAACCTCCATGTTACGCCCGATCTGCTGCTCGAACTCTTATTGACCAACCGCTGGTAAGTCGCGCCCGCATTCTTAAGACCAAAAGGCATCTGGTGAAACAGTATAAGCCTAGGTCTGTAACGAACGTCGTGGCGTCTTGATCTGGGGGATGCATGCTGATCTGGTGGTAACCAGAGTAGGCATCCAAAAACTGAGAAGCTCATGCCCGGAAGTAGCGTCCACTAGCTGATCATGCGCGGCAGAGGGAAGTTATCCTTGGGCGTTGCCTTATTGAGATCTTTGTAATCCACGCACACACGCCATTTGCCGTTGGCCTTGCGTACGAGATCACGTTGGAGATCCATCTCGGATATTGGGCTTCTCGGAGAAGCCCAACGGTTCGGCTTTTGACCACGTGATCTGGATCACGGTCTGCCGCTCTCGGTTCACAGGTCGTCTCCTTTGCTGAACTGGTGGGACCCGGGGATCCAACCGGAGGCGATGCACCATGACCTCTGGGGGGATGCCTGGAAGCTCGTCATTAGACCAGGCGAACACGTCCAAATTGGCCAGCAGGAATGCTGTGTAGCGCTGCTGCTCGGCCTCTGTCAACAAGGCGCCAATATACAAGACGTGTTCGGAGTCTTCGTCCACCTGGATGGGGATCAAATCTTCCGCAGGCGTCCCTCGGCTGGTGGAGGGTTGATCGAAGGTTGAAGGAGCTGTATCAGCGAGAGGTTGCTTGTCCTTTAAGGAGAGGACATAGCAACGACGAGATTCGCGCTGACACCCGAGCACTTCGCCCACTCCGCTCGGAGTAGGAAACTTCATCTTCTGATGGAGTGACGAAGGTACCGCTTTGATGCGTCCGATCAGACCTCGGCCAAGGATAGCATTGTATCCAGGCATGTTGTTGATGACCAGAAAGTCAACAATTTTGGTCACAGCCTTAGGGGCCGTTCCCAAGGTGATCGGAAGGCGAACCCTTCCCATGGGCTGGACCGAAACTCCCGAAAAGCCGAACAGTGGCGAGTTTACAGGGGTAAGTTGATCGGTTCGCAGGCCCATGAGGACAAAACAGTCGTAAGCCAAGACATCGGGGGCGCTTCCATTATCTACCAGAATCCTGCGCACATTACAGTGGTTGATGGTGGCCGAAATAACCAACGCATCAGTGTGTGGGGTCGTAACCCCTACAAGATCTTCATCCGAGAAGGTTATAGCCTCCTCAGACTGTGCGCGTGCAGGACTGGTAGGATATGGAGCCGACCGAGGTGCCGAAGGCCTATCTACGACATGCACTCGCCTTGCGTAGTCGCGTCGGCTAAGAGTGCTTTCTCCGCCCGCATCGAAGCCTCCCGCGATCACATTGATCTCTGCCCATTGGGCTCATTGTTGATCGGCTGCTCGGGAGTGCGGTCTCGGCATCGGAGGCACTCTTCGATCCGGCGCACGAACCGTCCAAGATAGCCGCGCTTGATAAGGTCTTCAATTTCGTCCTTGAGCTGGCGGCACTTGGAGGTGTCGTGGTCGTGGTCGTGATGAAGCGACAGTACTTATTTTGATCACGCTTCCGAGGGTCGGAGCGCATTCTCTGGGGCCACCGAACAAACACTTCATTCCTGATCTCTTCCAGGATCTGTTCGGGTGCCACGGTGAGGGGGGTGTAGTTGGTGAAGGGACGCGGACGGCACGGAGAATCGCCATTGCACCGTCCCTTCTTCCGATCTCGGTCGGAACTGTTGTCGGAAGGTCTCTTCTTGTCCGACTGCTCCCCCTGCTCGGCCCTGCTCGCCGCCAGGCTCTCCTCGCAAGCTGCGTGGCGCTGTGCGATGGAGAGTAGTTCGGCGAGGGTGGAAGGCTGCTGGACGCTGAGGGTCCTCTGCAAGAAGCCGTCGCAAGTGTCCTGGATGAGGGCACTGGTTGCCAGAGGGACGTCCAAGCGCGAGATGCGAAGTGCCTCCGTTCGGAACCTCTTGACGAAGTCCCAGAGTGCCTCGCTTTTCCTCTGGCGCACAGCCAGAAGAGAGGCCGCCGTTCGCGGCTGCGACCTTCCGCCAAGGAAGTTATCCCTAAAGGACTTCTTCAGTTGGCGGAAGGAGGCGATGGAGCCCGCAGGGAGGGTCTCAAACCAGGCCCTGGCGGTCTCCTTGAGTGTTGCAGGGAAGGCCCTGTACTTAGCCGCGTCTGATGCTCCGTGGAACACCATGTGCGACTCGAAGCCGTGGATGTGGTCGGCCGGGCCAGTTGTGCCGTCGTAGGGCGCGATGGTGGGTAGAGGGAGCTTGGAGGAGACCTGGGCCTCCAGGATCCCCTGCTGAATGGGGAGCGGAAGTCCAAGTCATCCTCCGCTGGAGCCTTCCCCTCCGCACCCTGAACCATCACGTCCATGCGACGTTCGAGGTCGACCACACGCCTTAGGCGCCTGGCGAGCTCCTGCTCGGAGTTGGCGGGGCCCCCTCGTCCGAGGCGTGGGAGTTGCCTCCCACGACTGATCGTGGCGGACGGGGGGAGACGATAGAGCGGCGGGGTGAACGTCCGCGCGCTCCGGTGCCCGCTCTTCCGACGGAGCCCGATGGGACCGGCGCGGTGAATCTGCCTGCTGGTCTTGAGGTCTTGAGGGGCCGCTGCTCCCGCTAACTGAGCTTGCAGAGCGAGGCAGACGCCCGTTAGCTGCTACATCTGCCCGCGAAGCTCTGCTACTTCCAGGGCAGTTGCGGGTGCAGCAGCGCGGCGGTGCTGGGACGTCGTGATTAGCGCCGGCGGGGGCGATGGCGACATCACCAGGGGGGATCGGCGGCGAGAGTCCCCTCGTGACTGACGGGACCTCGTCGCCCTGCTTCTATGTTCTGGTATGAGGAACATCCTCGAGCCATGGCTGCGTCGATTCCCACAGACGACGCCAAATGTGGTGGTGTAATCCTGTTTGGGCCGGAGCCAAACGGGCCTCCACTAGAGAGAGAGAGAGGGAAGACGATCGCCGGTGAGGACGAGGACCTGCAAGACCAGAAGAGGATCAGGGGAGCCCGGTGAAGACCGGGAAACCCTCCGATGCCTAAGTTAGTGGAGAGCTTGCAAGGCAGGGGTTTTCGGAGTATGAGAGTGCGTTTGCGTGAGCCAGAGAACGTACCTTGCATGGTACTGTACCTGTACTTTTATAGGCGTCGGTGTCAAGGCCAACGTGCGTAACGTTGGTAGATCGTGCCTGAAAAGGCGCCATGATGGACTCGCGTAACGGGGGGAGTTATGCGCTCAGGCGCCCGTTGGGCTGCCAGGCAGTTCGTGCCTCTTGATGATGGAGGACGTGGCCTGGGACGATTACGACCGCTCCGTAAGCCAGAGAGCCTGCTCGGAACCCTTTGGACACACCTTCCGAGCAGGTGACCCACATGGAGGTCAAACATGCTGTTCGGTGATGTTGAGGGTCGTTCCGCGCAGCAGGGTTACCGTTCCTGTTCGGAACCTCTCCGCAGTTGTTCGGTAGCGGAGGAACAGATGACCTGCTCGAGGTCATACCGCCACGAGGCTTGACAGCGTCCGATCAAGGTGGCGGTATCTTGAAGATCTTCACACAGTCTTGGGAGGGACGTAACCCGTCGGAATGGGGCCACGTCAGCTGACAAGACACGCGAGGGCCGTAGTGGACCATCATGGGCCTAGGTGGCCAGATTTGGCCACCACAATTTTACATATCCACCATAAGCCCTAGGTACACAAGGCCGAGGGGGTATTGGATATAAGATATCATTGAAAGGAACATTAAAGTTGATCATCCACATACATTCATTAGTTGTATATGTCAATAATACGACAATTATGGGCACACAAAAAAACATTGACACTTTCAGTAATATATATAGATAACACAGGAGTAATTAATTTGTAACTTATTACATATAAGCGCATGGATAAACTTGCCTGTGTCAAAAAAAAAAAAAAACATGGATAAACTCACACCAACCCTTATTTTTTTTAATCCAATTTGAGATTTTTCCTATGACTAAAATTTGGAAAAGATTATCTTGTTTAATCACCCCGTACGCCCTCTTTATCAGGCCGGCCGCTTTAAGACATGCATTCCGTACAAGCGCCTTTAACGTCGGCGACCACGTGTCGTGCTGTCCGCTGACGTCATCGGCATCCTTAACTGGATTCAGAGTGGTCCATACACATCTGTCCGTGCCGCGTCGTGGCGCGGCGGAGGTCGGTGACGCTGAATGGGACGCGCGTCCCGGGTTTGGATGTCATTTCAAACCGCCGAGGTCTTGCCACGTGGTACTTAATGATCTGTATATAGTCCTGTTAGAAGCTTTACTCGCGTAAAAATTATCTTATATTTATATTTGTATGTATATTTTAAAGATGAAAGATATCACATTAACAAAAAAAATATGAAAGGTATCATGAGAGACTCACTATCACGAAGAGGTTGATATGAGAAGAGTGGCTCAATTGGTTGAATGTCTCATTCTATATTAAAAGATCAGGAATTCGATTCACAAATTTGATAGAATTATTAAATGAGTTTTAAAATATTTATAAATAAATAAGATTCAATGAATGTCTAAATTGTTTTGGATATCAAACTCCAGATATATTGTGTAATTTAATTTGGGTAACTTACAAAGATACTGCTCGATCGGCTGATGCATGACACATGATGAGAAAGATTTAGTGCACTTTTTTAGTGCAATCACTAAATCTTTCTTGACAATGATTGGAGGTTCATGTATTTGCGACAATGATTGGAGGCAAGGCGAGAGAAGATTCGGTGTGCCAAGTCAGCTAGCTAGTAGCATGCATGATATCATGTCCTCATGCTCAGAAAATGTAAAGATCTTTCTTGTGTTTTGGAATTTTCTTATCTGTACTGTTGTTGGAGGAACAGCACCGAAAACACTACAAAACACACAGGAACAACGTATGTGTGTGTGTGAAACGAATACGACTACTACCAGCTTCATCACTACTTTCACCCCTACATGACAATGTCAATGTATGCAAACATATACATTTCAATTGGGAAGTATAAAATCCTTCCATTTCGTTTCTGTTTCATTGAAATCCAAATAAGAGAAAGGCTTATTGCACTTTTCATATTGCACTTAACTGCATATGACTAACAATAAGCCCATGTGACATCCAACAATTAGATTACCACTTTATCACTCCTCATGTGAGGGGTGCCACATGGGTTATTGTCTAGTCATATTACACTTAAAGTGCAATATGTAAGTACAATAAATCTTTCTCCCAAATTAATACTAACCCCCCTTTACGCCACACGAGAAAAAGTAACAGGCGAAAAGGAACAAGTAAGAAGGGCTTTGTAATATTCCCAATCATGCCTGCAGCCCACACTTTCACTACAAAAAAAAGCGTAGATAGTGACCGACTTTTTGGTCGCAAA
>CM024753.1:62081685-62128287 GCA_014218235.1 Colocasia esculenta | reverse complement strand
AAAGACTTAGCATTTTGCTATGGGATTGATGCGACACAGATGAAACAAAATATTCAATTTAAGTTACATCATAAATTTTATTATCACCAAAATACAAGAACAAATAGAGAGTGGTTCAACATTTGTACTATGTGTCACAGCATTTAATGTGAAAATGTGAATGTGTATATGTGCAAATTGTGTAGTGCGAACATGTGAATGTGAATGTGTAAATGTGAATAATGCGAACGTGTAATGTGTAAACATGTGAAACCAATGTGTTAAAATGCGAACTTGTGATTATGATATGATAATGTTAGATTCATGTCAAAACAGCAACCTTAAGGTGTTTACAATGGTGTTTTATATGTGCATAAGTGTGTAGAATCCATATTAGGGGTATTTTCCTTCTTATGTGTGAAAATCCCATGCTAAATTTGCTATCACGTTGTGGTTAATGTAAGTGTAGCTCTCATGTGAATAATGAGTAGAAAGCATGCGGTAGGTATTTTATTTTGGAATGACATAAACCATGTATCTTGTGTTACGAATTGGTAGAAATATCATGATAGGTTGTTTCTTACATAGTTCAACCATGTTACCTGTTTTGAGTTGATGCAATTGAATGTAAGGCTTGCATGTGATGTATGTATGTATGATGTGTATGGAGTTTACTTACTGAGTCTTTTAGACTCACTCTTGCTTCGGCGTACAAGTTTAGCAGGTGACCTACTTCCTTGAAGGAGACCGTTGAGAGAGACTCCGAGCGAGGAGAATAGAGTGTTGTGGAGTCACCGTTGTTGCACCTTACTTTCATAGTATGTAATTGAAGCTTATGTAAATGTGGACAAACAATGTAATTTGAATTTTGTATTTCATTATGTGGACTTAGTTCTTTTAAATTGCTATATGGATCATGTATGTTTAATGTGGATGATGAAATAAAAGACAATAGTTCTTTTACTTCAACTACTCTGTATTCATATTTGTGTACATCTCAATCATGTGTGTTAGTGCATGGGTAAATGTCTCACTGTGACGAGACTCACTATACCTACGTGGATTGGTATAATCGTACCGGTATAAGGAGGGTCATCGCAGAGATTAGTATCAGAGCGACTGGTTGAGATTGTACATAAATATGCATAAGTCATCATCCCATTACATGCTAAGTCCTTATAGGGTTGTCCACATGTGTAGAAATGATTAATAATCAATGAAAGATAGATAAGATGTTGGGTTGAGTGTGAAGACAATTCTTTTCCCCTCATATTTTGATGATGACAAGGTGTGATTTTAATGCACAATAATTGGAACATGTTAGATGCACCACACATGTTATGACCACATTTAAAAAACATATTTCCAAACATATTTATCATTTATATTCATGATAAATCAATGGACTAATGATTTATATGTTTATTTCTCAGGGACATACAATTTCTTCAAGGGTAGTGTCGACACACCCCATACTGGTGTCGACACAATGCTCCAAGCCCTAAGCCAAAAGATGAAGAAATGGTCAAGTAGTGTCGACATTAGATCAAGTCAGGTCGACACTAGACCCAGTTCCCAGTGAGCCCTCTCAACAGGCCTGGACAGTGTGTCGACACTAAGCCAGATGGTGTCGACACGAGATGAAGTGGTGTCGACACTAGAGACCTCTCCCAGGGAAGTCAGTCTGCCAGTCTGGGATATGTGTCGACACTAGATCAAGTCAGGTCGACACACTCCGGAAACTATGTGACTTAAAGTCTATCCTGGACACGTGGCACCCTAGGGAATGGGTGGATCGGCCTTGGATCATGTGCCCACGACCCCCAAGGGTACATTTAACTATTTGGGTTATAATACCCTCCTATTGGCCATCCAACCTCAGAGAACCCTTTTTAGAGCCCTCCAGAAATCCTTTTGGTGGCAAGAAGAGTTCTCCTCCCTGTTCTTGCTCTCTGGTGATTCCTCAATCCAATTCTCATTTGTCCAAGCATGAGAAGTGGAGTTTGATCACTGAAGATGCAATTGGATCACTTCAAGGAAGCAGATCAAGTGGAAGCAGTCGATTGAGAAGACTTCAAGGAAGATCCCAAAGCTCAAGTGCAGAGTATCGGCCAGGGACTTCAAGGATTCAAGATTCTTCACAATTCAACCTTCTACAAGGGAGTACATCTGAAGAGAGAGATCATTCATACAATTCTTCATTTTCCATTTTCTCTTCTGAGTGATTCTGAGATTGTGCATGAGTTGTTGTATAAGTCTCATGAATTAACTCTTGATAGATCAGACCTATTGCTAGAGGATCTGAATCTTGTATTTCTTTCTAGCAAGTTGTCTGTGAGCCTTTGTGCTCAGTGGTTTCTGAGTCGTATACTCAGGTTGTGGTTGAGCAGTCTTGCTCAGGTTTCTAGATTAGTCTTGCTCTAGAGGTTGTGTGAGTTGTAAACTCAGGTAGTTGGAGTTGTCAGGCTCCAGTGGGTGTGGTGTACCCAAGTTTGTAGTGGATCCTCACTGTGTGAGGGGTGGATGTAGGAATCACTTGGTGTGATTTCGAACCACCTAAAATTCTCTGTGCAGTGGTTTGATTGTGGTTTGAATTCTCTTGCATTAGATGCATGCATAGGATCTTTCGAATTCATATCTAATTAACTTGTTCACACATCCGATTGCACAACCCACTTAATCACTCTTCAGATCTATGAAATCTGTTTTAATTTCTCTGATTCAAGAGTTTTTCTAAATTGGTTAAGCTTCCGCAATAGTTGGCCTAGATCTATTCACCCCCCCCCTTCTAGATCTTGTCCACATCATTTCTCGATCCTACAATTGGTATCAGAGCGAGTTTATATCTGATCTGATTTGAGTGGTTTCTAATTGTTCTGTGTGTTTTGATTGTTTGCTTGTCTGTTTGTTGAGTATTTCTTCTTGCACCATTTAAATTGCTTCAATGGATTCAAGAGGGTTCATGGCTGAGGGTCACTCTATCAATAGGCCACCCTTTTTCAATGGGGCTGACTACACTTATTGGAAGAATAGGATGCAGGTCTTCCTAAGAGCCCAAAACTATGAAATATGGAAAGTAGTCGAAGTAGGTCCCTATGAGAATAAGGGGGAGGAAGATACCTGGACTAGGGAACAGATTAGGAGGGCCACTTTGAATTATAGTGCCATGAACATGATCCAATGTGCAGTTCACCCTAAGGAGTACTCAAGAATCTCAATATGCAAATCTGACAAAGAGATGTGGGATAAACTTGAGTTACTCTATGAGGGAACATCCCAAGTGAAAGAAACCAAAGCTAACATTCTTGTCTCTCAATATGAATTATTTATGATGAAATCTAATGAGACAATTTCTGAAATGTTTGCCAGGTTTATGATCATAGTGAATGGACTGAAGGCCTTAGGTAAGGATTATTCAGATGCTGACTTGGTAAGGAAAATTCTACTCTCTCTTTCTTCAATTTGGCACACAAAGGCCACAGTCATTGAAGATTCTAAAAATTTGTCCAAAATCTCTTTGGATGAATTGATAGAATCCTTAATGACTTATGAAATCAATCTAAAAAGAAATTAAGAACATATAATTAAACCAAGCCAGTAGCACTAAAGGCCTCTTCAAGTAACAAAGACAGAATCAGGGAAAACCAATTCTGAAGAGTCTGAGTCCAATGAGGATGAGATTGCCCTCATGACCAGGAAATTCAGAAAATTCTTAAAATATAGAAAAGGAAAATTTTCTGGGAAAAAGAAATTTTCATCAGGTAAAAGAAACACTTCCTTTTCTAATGCTAACTCCAATAAGAATCACAAATCTGATGAAATTGTCATTTGTTACAGATGCAACAAGCCAGGACATATGAAGGGAGAATGTCCTGAAAACAAGAACGAGAAACACAAAAAGATTCACAAGTTCAAGAAGCCAAAGGCCATGGTAGCCACTTGGTCTGATGAAGACTCAAGTGAGAAGGAAGAAGAAGAAAAATCCTCAAGTTCTGAAAGTGAGGAAATCTGCTTCATGGCGAATAGTTCAGATGGAAAGGTAAGTACATCTTTCGAAGACTATTCAATTGAGGACTGGCAAGACGCTTATGCTGAGCTTGTTGAAAAATACTCTGTAATAAGGAAAGAAAACAAGCATCTCAAAAGAAAATAGAAAACATCATGAATAACTATTCCTCAAACAAAAGAATTTGTGAATTAGAAAATGAGGTAGCTGAACTTAATGAAGAAAAAGAAAATCTCCTGAACTTAACTGATGAGCTTAAGCTTGCCTCTCAAAAGGCCGCCATGAATTCAAAGAATGTCTGAAAAGCTGGAAATGGAAAACAAAGATAAACAACAAAAGGTTGAAGAAATCAAAACCTTGGAAAACCAGCTGAAAGAAAAAGATGAAGTCATTGAAACCTTCACAAAAGGAAAAGACAATTTGGAGGCCTTGCTGGGAGCTAAAATGAAATCAATTTCTCATGGACTAGGATCAATAAGCAAAAATCTAAGAAAGACAAATCTGGTGAGAAAAAGGATAAAACACCATTGATTAAATTTGTCAAAGGTTCTAGTCTTGAGAACACTGAAATTAAGCAAACATCAAGCAAAATAACAAAAATTTCAAAAAATCAGAACAAAAAGAAGTCAATCAGGTCGACACAGTTACCTGACAGGTCGACACCAGTCCACAAGAAGAAGGATTCTGTGACTGTTGTGTCGACACCAGTCAAGGAAAGGTCGACCTGCTCAACATCAACAAACACAAACCACAAAAACAAAAATTCAAATAAAAATTTGAAAAATAAGAAAAACTCGAAGGAAGTCATTCATAAAAACCCTTAGACCTCCAAGACAGCATATCAAGCTGAATGGACCAATTCTTGGAACCATGGTATCACAATCCATTTTGGTATCATCCTCAATTCTTCTATCCAAATTTTTTGATGTACCAACAAAACCCTTGATTCACCTCCTCATCTAAACTCTCATGTTCAAATGAAAAACTCCCCTCCTACTAAAAACAAGAACACTGGTGTTTTCATTCCTAAGGGAAAGAATAAATTGAAAAAGACAGAGAACACCACTGTAATAAAACAAAAATAAAAAATAAATCAAATTTGGGTGAGAAAAGATTTGATGACTATGTTCAAACATTCTGATGGTCCCAACACTGTTTGGGTACCAAAATCTTCTCCACTGATTGATGTTGCAGAAAGGTCGTGCACCCAATTCAAATGTGTGGTTCCTTGACAGTGGGTGTTCATGACACATGACTGGAGACAAAGCTAAATTTTCATTCCTGATTGAGAAGGAGGGAGGTTCAGTAACTTTTGGAGGTAAAAATAAAGGAAAGATCATTGGATCTGGAAAGGTTGGTCAATCTTCCTCAAACTCTGTTGATAATGTCTTGTTAGTTGATGGGTTAAATTACAATTTGCTGAGCATTAGTCAACTATGTAACAAAGGTCACAAAGTTGTATTTGAATCTGATTTCTGTAAGATAATTGACTCATCAACTGATAAAATAAATTTTTTTGGAAAAAGGGAAAACAATGTTTACATGATCAACCTCAATAAAAACTTTTCTAAAAATCTTTGCTTTGTTGCCAATAAAGAGGAAATTGCATGGACTTGGCACAAAAGACTTGGTCATGCAAGTTACAAAACAATGAATAAATTGTTAAGGTTGAATTTGGTTAAGGGTCTTCCTGAATCTTTTTCTAATATTGAAAATCAAGTTTGTGGGATTTGTGCCCAAGGAAAACAAACCAGGAAATCTTTTAAAACCTTCAATGAGGTACTCACATCTAGGCCACTAGAATTACTTCACATGGACCTCTTTGGCCCAACAAGAATTCTAAGTCTAAGTGGCAAGAGATATGGGTTTGTGATCATTGATGATTTTACCAGATTCTACTGGGTTATCTTCTTGTCCCACAAAAGTGATACTTGCCTTGAGTTCAGGAATTTCTGTACCACTGCCTTAACAAATTATTCATATAAAATCAAAAATATTTTGACTGATCATGGGGTGAGTTTGAAAACAAATTCCTTTTCTGATTTTGTGCTGAACTTCACATATTTCACAAGTTTTCTTCACCAAGAACTCCAGAACAAAATGGAGTTGTGAAAAGAAAGAATAGAACTCTTGTGGAAATGGCTAGAACCATGCTCTTTGAAATCAAGTTGCCCAAATCCTTCTGGGCTGAAGCTGTAAATACAGCAAACTATATTCTCAATAGAGCATTGGTCAGATCAAAAATCAGGAAAACCCCTTATGAATTGTTGAAAGATAAAAAGCCAATTGTGTCTTACTTCAAAATCTTTTGGTGTAAATATTTTGTACACAACAATAATAAAGAAAATCTTGACAAGTTTGATGCTAAAAGTCAGGAAGCCATCTTTCTTGGCTATTCAGAAGTTTCAAGAGCTTTCAGAGTGTACATTCTCAAAAACAAAACTGTTGAAGAATCTCCACATGTTATCTTTGATGAAAATTCCTTTTTAACTAACAATTCTAAATCTTGCAGGGAAAGTCAAGACAGTGAAGAGGATGATTTCATTGTGGACTCTTCACCAACTGTTGAGGAACTTGAAGACATTGGTGAGAACTTGAACATCCAGTCACCATCTTCAAGTGGATCAGGTAATGTTGTTCCAGATTTAAGTACCCCTCAACAGGTAATTTCTGAGCATAGAATTTTGAGAGATCACCCATTGGAAAATGTGTTTGGCAATTTGCATGATAGAGTTAGGACTAGATCATCATTTCTGCATGTTATTGATGAAGACCCACTAGTTCTAATTTCCCAAATTGAACCAAAGTCAATTGATGAAGCTTTATTAAGTTCTGATTGGATCAATGCAGTGCATTATGAACTTCATCAATTTGAAAGAAATCAAGTATGGGAATTAGTACCTAGACCTAGTGACCAAACAGTCATTGGCACTAGATGGGTTTTTAGAAATAAATTGAATGAAAATGGTCAAGTCATTAGAAATAAAGCTAGGCTAGTTGCAAAGGGGTACAATCAAGAATTTGGAATTGACTTTGAAGAATCATATGTCCCTGTAGCTAGATTAGAAGTTGTTAGAATTTTCCTTACTTTTGCATCCTCCATGAAATTTAAAGTTTATCAAATAGATGTCAAAAGTGTTTTTCTAAATAGATACATAAAGGAAAAAAAATTTGTTGAACAACCTCTAGGATTTGAAAATGAAAAACATCATAATCATGTTTTCAAGCTTCATAAGGCTCTCTATGGTCTTAAACAAGCTCCAAGAGCTTGGTATGACCGTTTGAGTTCTTTTTTGCTTAAAAAAGGATATTCTAGAGGAAACGTTGATCAAACATTGTTCACAAAAATAGTTAATAAATAAATAATTGCAGTCCAAATTTATGTTGATGACACAATATTTGGACCAACCAATAAAAGCCTGTGTACTGAATTTTCAAATCAAATGAAAACTGAATTGAAATGAGCTTAATGGGAGACTTACAGTTTTTCTTGGGATTGCAGGTTAACCAAACACATGAGGGGATCTTCCTCAGTCAAACCAAGTATGTCAAAGAACTTCTAAAAAGGTTTGACTTCCAAAACCTCAAGCATTCAAACACACCCATTGCAATTAATGCTAAGCTAGAAGAAGACTTACTTGGTAAGTCAGTAGACCCAAAGACATACAGAGGTATGATTGGGTCTCTACTCTATCTTACAACTTCTAGACCTGATATTCAGTTTAGTGTGTGTTTGTGTGCTAGATTTCAATCAAATCCTAAGGAAAGTCACATGTTAGCTGTTAAAAGAATTTTCAAGTATCTTGTTGGAACATGTGATATTGGAATTTGGTATCCTGCTGGTTGCAAGTTAGATTTGATTGCCTATTGTGATGCTGATTATGCTGGATGTAAATTAGATAGAAAAAGCACAAGCGGCTTGTGTTTATACTTAGGTGGGTGCCTAATCTCTTGGGCTTCTAAGAAGCAACACTCAGTTGCTCTATCAACTGCAGAGGCTGAGTATGTTGCAGCAGGTAGATGTGGAACTCAAATTCTTTGTGTGAAACATCAACTTCTTGATTATAACCAAGAGTTAGGTTGTTTCAATTCTATGTGATAACACAAGTGCCATAAATCTGTCTAAAAACTCAATTCAGCATTCAAGAACAAAACATATTGAAATTAGGCATCATTTCTAAGGGATGAAGTAGCAAAGAAATCCTTTGAACTCCACTTCATAGAAACTGAAAAACAAATTGCTGACATCTTCACCAAACCTCTTCTTGACAGTAGATTCTCATGTTTGAGGAGAGAGCATGGCCTTTGTAAATGTCCATTTTCTTGATCTCTCTCATTGGGTTTGGGTTGAGTGTTAGGCATTTTCTGAGGGGGAGTTCTTAATATCATCATCATCCTTTTATCTCTCTCCATTTCACTTCCATTCTTTTGACAATGGATTCTTCACCTCACATTGTGTTGAATTTCTTGGTATATCAATGGTGACTTGGAGAAGGACAAGTTATGCTTGTCTGGACACTTTCACTATGCGAGTGTATGTGTCTCCGCCAAGTACCAAGAAATGAAAATGCAATTGTTGAGGGGGAGCTTTTGTTGTTCAAAGAGAATCATTACTAATTTCAAAATACTTGCATATCTTTAGTTTGATGAAAAGTGTTTGGAATCCTCATCTCGGGGAGCTAGAGAATTCACAAGTCATTTCTTTTGAAAAATTTAACACTCTTCTTGAATTACATCAATTTCCTTACATGATGTCCTCATTTAGATGATTAGAGACTCAAAATGATTCTTTGAGTGATCTACTATATTTTTTTGTCAACTCTCATCTATATTCTTCAAAACTACATAAATTTAAATTTCTTTCAAAGACTGAAAGATAATGTGTTTGAATTTAAACATTTCTTTGTTTGCAACTGATGTTGGATATAAATGATTTCAATCTTACAAAACTCTCCAAAAACTCATAATTCAACAGAGCAATGGCACATATGCTAAGAAACTACACACCTTCACAATGAATGAAGTGCCATGTATGTCATGAGGCATTATTGCTATCTCTGTTCAAAGGGGTTCAAAATCAAAATACTTAAAAAAAATTATTGCTTTTTGATGATGACTGAGTAACTGGAAATATTGGCGTTTGATAAATGTATATTTTCATGTCAAAAGGTCATCATTTACCCCTTGAGACTTGATAATAGGTAAATCTTTAGTATCCAGGGACTTTAGTGTGTAAAAAGCATTAGTTCTTGAGTGAACAAGATTTATCACATTTGATAATCTGATTCAAAAACAAAAATGACCATCAAAGGAGAATGTTTAAAAGAATCATCCCTATCCATCATCAAGTTGTTTTTACAAAAATTTGTTTACTTTCAACACACTTGATTTCACTCTAAAAGATTTTTTATTTCTTGAATTTGAAGAATATGGTAGTTTGTAGTTGATTGTTGGATGTATTAATCCCTCAAAATATCATTTAATGGCTCAAGTCTCTGAATGATCATATCTTGTTAGATGTTGTGTAAAACTTGAATTGTGTTGAATTTCTAAAATATATGACAATGAATTTTTTAGCCTCTTAAAAATCCTTGAAATGTTAATTCCACCCATTATTTATCATTTTAAAGGTGTTCCAAGTTCACCAAATTTTCCCATTTTCACATCTCAATTTTTCATCAGGCCAGGTCGACACTACCCCATCTAGTGTCGACACACTCTTCAGCCAGGTCGACACTAACCACTTCTAGTGTCGACACATACCCCTCCCAGGGTGATTCAAGGCGTGGGCGCCGGTTAAGGTTTTTCCTGTTCCTGCGGGACACTGCACCTTCGAAACCCTTTTTCTATGCAGGTCGACCCCATGGCCGTCCCCCACCTTTGAATCCGGCAGCCATTCCACCTTCTTCCCTCCTCCAACCCATCCTTGTCTTCTTCCTTTCATTTCTTCCTCTCCATCCTCTGCTCTTCCACTCTCTCTTGCTTCCATGGCACCCAAGCAAGCCCCTCGCCGTGGAGCAAGGTCCAGGGCCACCGCTAGGCCCATTCCGGCGGAAGAAGCACCTCCTACTTAGAGGAGAAGCAAGAGGCTCCATGACCCTGCAGAGCAGCCAGGGCCTTCCTCTACATCTCCTTCCTCTGCCAAGAGAGGTAGAACATCTTCTGTTCGAGGTAGGGGGTCCGCAAACCCTAGACGAAGGATTTTGGTTTCCTCTCCTGACGCTTCTGAGGGATCATCCTCTTCATCTTCTGAGGCCACCCCTTCCAAGTCGGTTAGTGAAGGGAAGATGATTTTGAAACCTAGGGCAGTTGATTTGGCAGATACTTAGTTAGCAGCTGCATTTCCAGAAATTCACAGTTTCTTCTCATTTCAGACTTGGTTACCTTTTATCTCTGAATTTCGGATCATTTATCCTCGTCTTGTACCTATGGACTCCAAACTTAAGTCCATTGAAGCCATTCTACTTCCTATTCCTCCTCCTCCTCCTGCCTAATGTATCTTATTTTGATGATGTCAAAGGGGGAGAAAGATAGAAAGTTTATTTTGGAATGATGATTTTTCTATTTGGTCGATTGTAAAAACTTTCTGAAATGTTTCCTTCTTTGTGAATGAAAAGACTTTCGTTGGATGAAAGGAAAAGAAACATTTTATTCTTGAATGTGATTGAATTTTGAATGAGTGTCATGAATGAATGGATGCTTGTCAAGCTGCTTGACCTTTTGTGAAAATAGTTCATTAGTAACAATGTGTCTCTAATGTGTGCAAATTTCAAATGTTACTAAAATATTTTCAAAGGTCTTTGACAAGTGTGAATAAATAAAAAGGAAATGAAACATAGCTCATGTTTATCAATGTCTTTCAAATTGAGTGATTGAGTAACTAAAAAGATTAAAATCACATTTCATTGAAACCTTGAATTTTCATATGAACTTAATGTTGCCATCATCAAAAGGGGGAGACTGTTGGGTTGAGTGTGAAGACAATTCTTTTCCCCTCATATTTTGATGATGACAAGGTGTGATTTTAATGCACAATAATTGGAACATGTTAGATGCACCACACATGTTATGACCACATTTAAAAAGCATGTTTCCAAACATATTTATCATTTATATTCATGATAAATCAATGGACTAATGATTTATATGTTTATTTCTCAGGGACATACAATTTCTTCAAGGGTAGTGTCGACACACCCCATACTGGTGTCGACACAATGCTCTAAGCCCTAAGCCAAAAGATGAAGAAATGGTCAAGTAGTGTCGACACTAGATCAAGTCAGGTCGACACTAGACCCAGTTCCCAGTGAGCCCTCTCAACAGGCCTGGACAGTGTGTCGACACTAAGCCAGATGGTGTCGACACTAGAGACTTCTCCCAGAAGGACTGTTTTGCAGTATTCACCAGTGTGTCGACACGAGATGAAGTGGTGTCGACACTAGAGACCTCTCCCAGGGAAGTCAGTCTGCCATCTGGGATAGTGTGTCGACACTAGATCAAGTCAGGTCGACACACTCAGGAAACTATGTGACTTAAAGTCTATCCTGGACACGTGGCACCCTAGGAATGGGTGGATCGGCCTTGGATCATGTGCCCACGACCCCCAAGGGTACATTTGGACTATTTGGGGTATAAATACCCTCCTATTGGCCATCCAACCTCAGAGAACCCTTTTCAGAGCCCTCCAGAAATCCTTTTGGTGGCAAGAAGAGTTCTCCTCCCTGTTCTTGCTCTCCTGGTGATTCCTCAATCCAATTCTCATATGTCCAAGCATGAGAAGTGGAGTTTGATCACTGAAGATGCAATTGGATCACCTCAAGGAAGCAGATCAAGTGGAAGCAGTCGATTGAGAAGACTTCAAGGAAGATCCCAAAGCTCAAAGTGCAAAGTATCGGCCAGGGACTTCAAGGATTCAAGATTCTTCACAATTCAACCTTCTACAAGGGAGTACATCTGAAGAGAAGAGATCATTCATACAATTCTTCATTTTCCCTTTTCTCTTCTGAGTGATTCTGAGATTGTGCATGAGTTGTTGCATAAGTCTCATGAATTAACTCTGATAGATCAGACCTATTGCTAGAGGATCTGAATCTTGTATTTCTTTCTAGCAAGTTGTCTGTGAGCCTTTGTGCTCAGTGGTTCTGAGTCGTGTACTCAGGTTGTGGTTGAGCAGTCTTGCTCAGGTTTCTAGAGTAGTCTTGCTCTAGAGGTTGTGTGAGTTGTAAACTCAGGTAGTTGGAGTTTTCAGGCTCCAGTGGGTGTGGTGTACCCAAGTTTGTTAGTGGATCCTCACTGTGTGAGGGGTGGATGTAGGAATCACATGGTGTGATTTTCGAACCACCTAAAATTCTCTGTGCAGTGGTTTGATTGTGGCTTGAATTCTCTTTATGTTAGATGCATGCATAGGATCTTTCGAATTCATATCTAATTAACTTGTTCACACACTCCGATTGCACAACCCACTTAATCACTCTTCAGATCTGTGAAATTTGTTTTCAATTTGTCTCTGATTCAAGAGTTTTTCTAAATTGGTTAAGCTTCCGCAATAGTTGGCCTAGATCTATTCAACCCCCCCCCCCCTTCTAGATCTTGTCCACATCATTTCTCGATCCTACATAAGAAAGTGGTTAGGGACTAAATAACGTAGTTTCTAATAGTGATTAAATTAATTGCAGCTTATGGCTTCACGCAGTAGACGTGGTGGTGTCCCTACTCGTGATGGCGAGCAGAGGAGAGATGGCTTAGGCGTGAGGAGCAGATTGAGCAGCAGGCCCCGGCACCTCAGGGTTCTGTACTTCCCCCACCGCCACCAGTGGATTATGGAGTGTTCATGCAGGGTCTAGTGCAGGCCATGCAGACGTAGGCCCACACCCATGCTGCACTCCAGGCTCAGATGGAGGCTCAGGTTGGAATAATAAAATAAAGAGTAGTCTGTTTTATTTAATTGCATGATATTGCGTTGAATATGCATTGTTGTTGCTTGTTGTAGCAGGCCCAGGTTCCAGTTCCCCAGGCTCAGGACCATGGTGGACCCTCCATCATGGAAAGATTCAAGAGGATGTTGCCACCCTCTTTTAAGGGGGAGAGCGACCCATTACTAGCTGATAGCTGGATGAGGGAGATCGAGAAGATCTTCTGGGCTATTAGGTGTGCGGACGAGGACAAGGTTACTTTAGCCACCTATATGCTACAGGTATGTGTTAGTTTTATATGCTTGACTTATCCTGTTAAATTAGAGCCGTTAGTTGGTGCTTATGAAGGTTGTGTTGCAGGAGAGAGCTGATGTGTGGTGGGCTTCCTTACTGCATACCCAATTCGAGGACAGTGCTATTGACGTTGCTTGGGACGAGTTCGTGAGGCTCTTTCGGGCCAAGTTCGTCCCCGAGCATATCCAGGACAGGATGGAGCAGGAGTTCCTTTCCTTGACTCAGGGCTCCATGACTGTACTCGAGTAGAGGCCAGGTTTGAAGAGATGCAGAATTCCCTAAATGGTAATCTAGAAGGGGAGTTGAATAGATTACGGACAATTTAAAAGCTTAACGCCCTCTTTTCGCAATAGCACAGACAATTAAGGTGTTAGCAATGATCAGACTATGTGTGGATGTGTGTGAGTGATTGATAGATGATAAGCAAGTACTCAAATGTGTATTAATGTGTCGTGCCTACCAAACATCTAACGCAAATTCGTGCAAACCACGAGACACGTAGATTTTACATGGTTCGGAGTACACAACTCATGTATCCTACATCCACGGGCCACACACACACGCAAAATCACCTGCTTATGAGCTAGTTCACGAACTACAACTCACACACGTGTTTATCTGATGTGAACCCACGATCAGATTAACACACACACACGTGTATCAAGCACAACAACCGCTTGAAACACCACACACACACACAAGTATGGAATAGAAAGAATAGGGAAGGGTTTGAGAGTTGAAGAACAAATCCAATAAGCAAACTCTTCCTCTGAACGTCCTCCTGGAGTCCAAGCTTCGACTTTGAGATCAGATGTTGATGTAGATGCTTGAATCCAAGACGTACGGACTTTACCTTCCGCTCTAAAAGTCTTCCGTTCTTGGTTCTGGGCAGTAGGTTGAAGCAGAGCAGCAGAACAAGGCTTCTTATGAGAACTCTTTAGGGTTTTTTCTTGGAGGCTGCTTGTGTATAAGATTTGTTGCAAAAGGTTGATTATATATGAGTGTTAACATATGGAGAGTCGTACTCTATAGAAACACTAAGTTTGGCAACTTGCAAAACTTCCCGTAATATGTTTTCCGTTTGTCTATCGAAAGGTCTTGCACCCGCTGTCGACAGGCGAAGATAGCTTGTGAGAGCCAGAAGGCTGAAGGCTCTGACTGTGTGCATCTGTCGACAGGTGGTCTGTTGCTGTCGACAGGCGCAGGCCTTCCAGAGCTTTTGATCTTCGGACTGGTTGCATCTGTCGACAGGGGAACTCCTGCTATCGACAGGCAATGCCTTGGCAGAACTGGTTGCTTTCTGACTGATTGTATCTGTCGACAGGTCCTTGCTTGCTGTCGACAGGTACCTTGTCTTTTGACTTTTACTTGATCTTTCAAGCTTGTTTTTGGCACATGTCTTGCATGGTATATCTCCTACAAAAGTAAACATAATTAGTGAGATATTATGAGCATAAAATCAAGCATTGTACCAAGTTGTTATGACAAGTTATTATTTGAAGATCTCATGCATTTAAAACTCAATTCACATTGTTTATCACTTGTTTGCATTGTACATCATTGCACATCAATGTTCATCAATGTTCATCATCAAAAACATGTTGTATTGATTAATTAGAATGTGAGAACCCAACATTCTCCCCCTTTTTTATGATGACAAAATTAATCAATTAATGCATAATTGAGTTTTTCTCCCCCTTTGGACAACATCCAAAAGCACACCATAGACACAAGTAGAATGCACAGAGCAAAGATTTTCATTGATTTTCATGAGTGCATACATATGACATTGGGTGGTAAGAAAGGAAATAAGAAGTAAAGGGAAAGTCATGGCATGATGACCATAGAAAAAGCAAAAGTACATTAAACATGACATGAATAAAATGAAACTTAGACTACAGGACTAGACCTAATCCTAGACAACTAAGCTATCTAAGCATCTTCATCAGCGAGCTGTGAAGGAGCCGGTTGATCAGCATGACGCTCAGGAGCAACGTGGTCCAGACGTGAATCTAGAGCTGCAATGCTAGATTCCATAGTATCCAATTTTGCATTGAGGCTTTCAAAACCAGTGATCATCTGAAGTTGCAACTGAGCTAGCAATTGATGGATGGACGGCTCAGTAGCACCAACAGTGACATCTCCCGGAGCATCAAATGACTCAGTGTGGGAGTCATCTTCAGCATCTTCCTCAGCTTCATCTTGATCTTCATTTACCTCTTCAACACCAACACCAATCTCTTCAGCTACAGCTGCTCCCTTGCCCTTGAGATCTCTTGAAACTATCCCATCAACTAGCTTGTAGCCCACCCTCTAAGCTGCGGTGAGGTCATAGGAGCTACGGGAAGAAAGATCCGTCATCTCCTCCTGTGGGATGTGGATGCCAATAAAGAGGAATAGAGATGTGAGTTGGCATGCATAGGGCATTGATCTCTTTGAACTTCGAACACACTGGCGAAAGATAGAGAGCATGAGGAGTGGAAGGTTGATGAGTTCAGTTTGGAGGAATTGGTGAAGCAGAGACTTGTGAAGGGAGGTCACAAGTTCACGGCTTCCATCCTTTGGAACAATTAGTATGGTGAAGATGTGGTGGATTAGGCGATGAAGTGGAGGGAAAGAGTTGGCATTCAAATGCATACAACTGGTGGGGTCGTAGGGCTGCCGAACGATGAGAGTGTGGAACTCCTCGAGAGTTGGATTAAAGGTTTTGATGTCAACTCTTGTATTGGGGATTTGAAGGGCAGTGGATAAAAGGTTTGGAGTTACAAAGAAGGGAGTGTCTTTGACTTTGGTGATGAGCTTGTCATCTTTGGACAACCGAAGGTTGGTATAGAAATCTGTCACAGCGGTGGGAGAGTACCACTTGTGATCATAACAGAAGGGTGCCCAACCCTGGACATCAAAAAGAGGCAGAAGGCCGGAAACATGTCCTCCAAAGAGATGAAGTCGACGTAGCATGGCTGTGCGACTTTGGTGAAGATGCCATGGACGTTGAGGAGTTGAGATTTGGCGGGATCACGAGCTCCGGCAAGCAATCCTCCTCCGGTGCTTCGTGCGATGCTCAGTGGTCGCCCTGGAGCCCTGGCCTGTTTCGGGAGATCTTGCACGGCGACGAGATGCCATCTTCTTCGCCGTTGGAGCCATGAGATGATGATCCTCGTGTAGGAGGGAGAGGGTGGAGGAAGAAGAGACACAGAACAGAGAGAATCCGCAAGGGAGGCGGGATCTCTGCCTGCGCCCTGGAGAGGGAGGGTTTTTGGGGTGGAAGGAGGAAAAGGGTTTTTAGAAGGAGGTAGAAGGGGGAAAGGGGTGTGGGATCCTTTTTAAAGAGTTTAGAAAGGATTTGAAAGGTTGGTCCCACAAAAACCCAGTTTAAACCCTTGCCCTTTGGACTTCCCGTTTGGGTCTGGCCGTCTGCTGTCGACAGGGCCCTTGATGCCTGTCGATAGGCATATGCAGAAAATGGCCAATTTTGAAAATTTTGGTGGTTTTTTGAACTGAAGCTCTGAGCAATGTCTTCTAGGTGTTAGATGAAGGTGTATAAGAGGTGAATCATGTATGTTAACCTACCATATACAAGGATATAATAAACCATATCATTTTCCTCAATGGTTTTAACATAATACCCAAAGAATTTAAGGTTAAAGCATTAAGAAAACACTCACGTAAATAAAGAACAATGCACACTCACCCTTCGTTGTATAAATGCAATGTAAGACAACACAATCCCCATTTTGTTGATAGGCAAATGATGCATGAAATGATATCTATATGTCAAGACAATCACAAGACCAATGACCTTGGAAATTATGACTCAGTGGAGGCTTCACACTTTTTTTTTTGTGTAATTTAGAAAAACAATGGGAGGAAATGGTACTTAAGAAGACGTCACACCTTTTGACGTGAGGATAAACATTACAAGTGCCCATACCCCCAGTTACTCAGTGGAAGTTTCTATCATACCGTTGTACAGAGATGATGAGTTAGCCTTTTGACGCGAGGGCAGACATTTGTGATGCCCATCACCCCGGTTACTCAGCATAACCCAGCATTGCTCTATATTCATCCCAATGTAAAGTTGATTTTCATTATTTATATTATTATTTTTTTGTTTTTGTTGTGAAAGATTTTTCAGAAATAGGTAGCGTTCTCCAAGTATTGTTGTAAAAGCCAATATCAAGTAGGTGATATGATTACCTATCAATATTAGACATGCACTTTCATGACCAAAAGGCTTATCAAGTAAATTGAGACTATGTTTGCCCACAAAGAATTAATGTAGAGGAGTGAGGTGGATATCCTTTAGAGTTATGAAATGTTTCCTAAATGATAGAACATAAATCCAAACATGAATAGTATGTGAAAATCATAGTGGTATAAAGAATAGATTAAATATCATTTGTATATAGTGTGGTCAACATGCATTAACACCTTATAGACACCTTATATGTTAATCATGAAGTTGCTCACTGAATGGGTGAAGAAATAAGTAGGAAATTCCAAAATTCAGGTTGTCTGTCGACAGGGAGGAAGGGCCTGTCGACAGGAGCACACAGACAGAAGTTGGAGAATTCGGGGAGGCAAAAACTATGTGCATCTATCGACAGCAGGTAGAGGGCCTGTTGACAGATGTACACAGACAGAAGATTGAGAGTTCTGTCTGGGCTGAGCTGTCGACAGGGCCCATGTAGCCTGTCGACAGGGACATGTTCAACGCAGTTTTAAGGGTAGAATGAAGGTCTGAAATGATTAATGGTTGTGAGGGAGTTGAGATGGACAAAAGTTAAATGATTTCCTTCACATTTGCTTCATCTAACCCTTACTTGCTCCCCCATAATGTGTGCCATTTGATACAAAAGGACTCAAGTTCATGAAGATAATATGCACATAAAGACCAAGCAATTAAGAACACCAAGCATGTAGAAAGACAAACCAACAAGTGTTTTCAACATTTTAAAGAGAGTTTTGAATAGGCAAAATTGTAAAGAAATGAATTTCAAATGTAGAGTACATGTCCCTTTTATGACACATGACTATGGACACTTGGCGGAGAATATTTCTCACGCATAATGAGAGTTTCCAACAAGCATGACTTGTTCTTCCACACATCACCATTTGATATACCTCACAGTTAGTGCACACAAGGGACAGATGCTTAACATTTGTGTTAAGTTTCATTGCAATTTGCACAACCCCAACTCTCTTCGCAATGTGGTGAATCTATCTTCAGCTAGAGGTTTGGTAAAGATATCAGCCAGCTGTTTCTCTGTGGGTATGAAACTGATTTCCAATGATCTATTGGCTACTTCATCTCTCAAGAAATGATGACGAATTTCTATGTGTTTCATCCTTGAATGTTGAATGGGATTCTTTGATAGATTGATTGCACTAGTGTTGTCACATAGGATAGGTGTGCATCCAATATCGATGTTATAGTCACACAACTGACTTTTTATCCACAACACTTGTGTTGCACAACTCCCTGCAGCAACATATTCTGCCTCTGCAATAGAGAGTACAACCGAGTGTTGCTTCTTGGATGCCCACGAAACTATGCAACCACCAAGCATTTGGCAATAGCTACTAGTGCTTTTCCTGTCAATTTTACAACCAGTGTAGTCTGCATCAGAATAAGAAATCAATTCAAAACTACTACCAGCTGGATACCAAAGACCCAAGGCATGCGTACCTGAGAGATATCTGAAGATTCTCTTGACTGTAATTAAATGGCTTTCCTTTGGACTAGATTGGTATCTAGCATAAAGGCAAACACTGAATTGTATGTCCGGTCTACTTGCAGTAAGATAAAAGAGTGAGCCAATCATACCTCGAAATTGTTTGGCATCTACCGTTTACCTTTCTCATCACATTCTAGCTTAATGCTTGTGCTCATTGGTGTTGAAGCGGGCTTGGCTTGTTCGAACTGAAACCTTTTAAGCAGTTCTTTTACATATTTCTCTTGGTTTATAAAGAATCCATCTTCAAGCTGCTTGACCTGCAAACCAAGAAAAAATTGAAGCTCCCCCATTAAGCTCATCTCAAATTCACTGTGTATGTGTTGTGAAAATTCTTCACACAGTGTGGGATTAGTGGAACCAAAGATAATATCGTCCACATAAACTTGAACAATATTATGTGATTGCGAACTTTCTTTGTAAAGAGAGTTTGGTCCACCTTACCTCTTGAGTAGTTTTTGCTTACCATATAGGTACTCAGCATGTCGTACCAAGCTTGGGGTGCCTGTTTCAAACCATAGAGAGCTTTGTGCAATTTAAATACATGGTTTGGTTTGTCATGGTCCTCAAAGCCAGGTGGTTGAGAGACATAGACTTCCTCTTTTATGTAGCCATTCAAGAAAGCAGTTTTGACATCCATTTGAAATAATTTGAACTTGTTTGAACATGTATATGCTAACAAGATCCTAACTGCTTCTAGTCTAGCTACAGGTGTAAAGGATTCTTCAAAGTCTATACCAAATTCCTGATTGTATCCTTTTGCAACTAGTCTAGCCTTGTTTCTAACCACCTTACCCTCTTCATTTAGTTTTGTTAGTTATGGATGTCCTCAAGCCAATCATAACTTGTACAATCTTGTTCTTTAATAATAATAATAAGGCTTTTATATTCGTTATGTGTAATTCGTTTATCGTTTCATTATGAAGTCCATGAATATGCGCAATGGATATTAATTATGATGAGATCATAACAATGAGATTAATATCCTTTAAATGTATATTCTTAATTGTTCCTAGTCCGAGGATATCCGAGAAGGACATCGGATATCCGGTTAGGCTAGTACAGGTTGCACCTGCTCATATGATGAGGGTGGTTGGTCTCATAGTCACTTGTGTGGGGACACTAAGGTGAATCTATAGGTGCTCATTAGAGAATGAGTTCACTGAACTGATCCATTATGAATCGCTGGATGGTAATGTTACCTAACTGTCAACCAGCTAGATTCATTGTCACAGTGGCGTGATTGGTCCTTAGACCTGAGACACCAAGGACACCTTGTTGGTGGACTTCTGGGTTTTGACCTTGACTTATAGATCTCTAGCCATGAGGTCTTAATCAGTTAAGTGTTCGGATCTAGCGGAATACCTTCGAAGGTGATTGTGTGGTCAATATGGGATCGCTCGCTCTCGGTAATAGGAGAGTGAATGCTCTACGGAAGGATGCCTAATAGTCCCTGGCCAGGGCAAAACTACTTATCAGAAAAGGAGTTTTCTGATATAGTTATGCGGCATCTAAACCGAGTGAGTGAGCAATTTAGGGTTTGACAGTTGACCATACCCTAAGTGCACTCGGGAGCATTGTACGAGCAAAGGATTATAGTCACGTGGTAACTGATGATACAAAAGGTTCCTTGAATGGGTTGCTGAACCCCAATGCTTTCCAGGATCAAGTGGTGTTGCTTGGCACCCACTTGATTAGAAGCCCGGTCAATTATCGTGAGACGATATTGATTGTGTAATTAATTAAATGAGATGTTAATTAATTACCATAAGTCATAAAGAGTTATTGAGCTTATGGGCTGAAAACTGGACTAGCAGTTGGGCCTAGAGGGTCACACGCATAGAGTTTCGAGCAGACTGGGCAAGGTGTTCTTTATAGACAATGATTGGGTTTTTATGAAAAACCGCGGTGTCTATAAATATATGGTGAGAGTTAAACCCTGGGCCAAGCTCCAGGCTTAACCCTGGCCGCCCCCCTCCTCTCTCTCTCCCAGGGCGCCCCCCACCCTCTCTCTCCTCTCTCCGGCACATGGTGGAGCTGAGATCCGGGAGACGCGTGGAGAACGAGGAGATCTCATCTGCGTCCGGAGCTCACGTGGATACGTCTAGAGGCCGGACACTTGAACGGCTTGAAGCACCGGCACCTCCTGCGCCACCTCCTCCCCGGATTCGGGAGTTTCGCAACCCCACAAAGGTAAAGATCGGATCTTCCTGTGCGCGGTTTTCTCCGTTTTGTTCGATCCGATCACCAGCAACGATATCTATCTGTGGAAATCGCGTTTCCGCTACGCCTCAATCGATTCCTTACAGTGGTATCAGAGCCAGGTTGCTGGCTCGGTCGGAATCTGCATCGTATGAATGTCATTTCATGTGTTTTCGTCGATTCCCGTTCTGCATGAATCCCTAATATTTACCTCGTTCTTGGGTCGCACATGGGATGTGCACTTCCCGTTTGGTACACGGAAGTTGTTCTTGGTACCAAGGGCTTCGAGAAGAACCCATCGTGGCGTCGTTTGGCCCTCTGTAGAGGCCACACGACCCCCTACAAGAGGTCGCCGCCATACTTCTTGGACAGTCCAAGAAAAGGGGTTTTATGCATTTCTAGGGTTTTTCCTGGGTTTTCTGGGTTCTTGGGGGCGTGGCAGCGATCTCCCGCGCGGCGGCGCCGTCCGCGGCCGCTGGAGGCGGCGCGGGGGCCGGCGGGGCCGCCCTCCGCCGAGAATGGCGGCGGCTAGGGTTTCACCCAAGCCGCGCGCCCCTCCGTTCAGGCGAGGGGGCGACCCCGCGGGGGCCGCCTGCGGGCCGCGCGCGGATCGCGCGTGGATCCCGCGCAGGTCCGCCCGGGTAAGTCGCGGGCGGACCCCCGCGGGTCCCTAGCGGGCCACGATCGGATCCGCCCGTGCCGGATCCGACCGGCCCTTTTCCCCCCCAATTTTTTTTTTAAGTTTTAAAATTGTTTTAAATTGTTTAAACACCAGAAAAATTCTTAAAAATTCCAGAAATTTTGAAATTAGTTTTAAGAGTTTTAAAATTGTTTTTAGCTCTCTGTAAATTAATTTTCAGATGTTTGACCCAATGTTTAATTAGTTTAAGGGAATTCTAAAATTGTTTTAGTTATTTCCTACCATCTAATTATGCATGTTAATTAATTTAAGAATGTGATTCTTGTTAAATTAATTAACTGTAAATTTTGGCGGATTCATGCAGCAACGATGAATGGCATTTATCTAAAGTTGTTTAGATGTTATCCATATTAGCTAAATTGTTTAGTTAAATGGTTTTAAAAATATTAATTATATTTTTGAAATAAAAGTTATTTCAGAAGTAATTATGTGATGATTGCTTATTGATGCATGTGATGTGTTGATGTGTGGATGGATGATCATGGACTTAGATGTCATGTGATGATTTTATGGTTAATGGCATGTGATGTATTTATGAGGACTGCGTGCCTCCCTCTCTCCCTCTATTAATCCGGGTTGTACATTCTATCTCCCACCTGTTATGTACTCCCCTTGACTTGTTCAAGGTTTCTTATTATTATCTGATGTACATTTATGGGCCTGCGAGCCCAATTTAAATATTACTTGTAATATAAGAAGCGGATTGGCGGAGATGGAGGAGAGTACCATGCAGGACCTTCATGGAGATAAGTTACATCAAGCTAAAGCATCAGATGCGGGGCTACCATTTGTTCACCATTTTGTGGATTACCAACTGGCTCTGGTAATGCCACTTTAGGTTAAAGTCCATGATCATCCATCATTTTCTTCATATATATGATATGTTGGAATGTGCTATGATATATATAATTAAATATATGATATTCCAAATTCTATATATCATAGCACGCAGATATAGAGACCAAGATAAAATATGTCAAAATCCCTCCACGTTCAAATTTTAAGCCGTAGCGTAATCATGAGAATGAATTGCGTGGCCCTCCATCATTATAGTTTTAAGATTGCCATTAGATCGGGCAAGTTTGTTGTGCTATCCACAAGGCTTGCCAAATCTGATGACAGACTAAAACTATGGCATAGTGATGTCTTAAACGGGGTAGAGGAACGGTGTAGCTTTGTTGTGCTATCCACAAGGGCTACATCTAATCTATGCTCGTTACGTAATGATGGTACTGCTTAGACTGGATTTATGACTTGTTGTGCTATCCACAAGGTCATTAAATTCAGGGGCCAAAATAAGATCAGATATTGCAAGAGTTGCAAGTGTCAGGGTTGACCGCTTTCAGATCATAGTATGGTTTGTTGTGCTATCCACAAGATCATGCTATGAGTCTGTGAGATTCCGATCCCCGCTAGGAGACCGTCGGTGTCTCCCATTCTGTATATCTGAGGGTTATACAGTCTGCCGGAAAATAGTGGGAGCTAATATTGATTAAAGTCTTAATCTAGATTTAATTATTATTATGAACATCTGCTAGTTGTGTTTACATTTCCTTTATAGGCAAAAATGTCATCGGGTAACCCACTCTGTGGCATACTGGATGCCAACAAGTTGACAGGCCCGAACTACTCGGATTGGCTCAGGAACCTGAAGATTGTCCTCAGGTCTGAGCGCATTGCCTATGTCCTGGAAGGTGAGATCCCAGTTGAACCACCCCTTGAAGCACCTGAAGGGAAGTACTTGAATATGCGAAGCGGAAGGAGGATTCCACTCTGCCCCAATGCTACATGCCTGCCTCAATGAGCAATGAGTTGCAAAGGCAGCATGAGAACATGGATGCTAGATCCATCATGCAGCACTTGCAAGAGCTCTTTGAAGAGCAGAGCAGGGTAGAGAGATATGAGATATCCAAGGCCCTGTTCAGAGCTCGCATGGCAGAGGGGTCTTCAGTACAATCTCATGTGCTGAAGATGATAGAGTGGATTGAGAGGCTCGAAGGGCTTGGTTTTCCTCTTGACAAGGAACTAAGCACAGACCTCATTCTCCAGTCACTTCCAGATTCATATTCCCAGTTCATTGTGAACTTCACATGAACAAGATTGAGGTGAGTTTAGCTGAGATGCTCAACATGCTGAAGACTGCTGAGGGCAACCTTAAGAAGGAAAAGCCCACTATTCTCATGGTTGGAAAGTCCAACAAGAAGAGGAGATCAGGGCAAGCCTTTAAGAAAGGCAATGCAAAGAAGCAGTCTAAGCAGAAACAAAAGAGGACATAAAAAGGAGAAGAAAAGGGCGAGTGCTTCCACTGCAAGAAAAAGGGGCACTGGAAAAGAAATTGCAAGACTATCTTGCAATGAAGGCTTAGGAAAAGCAGAAGCTTGGCGAAGTTTCAGGTATCTATATGATAGATCTTCACTTGTCTATTAGAGATTCCACATCTTGGGTTTTAGACACTGGATGTGCTTCTCATGTCTGCAATGATGTGCAGATGTTGACAAGTAGAAAGGAAGCTGAGCAAGGGCGAGGTGAACTTGAGGCTTGGAAACAGCGCAAGTGTTGCTGCACATACTGTGGGGACAGTGAAGCTCAAGTCACCCTCAGGAGATTTGCTTTTATTAGATGATTACTACTTTGTGCCTAGTATCATTAAGAACATTATTTCTGTTTCTTGTTTAGACAGAATTGGATACAAGTTTACCATTAAGAACAATAGTTGTTCAGTTTATTTGAGAAATAAACTAGTTGCTTTAGCAAATTTGGTGAATGGTTTGTATCTACTTGATGTTTCTTGAAAATCTCCATGTTGATGTTTCTCCTAAGAGATGTAAGAATAGTGTGAACACTGCCTACTTATGGCATTGTAGGCTTGGTCACATTGGCGAGAATAGGCTTCAAAAGTTGCATAAGAATGGATACTTAGATCTATTTGATTATGAATCATATGCAACTTGTGAATCCTGTTTAATGGGTAAGTTGACCAAATCTCCATTTAGTGGACATGGAGATAGGGCCAAGGACATATTGGAACTAATACATTCGGATGTATGTGGTCCAATGTCTACCCAAGCCAAGGTGGCTACTCATACTTCATTACATTCACGGATGACTACTCAAGGTTCGGATTTGTTTACTTAATGAAGTACAAATCTGAAGCCTTTGGGAAATTCCAAGAATTTAAGAATGAAGTTGAGAAACAAACTGGAAAGAGTATTAAAATCCTACGGTCAGACCGAGGAGGTGAATACTTAAGTACAGAGTTCACACAATTCTTAAAGGACAATGGTATCCTTTCTCAATGGACTCCTCCCTATACACCACAGATGAATGTGTATCGGAAAGGAGAAATCGTACCTTGTTGGACATGGTGCGATCCATGATGAGTCATTCATAGTTACCAGTTTCCTTATGGGGATATGCGCTAGAGTCAGCGGCATATCTGCTGAACAGGGTTCCCAGTAAATCTGTGTCTTCCACTCCATATGAGATATGGAAGGGTAGAAAGCCTGATTTTAAACATGTTAAAATCTGGGGCTGTCCTGCCCACGTGAGGAGACATGACCCAGATAAACTGGAATCCAGAACCGATAAGTGCAGGTTTGTTGGATACCCAAAAGAAACATTTGGGTACTACTTTTACCATCCTGGTGAACAAAGAGTGTTTGTCGCCAGGAGAGCTGACTTCTTGGAAGAGGAGTACCTTACCCAAGAGGACAGTGGGAGTAAAGTAGATCTAGAAGAGGTTCTAGATCCACAATTGTGCAAAGTCCACCAGGTGAAACATCGGTTCCGGAACCTGTTCAGATATACACACATTCAGCGTAGGTCTGATAGAGTACCTACAGCCTGAAAGATATGTTGGACATATCAGTGAAGGCATGTCTTATGATGAGGATGATGATCCAAAGACCTACCAAGAGGCTGTTGATTGTCCTCAGTCAGGGAAATGGCGAGATGCCATGAATTCTGAGATGCAGTCCATGTACACCAACCAAGTTTGGAATTTGGTAGACTTGCCCGAAGGTATTGTACCTATTGGGTGCAAGTGGATCTTTAAGAGAAAGATCGGTGCAGATGGACAGATCGACACTTATAAGGCAAGGTTGGTGGCAAAGGGCTATCGTCAAAGGCAAGGAATTGACTATGACGAAACTTTCTCACCAGTTGCTATGATAAAGTCGATCAGAATTCTTCTTGCCATTGCTGCATACTTTGATTACGAGATCTGGCAGATGGATGTAAAACCGCTTTTCCTTAATGGAAACATTGAGGAGGAAGTGTATATGATACAACCTGAGGGTTTTACATCCAAAGAGTGTCCAGACAAAGTATGCAAGCTTCAAAGATCCATCTATGGATTGAAGCAAGCTTCTCGTAGTTGGACATAAGGTTTGATGAGGCTATCAAATCTTATGACTTCATTAAGAATGAAGATGAACCATGTGTGTATAAGAAAATCAGTGGGAGTGCTATCACTTTTCTCGTACTTTACGTTGATGACATCTTACTCATTGGAATGATGTAGGGATGCTATCATCAGTAAAGCTTTGGTTGTCAAAGAACTTCTCCATGAAGGATTTGGGAGAAGCATCCTACGTATTAGGAATACGTATCTATAGAGATAGATCTAAGAGGATGCTTGGCTTGACCCAATCCATGTACATAGATACCATTGTCAAAATGTTTGGCATGGAAAATTCCAAGAGAGGTCTCATACCTATGAGACATGGGATTATTCTCTCTAAGGAGCAGTCTCCTAAGACTCCTGAAGAGAGGGCAGCCATGGATAGAGTCCCCTATGCCTCGGCTATAGGGTCTATCATGTATGCCATGCTATGTACAAGGCCTGATGTGGCATTTGCTCTAAGTGTTACGAGCAGATATCAGGCAAATCCAGTGAAACACACTGGATGGCTGTGAAATGTATCCTTAAGTACTTGAGAAGGACTAAGGATATATTTATGGTCTATGGAGGAGGGGACTTGAAACTTCAGGCATATACTGACTCGAGTTTCCAGTCAGACCCAGATGATAGCAAGTCTAGATCTGGGTTTGTGTTCACTTTGAACGGGGGTGCAGTGAGCTGAAGAGTTTCCAAGCAAGAAACCACTGCAGACTCGACGACAGAAGCTGAGTACATTGCTGCAGCTGAAGCCACCAAGGAGGCAGTGTGGATGAAGAAGTTCATCACCGACCTTGGTGTGGTGCCAGGTGACTCTGATCCAATCCCATTGCTGTGTGACAATAATGGGGCCATTGCGCAGCGAAGAGCCGCGGTCTCATCAAAGTCGAAGCACATTCTGAGGCGATTTCACCTGATCAGGAGATAATCACTAGAGGAGATGTACTGGTGGAAAGAGTTCCTTCAGTCGACAACATTTCTATTGACGAAGCCTCTGTCTCAAATTGTGTTTGAGCGCCACCTTGAGTCCATGGGTTTAAGGCTTAAAGGTGATTGGCTTTAGTCCAAGTGGGAGATTGTTAATTATGGATGTCCTCAAGCCAATCATAACTTGTACAATCTTGTTCTTTGATAATAATAATAAGGCTTTTATATTCGTTATGTGTAATTCGTTTATCGTTTCATTATGAAGTCCATGAATATGCGCAATGGATATTAATTATGATGAGATCATAACAATGAGATTAATATCCTTTAAATGTATATTCTTAATTGTTCCTAGTCGGAGGATATCCGAGAAGGACATCGGATATCCGGTTAGGCTAGTACAGGTTGCACCTGCTCATATAATGAGGGTGGCTGGTCTCATAGTCACTTGTGTGGGGACACTAAGGTGAATCTGTAGGTGCTCATTAGAGAATGAGTTCACTGAACTGATCCGTTATGAATCGCTGGATGGTAATGTTACCTAACTGTCAACCAGCTAGATTCATTGTCACAGTGGCGTGATTGGTCCTTAGACCTGAGACACCAAGAACACCTTGTTGGTGGACTTCTGGGTTTTGACCTTGACTTATAGATCTCTAGCCATGAGGTCTTAATTAGTTAAGTGTTCGGATCTAGCGGAATACCTTCGAAGGTGATTGTGTGGTCAATATGGGATCGCTCGCTCTCGATAATAGGAGAGTGAATGCTCCACGGAAGGATGCCTGATAGTCCCTGGCCAGGGCAAGACTACTTATCAGAAAAGGAGTTTTCTGATATAGTTATGCGGCATCTAAACTGAGTGAGTGTGCAATTTAGGGTTTGACAGTTGACCATACCCTAAGTGCACTCGGGAGCATTGTACGAGCGAAGGATTATAGTCACGTGGTAACTGATGATACAAAAGGTTCCTTGAATGGGTTGTTGAACCCCAATGTTTTCCAGGATCAAGTGGTGTTGCTTGGCACCCAACTTGATTGGAAGCCCGGTCAATTATCGTGAGACGATAATTGATTGTGTAGTTAATTAATATGAGATGTTAATTAATTACCATAAGTCAATAAAGAGTTATTGAGCTTAATGGGCTGAAAATTGGACTAGCAGTTGGGCCTAGAGGGTCACACACATAAGAGTTCCGAGCAGACTGGGCAAGGTGTTCTTTATAGACAATGACTGGGTTTTTATGAAAAACCACGGTGTCTACAAATATACACTGAGAGTTAAACCCTGGGCCAAGCTCCAAGCTTAACCCTGGCCGCCCCCCTCCTCTCTCTCTCCCAGGGCGCCCCCCACCCTCTCTCTCCTCTCTCCAACACATGGTGGAGCTGAGATCCGGGAGACGCGTGGAGAACGAGGAGATCCCGTCTGCGTCCGGAGCTTGCGTGGATACGTCTAGAGGCCGACACTTGAACGGCTTGAAGCACCGGCGCCTCCTGCGCCACCTCCTCCTCGGATTCGGGAGTTTCGCAACTCCGTAAAGGTAAAGATCAGATCTTCATGTGCGCGGTTTTCTCCGTTTTGTTCGATCCGATCACCAGCAACGATATCTATCTGTGGAAATCGCGTTTCCGCTGTGCCTCGATCGATTCCTTACAAGTTTATTCCTAAAGACCCATCTCGTCCTGTGACAGAAATTTCAGGGGTTCTAGGAACTAAACTCCAGACATTATTTCTTTGAAACTGCCCAAGCTCCTCATGCATGGCATCAATCCAAGAATTTTCTTTTAGTGCTTCTTCAACAGTTTTGGGTTCCACTTGAGATACAAAGGCTAAATGATCATGTTTAACTATTTGATTGACCTGAGACCTAGTTTGAACTGAATCATTTATGTTACCTATGACATTCTCAAGTGGATGAGCTTTAGAGTACCTCACATTAGTGATTGTTGAAGGCCCGGGTTGATCCTGCAATTGAGGAGGATGTTCTGGAGGAGGGGTGGCTGGAGGACTTTCATCTTGAGGTTGTTCTTCTTGTTGTGGATCTTCAGCAGGAACTTCATCATGATTTCTGATCAAACAACCGTCATCTTCATCATCGTACCTGCGAAGAAATCCACTCTTTCCTTTTGAAACTTCTTGAGTTTTTCCTTTTTCTTTTCTTTGAAGTTCCTCAAGTGTTGTCCCTTCCATGTCATCAAACCTGTAGGAATTTAGAATGTTAGGCTTGATTTGAGATTCATCAAAAATGACATGTGGAGTTTCTTCCACAGTTCTAGTTTTCAGATTGAACACCCTATATGCTCTAGAATGTTCAGAGTATCCAAGAAAAATACCTTGATCGCTTTTGGCTTCAAACTTGTCCAAGTCATTTTTATCATTGTTATGTATAAACACCTTTGAACCAAAAACTTTAAAGTACCCAATGGTGGGTTTCTTACCTTTCAGAAGTTCGTAAGGAGTTTTCTTGAATACGGGTCTTACCATGGCTCGGTTGTGGATGTAGCAAGATGTGTTTACCGCTTCTACCCAAAAGGTTCGTGCTAATTGATTCTCGACCAGAAGCGTACGAGCCATCTCCACCAAGGTTCTATTCTTCCTCTCCACAACTCCATTTTGCTCGGGAGTTCTCGGGGAGGAAAACAGGTGATCTATACCTTGGTTCCTGCAAAATTCAGAGAAGGAATGATTGTCAAATTCTCCCCCGTGATCAGTGCAGATGGAGCAGATTTTATTGACATTCCCATGCTCAATTTTGTTGAAGAATTCTTCAAAAACACTTAATGCTTCAATCTTGTGAGCCAGGAATTTTACCTAGTGAACCTAGAGAAGTCATCCACAATGACAAAACCATAACGCTTGCCATTGAGACTGAGTGTTCTTGTAGGTCCAAATAGGTCCATGTGCAAGAGTTCATAAGCTTTGGAAGTACTTACTGGTGCCTTTGATTTGAAGGATTTCCGGTTTGTTTTCATGAGAACTTCTATTTGGGTTGGGATGGGAGTTAAATTCATGGCCAACCCATTAGGGTAGGTCTAGGAATCCAATTACAACACAAATTAGCTATTTTACTTATTTAATAACCCTTTTTCTATTTAGGTAATATTTTAGTTACGAATTTAGGGTATTTTCCTATTATTCTTCTTTTAAAAATCCATATTTTGTCCCAATAAATTTTATATGGTCAAAAATTTTCATTCTTGTTAAAGGAAATTTCAGGAAGACCACTTACCAACTTAAGCCTCATGATCTTGTGCAATACATTGTAACTAGCATGACCGAGCCTACGATGCCACAACGTAAGCTCGTCCTATTTGTTTGCTACAAGACACAAATTGTTATTTTTTGGATCATCTAAGTCAACTATGTAGATGTTATTCATTCTTTTTCCAGAAAATTTTAGGCTTCTTGTTTCCTTATCAAGAATTTGACATGAATTGGATTCAAAGACAATTTTATGACCTTTATCACACAATTGACTTATGCTAAGCAAATTGTGATGAAGGCCATCAACTAGTAGCACATTGTCTATAGAGTTAGAGGCAAACTTACCAACTTTACATGAGCCGATGATCTGGCCTTTGTTGTTACCTCCAAAGATCACTTGACCTCCGTCTTTTTCCACGAGCAAACTGAATTTAGCTTTGTCGCCCGTCATATGCCTCGAGCAGCCACTGTCCAGGTACCATTTGTTTTGATTGTGGGCTGCTAGGCATTCCTGCACATGTGGATCAGACGAGAGGTTTTGGTACCCAAATTACTTTGGGTCCCATTGTATCATTCATGCCAAATAACAAATGCTTAGGAATCCAAACTTGTTTGATTTTCATTTGATTTGGGTTATTCCAGCATTGTTTTTCAGTGTGCCCAACCTTTTTACATATGTTGCATGATGGTGGTTTTTGAACAACATTGTGCTTTACCTTTGTGGGAGCATGCATTGGCATTTTTCCTTTTTGTTGCCTTGAAAATTTAGCTTTAGGAGTTTGCTGTTTGTCCTGTCTTGAACTTGTTACAAATTCCTTAGATTGGCCAGGAACAAACTTGACCATTTTAGATTCTTGTTTCTTTCCCTTGGAAGGATTTTTCCTATTCTTTGAAGGGGTTCGTTTGCTTGAACTTGGGCTGGTATCAATGAAGTTTGTTAACAGATTTTTGCCAATTTCCTTTGGCTTTACTTTTTGAAACCCAATCCCATGTCTAGCAACATAAACATTTGAACCTAAAATAGCATCCAGATTTTGCTTACTTTTGACAAAACTAGATAAATCTTTTGACTTACCTTTTAAGTCATTTTCAGCTTTTTCCAATTTCTCCTTTAGCTTTTCATGCTCACTATTAAGGCTTTCAAGAGAGTTCATTAAATCATCTCTTTCCTTTTGAACTTCTTGAAATTTAAGTTTCATGTTGTCCAATTCATCACTGTGTGTTTGTTCATCAAGTTTCATCATTTCAATTACCTTATTCAAGGATTCAATTTCATCATGGTTGTTTGACTCATGAACAAGGGAATTGAATTTTTTCTTGAGTGCTTTATTTTCAGACTTGAATTCACAGTATTTTTCAAATAGAACAGTGTAAGCTTCTTCCCATTGAATAATAGAGTATGTTTCAAAGGAAGAATTTACCTCATTTGAGTCATCACTTCTCGCCATGAGACAGTGGACTTCATCATCTCCGGATGTAGCTTGGTTGTTCTGGTCGTCATCCTCATCACTCCAAGTGGCCACCATTGCCTTGGCCTTCTTGAAGGTGAATTTGTCCTTCTTAAGCTTCTTTTTGAGCTCGGGGCATTCTCCTCTCATATGCCCTTGCTTCTTGCACTCATAGCAAACAACTTCAGACTTTTTGTTAGAATCAAACTTGTTAGAAAAGTCTTTCTTTTGGAAAGGTTTAGGGTTACCTGTACCTCTCCCCTTGAACTTCAGAAATTTCTTGAATTGTCTAGTGAGCATAGCCATTTCATCATTGTCACTCTCACTAGACGATTCACTGACTTCACTTTCCTGAATTAATTCCTTTTTGGAAACTGAAGAAGTCCTCCTGGAAGCCTTCAAGGCAAGTGGCTTCCTAGGATTTTCTTCAGTTTCTTTTCTTTTAACATTCAACTCATAGGTCATCAAGGAGCCATTAATTCATCCACTTTCATTTTTGAGAGGTCTTTGGAATCTTCAATGACAGTGGCTTTGGTGTTCCAAGAGGATGGAAGAGACCGAAGTATCTTCCTCACCAAGTCACTCTCCGAGTATTCCTTTTTGAGACCTTTCAATCCATTTATGATTATCATGAATCTAGCAAACATGTCTGAAATGGTTTCATCATTATTCATTTTGAACATTTCATATTCTGAAACCAGCATGCTTACCTTTGATTCTCTTACCTCGGACGTACCTTCATAGATGAGCTCAAGCTTGTCCCACATCTCCTTAGCTGAGGTGCATGTGGAGACTCTTGAGTACTCCTTTGGGTGGACGGCGCATTGCATCATATTGAGGGCGCTCCAGTTGAGTGTCCCCTTGGCGATCTGGTCCTTAGTCCAGGTATCCTCGTCCTGAGGCAATTCATATGCTCCTTTTCTGACTATTTTCCAAAGTTCGAAATTTTGTGCTCGTAGAAACACCTGCATTCGATTTTTCCAATACGGATAGTCAGTGCCATCAAAGAAGGGTGGCCTGGTCACTGAGTGTCCCTCGGCCATATACCCCTTGTTAGATTCCATTTGACCGTGAATCTCCTGATCGTAAGATCAACCAGATAAAGTAGTAAATCGGAGAAACTCGGCTCTGATACCAATTGAAGAGATGCGGAATTCCCTAAATGGTAATCTAGAAGGGGGGTTGAATAGATTACGGACAATTTAAAAGCTTAACGCCCTCTTTTCGCAATAGCACAAACAATTAAGGTGTTAGCAATGATCAGACTATGTGTGGATGTGTGTGAGTGATTGATAGATGGATAAGCAAGTACTCAAACGTGTATTAATGTGTCGTGCCTACCAAACATCTAATGCAAATTCATGCAAACCACAAGACACGTAGATTTTACGTGGTTCGGAGTACACAACTCGTGTATCCTACATCCACGGGCCACACACACACGCAGAATCACCTGCTTATGAGCTAGTTCACGAACTACAACTCACACACGTGTTTATCTGATGTGAACCCACGATCAGATTAACACACACACACGTGTATCAAGCACAACAACCGCTTGAAACACCACACACACACACAAGTATGGAATAGAAAGAACAGGGAAGGGTTTGAGAGTTGAAGAACAAATCCAATAAGCAAACTCTTCCTCTGAACGTCCTCCTGGAGTCCAAGCTTCGACTTTGAGATCAGATGTTGATGTAGATGCTTGAATCCAAGATGTCCGGACTTCACCTTCCGCTCCAAAAGTCTTCCGTTCTTGGTTCTGGGCGGTAGGTTGAAGCAGAGCAGTAGAACAAGGCTTCTTATGAGAACTCTTTAGGGTTTTTGCTTGGAGGCTGCTTGTGTACGAGATTTGTTGCAAAAGGTTGCTTATATATGAGTGTTAACATATGGAGAGTCGTACTCCATAGAAACACTAAGTTTGGCAACTTGCAAAACTTCCCGTAATATGTTTTCCGTTTGTCTGTCGACAGGTCTTGCACCTGCTGTCGACAGGAGAAGACAGCTTGTGAAGAGCCAGAAGGCTGAAGGCTCTGACTGTGTGCATCTGTCGACAGGTGGTCTGTTGCTGTCGACAGGCGTAGGCCTTCCAGAGCTTTTGATCTTCGGACTGGTTGCATCTGTCGACAGGGGAACTCCTGCTATCGACAGGCAATGCCTTGGCAGAACTGGTTGCTTTCTGACTGATTGTATCTGTCGACAGGTCCTTGCTTGCTGTCGACAGGTACCTTGTCTTTTGACTTTTACTTAATCTTTCAAGCTTGTTTTTGGCACATGTCTTGCATGGTATATCTCCTACAAAAGTAAACATAATTAGTGAGATATTATGAGCATAAAATCAAGCATTGTACCAAGTTGTTATGACAAGTTATTATTTGAAGATATCATGCATTTAAAACTCAATTCACATTATTCATCACTTGTTTACATTGTACATCATTGCACATCAATGTTCATCATCAAAAACATGTTGTATTGATTAATTAGAATGTGAGAACCCAACAAGGTTTGCTAAGTTATCTAAGTATGCACCTCACATAGTAACTGATGAGCGCATGAAGACAAAGAAGTTTGTGGTGGGCCTTAAGCCATCACTGAGGACGAGGCTAGTGGCGTTTGATCATCTTACCTTGGACGAGGCCCTTAGCGCTCCATGTAGGCAGGAGGGTGAAATGGAGCAGTACCTCGAGGAGAAGAAAGCTTTGCAAATGAGACCTGCGGCCCCTTCCAGTGGCAGGATAAGAAAAAGGCAGTGTACCAGACACCGCAGCGTCCAGTGGCAGCCAGCAGTACTCAGGTACCTTCTCAACATTCCCCTGGTGTGAAGAAGGAGTGTCCCCATTGCGGGAAGACACACGGTGGTACAAAGTGTTGGATGGTAGCGGGAAAATGCTTGAAGTGCGGGAGCAGTGACCACAAGATCAAGGATTGTCCGAGGCTTCAGCAGGGAGTCCAGCGTGGAGCGCCAACCCCAGCAGCGGTAGCAGCAGCAGCGCCAGCTACAGGAAGACCAGAAAGGCCTCGAGCCCAAGCTCGAGTGTTTGCCCTAGCACGAGAGGACGCCGAGCAGGCAGAGCATGTCACCGAAGGTACTGTTTTACTTCTAGGTGTGCATGCTCGGGTTTTGTTCGATATGGGTGCCACTCACTCGTTCATCTCCGAGCGTTTCGCTAGGCAGTTAGCTCTAGAGTCAGGCGTAGAGTCTAAGGATTTAGAAGTCCCGTTGTCTGTACACACACCCACGGGTACGGTATCGACTGGGAAGTGTATTCCGCCGTTACCTGTGTGTATTGAAGATAGAGTCCTAGAAGGGTGTTTCTTCTTGCTAAAGATGAAGGACTATGATGCTATTCTTGATCTGGATTGGCTACAGGAGCACTATGCGTTAGTAGATTGTCATCGGAAGAGGATTGTTTTACGCATTCCTGGTGAGGACGAGTTCTCTCATCCCTTGCCAAGAAACTTGGCGGGAAAATTGGTCATCTCTGCCATGAAGGCGATGCGCATGGTAAACAAGGGTTGTGACGCTTTTCTTGCCAGCGTAGTATTAGTACCCGAGGCTGGTGAGTCACCTACTCTTGCAGAGATCGAGGTAGTGCAAGATTTTCCAGACGTCTTTCCCGACGATTTGTCTGGATTGCCACCGGATAGAGAGATAGAGTTCACCATAGAGTTGCTTCCGGGCACCTCTCCTATCTCGAAGGCCCTATATCGGATGGCACCTGCGGAGTTAGCCGATTTAAGAAAGCAGTTGCAAGAATTGCTAGATAAGGGATTCATTCGCCCTAGTGTTTCCCCTTGGGGCGCACCTGTCTTATTTGTAAAGAAGAAGGATGGATCACTTAGGTTATGCATCGATTATAGGAAGCTAAACCAAGTGACAGTGAAGAATAGGTATCCCTTACCTCGTATTAATGATTTGTTTGACCAGCTGCAAAATGCACCAGTCTTTTCTAAGATCGATTTGCGATCTGGTTATCATCAGTTGAGGATTCGGAGTGAGGATGTGTCCAAGACGGCGTTTAGAACCCGTTATAGACATTATGAGTTTTTGGTCCTTCCTTTCGGATTGACCAACGCCCCTACAGCGTTCATGGATCTCATAAACAGGGTATTTAGGCCGTACTTAGATAGCTTTGTTGTGGTATTTATCAATGATGTGTTGGTCTACTCTCCGGATGAGGCCACACACCATCTGCATTTGAGGGTAGTGTTAGAGGTTCTCCGTGAGCACAAGTTGTATGCAAAATTCAGCAAGTGCGATTTTTGGTTGCGTGAGGTTCATTTTCTTGGGCATGTTATCTCCGGTGCTGGTGTAGTAGTTGATCCAGCAAAGGTCCAGGAAGTTATAGATTGGGAGACCCCCAAGACCCCTTCAGAGATTCGTAGTTTTCTAAGTTTGGCTGGTTACTATCGGCGATTCATTGAGGGATTTTCATCCATCGCCGCCCCATTAACTCAGCTTACCAGAAAGGGGGTGAAGTTTGTGTGGTCCGAGACATGTGAGACTAGCTTTCAACTATTGAAGGCTAAACTTACTTCAGCTCTAGTATTGGTATTACCTAGTGGTTCTGAAAGTTTTGCCATTTATACGGATGCATCTCGGATTGGCTTAGGCTGTGTGCTAATGCAACAAGGAAGGGTAGTGGCGTATGCTTCTCGCCAATTGAAGGAGCATGAGTGTAACTATCCGACTCATGATTTGGAGCTTGCGGCAGTGGTTCATACACTAAAGATCTGGAGGCACTATCTTTATGGGGTCAGATTTGAGGTGTTCACTGACCATAAGAGCTTGAAGTATCTCTTCTCCCAAAAAGAACTAAACCTATGGCAGAGGAGATGGATTGAGTTCCTCAAGGACTATGACTTCGACCTTCAATATCATCCAGGGAAGGCGAATGTCGTAGCGGATGCTCTTAGCAGGAGGAGGTCTTCGCTCCAGCAGGATTGGAAGAAGTTGGAGGATGCGGCATGTTCGATGACTGAGTTAGAGCCCTTATGTCAGGCTTTTGTGGCTCAGTTGTCCCTTAGGTCTTCGGTGTTGGATGAGGTGATCGAGCAACAGAAAGCCGACCCTAGACTCCAAGAGTTAGTGGGCAAGGCAGGCATTGCTCGCGATGAGGATGGCGTGATTAGATTCCATCACCGAGTATGTGTTCCTGACATTGTAGATGTCCGTGAGCATGTTTTAGCAGAAGCTCATAGGTCGAGATTCTCTATTCATCCGGGCAACACCAAGATGTACCAGGATTTGAAAAGACTTTTTGGTGGTCTGGCATGAAGAGGGATGTAGCAGATTATGTATCTAAGTGCCTAGTATGTCAGCAAGTGAAAGCCGAGCGGCAGCGACCATCTGGTCTTATGCAGAAGATGGAAATCCAGTATGGAAGTGGGAAGCTGTCACTATGGATTTTGTTTCGAGTTTGCCTCGATCCAGACGGGTAATGACTCAATTTGGGTAGTCGTAGATAGATTCTCGAAGACTGCGGATTTCTTGCCTATGAAGAAGAAGCAGTCAATAGAGAGCTTGGATAGATTGTATGTCAGTAGCATTATTGGATTGCATGGTGTGCCGAAGTCGATCATTTCGGATCGAGATCTGAGATTTACTTCGAGGTTGTGGAAGGGTCTTCAGGATGCTTTAGGTTCAGAGCTGAAGCTCAGTTCGGCGTTTCATCCCCAGACAGATGGACAGTCTGAGAGGACTATCCAGACGCTCGAGGATATGTTGAGGGCGTGTGTGCTGGATTGGAAGGATGATTGGGAGCGCCATTTACCTCTAGTGGAGTTCGCATATAACAACAGCTTTCATGCAAGTATTGGTATGGCTCCATTTGAGGCGTTGTATGGAAGGCCTTGCATATCTCCTTTATGTTGGGAGGAGATCGGTGATAGGCAGTTGATCGGTCCGGAGTTAGTTCAGGAGACTTCTGTACAGGATAGGCAGAAGAGTTATGCCCACAACAGGAGGAAGGATTTGGAGTTCGAGGTGGGTGAGCATGTCTTTTTGAAGATTTCACCTACTCGAGGTGTCGTCAGGTTTGGTAGGCATAGCAAGTTGAGTCTCAGATTCATTGGCCCGTATTAGATTCTCAAGCGTTTAGGTAGTGTGGCTTATGAGCTAGCTTTGCCTCCGGCTTTAGCTGGCGTTCATCCTGTTTTCCACGTATCTATGATCAGGAAGTATGTTTGAGATCCGTCTTATGTTATTAGTCATGAGCCAGTGGAGATCCAGCCAGATCTGTCGTAGGTGGAGCAACCAGTAGCTATTCTTCACCGGAAGGTCCAGCATCTCTGGAACAAGAGTATTACGTCGGTGAAGGTGCTATGGTAGAACTTCTCGCGGGAGAAGGCTACTTGGGAGCTTGAGGATGCGATGAGGAAGAAGTATCCTCATTTGTTCGAGTAGTGTTGTTTAAACTTCGAGGACGAAGTTTTCTTAAGGGGGAGAGGGTGTAAGGCCCTCAAATTTGGTCCTTTTATTTTGTTGTGTGTGTAGATTCGTGCTTGTGCGTAAATATTATGTATGCATATGTAGATATCTACGTACATATTAGCTAGGTGTACTTACGTATGCACGTGTGTGTTAGTTGTAACTATTGATTGTTTGCATGGTGTAGTAGTGTGTACATTATACTACATATATTGCATGTATATATATAGCATATATATATGGTTTTCTGCATGGTTTAAGCTCTGGCCAAGAGCAAATTGGCGTCAACATGGATGGACGTCTATGTTGAGTAAACGTCCATGTCGATGGATGCCCACTATTAAGTAAATGGCCATAGATGTGGACGTCTACTTCTCTGATTTTCTGTGCACAGCAAACCCAGAAATTCTGGATTGGGCTTGCTCACCTATTGGGGAGATGTCGCCAATGGCTCTCACCTCTCCCATCATGCCTTGCGTGAGATCCCAAGCCCCATCTTATAAAATCACTACCCCTTGCAACCTGAAAGAGCTCTCTTGGCTCTTTGCAAAGAGAGAAAACCCTAGCTGAAAGAACAGGTGAAGAACTGAACTTTGAGAGCTCAGATCCAGCAATTTGAGGCTTCTTCTGACGAACTATTTCAACTGGGAGGAAGATTGGACATAGGGGAAGGCTTCCCCAACGCTGGACTGAAGGCTACTTCATCCTAGAACCCGGAGGAAGGAGTTTGTGGAGGCTTCTTGGCACTGCCCGAGGAGAGCTTCAACAACCATTTTGATCACTTTGGAGATTTTTCTAAAGGCAAGTAACCCATCCTCATTGTCCATGTGTATGTCCAGTAGGTCTTAGGTATTTTATGGGATTTTATTCGTGTCCTGGAACCCCACATTTTCCCCCATCTTTGGAGTTCGGACTGTGTTTCTGCACAGACAGGAACTTAACGGCAAGATCCCTTGCTGTTAAGATCTCCAGTTGGCGGCAGACGATGCTGCCGTTAACCTCTGTGAACGGTCAGCCTTTGCCGTTTAGTTCTTTAGGACAGAACAGGAACTGTTCTTCCTTATATATGATTATTTTCTGGATTTCTTCGCATGACGATATATTGTAAATGTTATATGCTATGTAATATAGATAATGGAATGCATTGTGAGATTTTTTGAATTTCTGTAATTAGTATAAATTGTTAGGTTTATGTGAAATACATGTTAGATAAGATCTCGGATAGGATAGCTTACTGTTCACCTGATTCGTGAAGAATCTGAATGTCATAATTTTTCTAGATCATGCGTATGTATGTAAGTCTCTATCTCGAAAATTTGGGAATTTTCCCATGATCATGTGATTTATTACAATTTCTGTACTGAAAGTAGAAAACATGTGTAGGTTCTTGTAAAACTCACAGTAAATTGTATGATGTGAAATAAATTTGGGGAAAACTTCTGTGGTAAAATGAATGATAGATGCAGGTTAGTGCACTGTCAAAACAGACCTTGATATTATGCTTCCATGATAATGGATTTATGAATGCCATGTGGTTGAATGTTTTATTTTTTGTAAATTTAATATAGTTCAGAAAAATATGAAAATTTGCATGTGTGGTCTGAAACCTGCAAATAGCCTGTGGTTAAAATCTCATATGATTTGGGCAACAGCATAGTATATTGTGGAATTTCCATGTGAAAATGATCTATTAATGCGTGCTTAACATGCTTATGGTTGGATAATGGTTTTCAGCATGATTAGAGTAAGTTGCTGAGTGTTTAAATTTTGTCAACAGTAGTATCATGTTAGGAAAAATTTTAACTATGTGCACGAGTGTGAAAATAGAAATGGTGTGTTAATTGTGTAAAATTGTGCGTGTGTTAAATCAGAAAATGTGTAAATTGTGCCGTGTGTGACACTGCTTCCATAGAGGGTTGTGGAACTGTACCGTGAAAAAGTCCCCACGGGAAGGTTCAATGTGTTAAAATCCTAAGGGCATTAGGATGAAATCCTGGAGGTGACAAGTACCACTGGTTAGGGTGGAGAGTACTTCTCTCGGTCTGCGCAGTACCAAGAGTCGTCACTGTGTTGCCTAGGTGGCGTCTATGTGTTATGTGTTATGTGATGTGAATGTGTCCTTCTAGTGGTGGTTTGGACTATGTGTCACGGCATTTAAATGTGAAAATGTGAATGTGTATATGTGCAAATTGTGTAGTGCGAACATGTGAATGTGAAATGTGTAAATGTGAATAATGCGAACGTGTAAATGTGTAAACATGTGAAACCAATGTGTTAAAATGCGAACTTGTGATTATGATATGATAATGTTAGATTCATGTCAAAACAGCAACCTTAAGGTGTTAACAATGGTGTTTTATATGTGCATAAGTGTGTAGAATCCATGTTAGGGGTATTTTCCTTCTTATGTGTGAAAATCCCATCCTAAATTTGCTATCACGTTGTGGTTAAATGTAAGTGTAGCTCTCATGTGAATGAATGAGTAGAAAGCATGCGGTAGGTATTTTATTTTGGAATGACATAAACTATGTATCTTGTGTTACGAATTGGTAAAAATATCATGATAGGTTGTTTCTTAACATAGTTCAACCATGTTACCTATTTTGAGTTGATGCAATTGAATGTAAGGCTTGCATGTGATGTATGTATGTATGATGTGTATGGAGTTTACTTGCTGAGTCTTTTAGACTCACTCTTACTTCGGTGTACAGGTTTAGCAGGTGACCCTAGTTCCTTGGAGGAGACTGTTGAGAGCGACTCCGAGCGAGGAGAATAGAGTGTTGTGGAGTCACCGTTGTTGTACCTTACTTTCATAGTATGTAATTGAAGCTTATGTAAATTGTGGACAAACAATGTAATTTGAATTTTGTATTTCATTATGTGGACTTAGTTCTTTTAAATTGTTATATGGATCATGTATGTTTAATATGGATGATGAAATAAAGACAGTAGTTCTTTTACTTCCGCTACTCTGTATTCATATTTGTGTACATCTCAATCATGTGTGTTAGTGCTTGGGTAAATGTCCCACTGTGACGAGACTCACTATACCTACGTGGATTGGTATAATCGTACCGGTATAAGGAGGGTCATCACACCTCAAGATTGATCACCGGTATAGTTGGCCTTCGATGAGGATGAACCTCTGGGAGCGCAACCTGATCTTGCGGGCTTCAGCTCGGAGTTGGAGGACCAGCCTCGATGGCGGCTACATCTACCTCAATGCTCGGCGAGGCGAGCTCTTCTATGAATATGGAATGAGAAGGGACGATGTCAGCTGAAGATGCCAGCTTGGAAAGTGCATCAGCTCGCGCGTTCTGCTCCCATGGGACATGTATGACATCAAAGTAGAGGAGACCCTCTGACCGGCTTTTCACCTGCTGGAGATATTGTGCCATGCGGGGCTCCCTTGCTTCGAAGTGTCCACTCACCTGGCTGGCGACCAATTGTGAGTCACTGAAGGCCCGTAGTCGAAGTTCTCCAAGGTGCCTAGCCATTTAGATTCCGGACAGCAGTGCTTCATATTCGGCAACATTGTTGGAGGCGAAAAAATGGAACCTCAGGGCGTATTGGAACTCTAGACCCTCCGGAGAGGTGAGAACCAAGCCTGCTCCGCTCCCTGTGACACAGGAGGATCTGTCCACATAGAGCTCCCATGGGGGCTCGTCAGCTAATGGAGGGTCCTGCTCGGCCGGAAGGGTGCATTCCACAACGAAATCCGCCAACGCTTACTCCTTGATGGCCGTTCTTGGATGGTAGCTAATGTCGAACTCTTCAAGCTCGATGGCCCATTTGATAAGCCTGCCGGAAGCCTCTGGCCACTGAAGGATAAGCCTCAATGGCTGGTCAGTAAGGACCGTAATTGAGTGGGCTTGGAAGTAGGGCCCAAGCTTTCGTGCGGCCGTAACCAGTGCCAAGGCGAGCTTCTCTGCTCGAGGGTACCTTCTTTCAGCCTCCTGAAGGACCTTGGTGATGTATTAGACTGGATGTTGTGCCGCCGCCTCTTCTCTGATCAACACTGTGCTGATGGAGTGTTCGATGACCGAAAGGTACACGAAAAGAGGTTCCCCAAGCACAGGTTTTGAGAGAACAGGTGGGGCTGCCAGATATGTCTTCAGCTCGGCGAAGGAAGTTTCACAGTCCTCGGTCCACCGTACATGCCCCCCTTGCTGTGAGGATCCTTTGGGGCCTTGCAGCAGCTTGAAGAAGTTGACGCTCCTCTCCGTTGCTCGGGACATGAACTGGTTTAGTGCTGTGAGACGTCCAGTGAGGCGTTGGACGTCGCGCACCATCTTGGGACTGTCCATCTCAAGTATGTCTTGGATTTTCTCAGGTTGGCTTCTATTCCTCTGTTTGAGACGAAGAAGCCAAGGAACTTACCCGAGCGCACTCCAAACGCGCACTTGGCTGGGTTGAGCTTCATGTTGTACCTTCGCAGAGTTGCGAAGGTCTCTTCGAGGTCGGAGATGTGGTCAGCGCTTGGAGCATCTTGACCAACATGTAATCGACGTAGACCTCCATGTTTCGCCCAATCTGTAGCTCGAACATCTTGTTGACCAGCCGCTGGTATGTAGCACCAGCATTATAACGCCCCGAAAATTTTACTTGTTAAGAAAATATAAGTAGTGTGGTTATTATACATTAGTATGGTCATTAAATTGAAATAATTAGAATGTGAGTTTAATTGATGGTAACATACGTTACCCCAGTGTCGTACACAGAGGTGCGCGCTTCCACAGGGTGACACTGAAAAATGATAACGAAATAAAAATTCGAGAACACTATAATTTCCAAAAAAATGTGGAGATCTCGGAAATATAAATGTCTGAATTTTTCGACGTACGGACTTCAAGGATAAGCCGACCAACTATTTTTCGGGTGATTTTTCACCCAGCGTAAAATAAATTCTAAAAATTAAATAAAAATCACCATAATTTGTAAAACCATTACATTAACTTATGGTTAAAATTTCAAGACAAATGGACACCATTTTAACCTGTTTACATGTGGATTATTGAATCAGCTGATTTAGGGACAATTATGGATGGATTTTTGAGGATTATTTGCTATGCCACGTGTGAGGCATTAGAGAGGCCAGCACACCTAAGTAAGAAATTAACACGTTTGTTACTAACGTGTAAGCATGGGAATACTTGCATGGGCTACGTGTTGTGGTAAAAACCAAACATGACACCTCAAAGGCCGATGTGTCCTTTGCATGAGGAACCTGTTGGGTTTATAAAAACCCTCCCACAGCCATCGTACCCACCTTTCCACCCCTGCTTGTGTGTGTGTGTTACTGCTGAAGCTACTTCTTCTTTTGCTGTTGTGTTGTGCGGCTATCAGTGCTATGAGAAAGTCGTTGTTGCTGCTGCAGGAGCTGCTATCTCCACTGCGTGCGTGTGGGTGCTTCAAGGAGCAACGGTGGGTGGTTGCTGTGAGCACCTGGGACTACATCTCTATCTTATAGTTGGGGGCTCTCTGAAGAAAGACTCCATCTCCTTCAAGTCATGTAGGATTTATTCCCTCCTTTCTCACTCCTGTCTTTCATACATGCTATAGAATCTTGTTTTAGAGTCATAAAGATCTTTAGAATAGTGTGCTCCTTCCTGTTTAAGTGTTTATCCTCTTAGACTTTGGATTTGACTCCTTAAATGCTTCTAAAATTGGGTGTTTATCATGTAGGATCCATCTTCTATTTTCTTCTTATTCCACACTTAGTTCTGGAGTCTTATTTTGAAGTCACAAACATCTTTAGTGCAGTGAGTTTGCTCCCTGTCTAAAGGTGTATATTTGCCAATTTCAGATTTGAATCCTTAAGTACTCTTGGAATTGAGTGTCCATATTGTAGGATTTTCTCTATTCTCTTTCCTTCTTTGTTAGAATCCCCAAGTATGAGTGTATACTATATCCACACCTTGATTTGTGTTCTAAAATGATTAATAGATATGTCTTTCTGTCCATTGTGTCTATACTTTATCTAATGCTCATGTCTTAGCCAAAATATACTTGTGAAGAAATTCTTGTTAGATGCAAGGAAAAATCTTGTAGAAGGGTTGTTTATACTTAAATCCTCCTTTCATAAGTTTTTCATACCACCCATGTAGAGGAATCTCTTCTTCTTTCTTTTTGACTGTTGCTGGGAAACAGCACTAGTGTCGACACTACCCCTGGACTGTGTCGACACTACTCCTGAACTGCTCAGACTGTTTACTGGGAAACAGCACTAGTGTCGACACTACCCCTGGACTGTGTCGACACTACTCCTGAACTGCTCAGACTATTTACTGGGAAACAGCACTAGTGTCGACACTACCCCTGGACTGTGTCGACACTACTCCTGAACTGCTCAAACTGTTTGCTGGGAAACAGCACTAGTGTCGACACTACCCCTGGACTGTGTCGACACTAGTCCTGAACTGCTCAGACTGTTTACTGGGAAACAGCACTAGTGTCGACACTACCCCTGGACTGTGTCGACACTACTCCTGAACTGCTCAGACTGTTTGCTGGGAAACAGCACTAGTGTCGACACTACTCCTGGACTGTGTCGACACCACTCCTGGATTGTTCTGACTACTTGCTGGAAAACAGCACTAGTGTCGACACCTCCCCTGGACTGTGTCGACACTACTCCTGGACTGTGTCAACACCACAGTGAACTGTGTTGACACCACAGTGAACTGTGTTGACACCACAGTGACTTGTGTTGACATAGCAGTAACTTGTCTATCCAGTAGTGTCAACTTGTCTTCAGTACAACAAGTACCAATGTAAGGGATCATTTTTTTTTAGCCATGGATTATTCTTAAATATCCCAAATTTGCTTGTTCCTTTATGGCTACCACCTTTTGGAATCATTGGTATTAATCCTTAAATCTTTGTTTCATGTATAATCTTGAATACCTGTGTACCCAACTAAACCATTACAAGAGTGAGTGTGTTATGATGACAAAGTTGTGGGTCTTTAGACTCAATGAGAAATTATGCTTGGGCAAATAGGGCTGGTTCAGTCCTGGGAAGAGCACCTGAATTCGTTAGTGGCCGCGCGGGAACGATAAGGACAATGGATGTTGGCATACATCATTTCATGCTTGATTGGTCATCATATCATACATGTGTGTGTAAATGGGTATCTGAACCAGAACTTATGTGTTATCTTGAATGCGTGATTATGCTTCTACATTTCCATTATTTTACATGTGTTAATCAGTGGACACATTTGTCCCTCTATTTAATACTCAATATTCAGATTCTTGTCCTGTGATTATATACTTGAGTCCTTCTTGTTTAAAGAATTGAATTCTATTGGTCTAGTTAGCTCATTCTTCCTACCTTTTTCAGGTGATCAAGTTGGGAATGAAGTCTAAGGGGGATATGTGTGCTGAGTGGACTACCCGTCGTCCTGCGAATAGTTACTTTTCCTTTTTATTCCTCATATAGTTGGTTGGAATGTAATAATGTTACAGTATATTTCTATCTGCTTCTCATTTAGACTATCGTGAGGAGTATCATGTAAAATATTCCGCTAAGAGAGAGAGTTGTGTATAAATAAGCTTTTGTGTTAATTCTCGTGCTAAATATCTGTCATTTTCAATAAATAGACTTTTACTAGGACGTGACAGATTAAATTGGTATCAGAGCATTAGTACGATAAACCTAGGGATAACCAGTGAGTTGGGGTAGAAACATGGGATTAGTTAGCATGATTTTTGTGATCATGTAAATGCTTAACTTGTGAATTATTTCAGCATGGATATGAGTGCTCAACAAAGGTTGGTAGCAGCCATGGAAATGCTACGTCAGGTCCTAGAATTATATGCTCAAGCACAAAGGAAACCCACGTACAGATTAAAGAAGAAGTATTAAATCTGACGGCAGGCGCTTTCTTGGTGGAAATCCACACGTTTCCTTGGATATTATGAACCAGATTATGAACGATCTGAATGGTCTGAAGTTGGGGAAAGAAATGTTGCTCCATCAAATCGAGGGGTATTGGGAGAAGATGACCAATGCCGCGAGAGAGTTGCATTATGGGGCGGCAAAAGAACAGCAACCACCGCCCGCAGAACAGATACTTCCTTAATTTTGTCATGGACGAGGTGACACTAACTGGAGGAAAATGGAGAACTCGATGCATGACTTGACCTGAGTAATGAGGTCTGTAGCCAGAAATAACAGTCATAATGGGACAAGTCTTTTTAGGGATTTCCGAAGTTTAGATCCTCCAAGATTTGCAGGAAGTACAGACCCGATGAAGCCGAAAATTGGTTAAAGGACATTGAAAGGATATTTAGTGATTAAATGCACCGAGGAAGAGAAGATCCGGTTGGTGACTTTTCAGTTAGAACGAGATGCTAGAG